>LPNX011165941.1:94698-214845 GCA_001517045.1 Pseudotsuga menziesii
TAAATGGATCAGCCTCATGAGATCCATTGGAAATCAGCCAAAAGGATCCTTAACTTTGTTTAGGGAACAAGGACACATGGGATCTTCTACAAAGCAAAATCTAATCTTGAGTTGATTGGATTTACTAACAGTGATTGGGTAGGTGATAGCACAGACAGAAAGTCCACATTAGGATATGCGTTCATGCTTGCAGAAGGGCCAATCAGCTGGTCAAGCAAGAAACAGAGTGCCATTGCACTCTCATCTATAGAAGCAGAGTACAGAGGAGTTGTTAATGCAGCAACTCAATGTTTATGGTTGCAGGGTTTACGTGGAGAGTGTGGCTTCGAAACAGAGTACTCAACTACCATATACTGTGATAACAAGAGTACCATTCGAATCTGCAAGGATCCAGTTCAGAAGCAGAGAACCAGACACATTGAGATCGATATGCACTACATCAGAGAACTTGTGCATGATGGTACCATTCACCTACTCTTCTGTTCATCTTCAGAACAAGTAGCTGATATATTCACCAAAGCATTTTGTGAGAAGACCTTCAACAATCTCAAATCACTGCTGGGGATTGCTGATCATGCTGTGAAGCATGAGTGAAGACAAGATTCCAAAATTTTGTTTACAGTAAATGTTTGAGGGAGGATTTTCCCAAGTTGGTTTTGCCTCTTTCCTTGTTTAAATGGACATGCAGTATGTAAAGGGTGACTAAGCCTTGTTGCTAGGCCCTATAATTTTCTGATATATTACTCAAGTCAGGCTTAAGGGGGGGTGTTAGAATAATCAACCCATAGTTTACCCACTTAGACTTTAATTTCATTATTTTTGTCTTATTTGCCTAGTTCATGTGTCCCACCTTGTGCAAGTTGTTATTTGCCTATCCATAGAGGTCAAACTTTCCATATTTGACTCATGGAGCGCATGGAAAATCCCAAGGAATCAAATCTACTTTATTCCTGGCCTCCTAGGTGCCCTTCTGCTTTTTCTGCTTTATTCCCTGCTTTTTCAGTGTTTTAAGGCAAAAGGAAAAGCTAGACTAGGTGAGGTTGACTAGTTTTTTGTCCTACCTATCCTCCTCTCTTTTCTCCATGAAAAAGCATGTATGAGCTGCCATTCCACCACTCTTTAGCTTTCCTAAGCCATTTTTCCAATTCGTGAGCTCCATGATAGATTTGGGATCAGCTTTTTACACCTATGGGGGATTTGCTTATTTTTTGTAAGCCTGCTTTATGCTAGATTCGAATTGCTCCTCATGCATTCGAATCCTTGATGTATGTTATTTATTCAGCAACCTATTATCTTACAGGGTTGGCTATTGTACACTAAGTTAATACAGTTTAGTGTTCAGCTCCAATTTTCAGTCTCTTTGTGAGTGATTTTGCATGATCAATTGTTAATTGTTGTGAGTAAAATTAATCTATCACCTAGCTCAATCTCCATAGGCTTCCTATTGGATTACAAGTGGTCACTCAGCCACCAAGACTACCAGAAGACAGCGCTTGGCTTTTTCCTCATAGGATTTCTAGTCAATCGGTAGGGGTCGTTGACTGTTTCGCTTGGAAATTCCTCTCATTGGCCAGCCACTTTGGGGTTCCTGTGGTACTCATCACAGTGATTTTTAGGGTAGAGCCCAAGTATTTCCCACATTTATGAAAATTAGGTACTTATGTCCTCAAACTGTAAAATTTTGATTTAAAGTAAATTTGATTACTTTTAAAGGCTCACTCAGGGTCATGAACCGAGTTTGGTTGATTTATATGGTATGGTTTGTATGTATATTTTGTGTATGAATTTTTTTTATTTTATATTATTTGTTAATCATGTGGTAATCAAATAGTACTGAAATTTATGTAAATATGAGGAAATGGTCAACACAACCTGTAACATATGAATCAGTAAAATAAGCATAACCAAAATGCACCACAAACTGTAAAATACTAACCAGCAGTGTGACTGCCATGTTTTGTATCCCTCTTAGGCCAAGAAAGAGTGTTGGGATCTCATCAAAGTGGGAACAAACCCACACATAGATCCACAGGTCACTTCTCAAATGAAAGGTTACTCAATAGGGAGGACACGAACGTTATGAGACCCCCAATGGTCTCCAACCCCTCTAGCTTCCAAGACACGTGTTTTTAATGGATTAGAAAAATATCAATGACAAGTTCGTATTACTATGCTTGCTTAACCCTCCGTCTTATCTCAGAATGCCCCGAACGGTGATGCCTGAGTAGAGGAGGAAGGGCTAGGAAAGAGGATTAATTTCCAACTGAGCCTTAAAATAATGACATAAATTTGCAGAAACTTAACCAAATAATAATAAACATATTTGCATTTGTAAACAATTTAATCATACAAGCAACCGAATGTAAAACTACTTGCAGAAAACATAGGTCACTTCTGCCTATTGTACAGTGGCGAATGAGCCATGCAAATAGTCCGAACATCAGTGACTATCAACCCGGGAGATAGGTCACTTTTTTCGGGCCTGAATAGGCGACTCGGTCGCACCTTTCGGGCCTGAATAGGTGACTAAGGAACTTTTGGGCCTAAAATAGTAGTGATGGATCCTACAGAGGCAGGTCACACTTATCGGGGCCAAATAGCTAGCAAGGTCACTCATCTCAGGCCTGAATATGCGACTGGGTTGCTCCATTCAGCCTGAAATAGGTGAGTAGGCCCGAAAACAAAAAAAAATAAAAAACAAAAGTGAGAACAGTCGACAGTAACTGGTACTGTGGCCGAAGAGGCTCGGATCATCCTCAGGAGGGTTCCTAAGGGATCCTAAGGGATCAACCAGGTGGAGTTTCCAAACTGTAGCCAAGGAAAACCTTGGCTACATGCAGATGCACCTCCCTTCTGTTAAGAGGATGAAAAGGTAGAATCTGTGGATAAAACAAGCTGCAGCAAACTGTTAGGAAATAAAACAAATATTAAGAATCTACAAACTACAAACTAAAAAGACAGGGACAATATACCTTCCTATCTGGTTTGAAAGGGGGCCACCATGCCCAAACTCAGAAAATGCCTCTCCACAAGCTCGGATTAGGTGGTGTTTTAACTCAACACACCAAAGGGAATGAGTAAATGGAGGAAAATGGATTTGGGGGGGTGAATAGCTTGAGAGTGAAGTTCTCTCAAGGCACACACATGGAAATAATAACGACGGGAAGGAGGAATCATGTGTGTGATGGGGACCCCCACCCCTCTATTTGTATTTTTTCTCAACTTTTAGGGCTTTTAGCCCCTAGTTAGGGTTTTGGGCCCTACCTAGGGTTTTAATCCCTTTTCGTTTGTTTCTTAGCTCCTTTAGATATTTTTAAGCCCTTTGAGGGTATTTAGGCCCCTTTTGGGGGTTAAACCCGTTTTTTGAGCTTTTTAGCTCCTTTTTGATCTTTTTAAGCTCTTTTATGGGGTTTTAAGCCCTTTGAGGGTATTTTGGAGCTTTTTAAGAGAAAAACATAGGTTAAATGGGTGTGGGGGTAGAATGGGTTAGGAAATGAATGTCTTTGTATGGTGTAGGCTATATGAACATTTTTTTGAGTTTACACATAGAGTGATTTACTTTAGCATATGACTATATGACCCGAGGTAATACATATGATCATAGGTTAGGAACAATTATTATGAGTATGATATGTTATGGATGATTAATTAATGAAACATATAGGACCATGCAGAGCTAATTAATATGAGCACAGAGATAGAGAGGAAAATTGAATTTCCCATGTATGCCTCCAAGGGACCTCAAATTAATACGACATCAGTTGAGTCTTAGTTGTGATAAACAAGTTTCAGTTAATGAAGGAATTAAATCCTTAATTTATGCAAGTGGTTGTTTTATCTGACACTGATGGAGTTACATTTAGTAACATTCAGCTATGTTCAGTTATATTCAGTATCGTTCAGTTACATTCAGTTTTTTTTAGTTACATTCAGTTCCATTCAGTTACATGCATTTCCATTTAGTTCATTTCGGTTCAATCAATTAGTAACTCAGTTAGAAGTAGTTTAACTTACTGAATTAATGGAGGGAACATATCTTCATTGTGGGAGTTAAGTATGAAGTTCCAACTTGGCACCTAGTTTGTGGGGGGTGCATGGTTGAATATGAGACACTATTCTCAGTGTTAACAAGTTATTGAAGCATGAAAATATTCATTCCCTCCTTTGTATGACTAAATTTGGCTTGTTAATAAAGTGTTATGCACTTGGAAAGACCAATATAGTGTGCCATTTGATCTCTCCTCTCTTGTGCTCTCTGATCAAGCAATATGTTATTTTCTTGTAATCATTCTCTGTCGATTATCTATCATACTCTAAGATTGTTGGCTGGGTTTTTTATCCTCTGGATAAGTGGAGGGTTTCCCATGGTACATAATGTGTTATATATTTTTATTTGTGTCTTTGCGTTATTGATGAGATATATCTACACTGTAATTCTGGATTAAAGTTTTAAAGTTTAAGAATATTTCTTTGTTTCTTAAACACTAACATTGTATCAGATAGAGGGCAGGAAGGAGCTTAGTTCTTCCCACACAAGCTAAATCCTACATGATCTTGAATTATTGAGCAGAGAGCTTGGATCCATGGCGTCGATCTTCGTCCAACAAAAATACCGACTTGAAGGTTCTTCTAACTTCAACATATGAAAGGAAAGGGTTTTAAGAATTGTTTAGGAGCATGATCTAGATGTCTAGGTGACCTCGGTGATTGAGAAGTATTTATCCAATGCAGGATGAATTAAAGAGCAAGTCAATATGCACCATTTTCGTCACTTTTCAGGAGACAAATTTAATGGAGACGTTATGGTCAATATGTGAAGATTCAAACAAAATGGTTGAAAACCCACTTCCCAAATGGGATGATTTAACTTAATCTCAAGCAAATATATACAATCAGGTATTTGAAGATTAAATTATCATGATTTCATGTTATAGTTGTGTTATCTCTAAGGTTGTTTGATTTTTCATCTTAGGGTTTTTTATTTTGATGAGTTTTTATTTTTAACTTTTGCCTTGTTTTACACTTTATTTTCCTTGATTGAATGCTATTATTTTTTAAATTTTTCTTATTAATCTTTTGAAAACTCAAAATCATCACTCATTTAAAGCCATGAACCTATGTTAAGTGCAAGAGGTTTTATATTATGAATTGGATTGTTAAAACTGGCATCATTTCTTAAACTGGAAGCATTTTACAAACTGGCAACATTTCTTCAAAGAGTATTTCATTAAAGTTGTTATTCATAAGTACCGTTGGGTGTAAAAAATGTGACAATGAAATTATGGTATATATAACATATTCATATTTGACAGACTCGGTACTTGGTATAAATACTCCTTAAAAGCAGTCATGTTTAGGAAATAATGTGTTTCATCATGTCATTCATTGGCTTGTACAGTTGTTTTGCATCGAGGCACTTCATGTATTGAGTACTGGTACTAAATAGCAGGGTTGACAAATCGAATATGATATTCTATTTTCCATAAAATTTGTCATGTTATTTTTCCCGAATTCTCTTTCAAACTTGGTGAAGATCATTTAGAGAACTGTTTCTATACTGTCGAAATTTATTGTTCAGGATCCCAAAATTTGGATGATTAAAGCAGTGAAAAATTGTGTACAATAGTTCTAAAGTAGCAGGGGTCTATTTTAATCCTGTATTATCGTGCTTGAAGAGGGCAAGGTTTACATTGTATAGTTTTTTGCATTTGAATGTAAACTACTGCAACATAAATTCTCTTTGGAACTGTATAGTGTGAAGGGGTTGCAGAAATGTCAAAGATAACAAAGGAAGAGGATTCAGAAATTGTGGTGAGAAGAAAACCAGGAGGACTGATTTGCAGATTGGAGCCCAAAAACATAGAATGGATACTGAAGTTTCCAAGATCAGCCCAATTAATGAAGAATGTTGGATGGTTTGCTTTCTGTGAGAAATTACAGGTTTATCATTCACAGGTATCTATGGCTTTTATTAAAAACTATAAATATGAAATGGTTCAGCTCAAAAGCTTAACAGTCAGGGTAAATGAAGAATCTATTGCTGAAGCAATAGATGTTCCGGCACAAGGAGAAAGATGGTTTAAGAAACAGGACTTTCAAGGAGATTACAGTGAGTTTTTAATGCCAGGTTTTGAAAAATTAGATTGGAAAAATGGTATCCATGTGAGCAAAGTAAAACCTAGCTGGAAAATTCCTTTAGAAATGGTGCAAAACTATATTACATGCCATGGTCGGTATGACAGGGTTCTCAAATGCCATTTAAGGTTGTTGATGCACCTCAATGGAAGCTTACAACACAATCTCCCATTCTACCTATTGAAAAGCCTGCAAAAGATGATTTCATGGGTTCAGGTCCATCCAGATCATATTGCTCATTCATTATACCATCAGGGTTTAATAAAAATATTGATTGTCTCACAATTGCACAAGGAAGGACAAACCTGGGAAACTCTACTAACAGAGCTAGGGTTCGAAGAAAATACTAAAGAGAAAGGAAAAAGAATTATGGAAGAATCGAACCAGCAAACAACAAATCACAAAAAACAAATTGAAGCTGCTATAGAGGAAGGTAAGGGTTTTACAGAGAAACCAATTTAGAAAAGTTTGTGTCCTGAAACTTCATTCACAGATGAAAACGCTGAAAAGTTAAGTGTTATGCTAAAGAATATAACTTCAAAAAATGAAACTCATAATCAGCTGTTGAAGTCAGAAAGTAGGGATGTAAAGCCTAAGACTAGGTTAAGAAGGAAGTTGCAAGCATAGATGAAATCAATACATGAAGACTGTGAGGAAGTCGTGATGATAGATGATGGTCTCAGTGAAGAGACTGTACATACATCTAAAGGTCAGTATTGTTCAGATAATGAGAAGGTCATTGATGTTCAAGGAGTTGCAGGGTCTATACCAGAAGTCTTTTGCACAAACAAACAAGTTGATTCAGAGGATTGCTCAACATCAAGGATTCTACAGGAAGATGAGGTCCATATGAAAGAAGAAGACCTTGAAATATCTCCAGAATTAAACCAAGTCAAGAAATATTTGCAAACATACAAGGAGCAAACTAGGTTTTTACAAAACATTAATGAAAAGTTGATGACAGCCAATAAAAGACTTCGAGAATATCTGGAGGATAAAAAGGCAGATTATCAAAAATTGTTGTCAATATCTAAAGATATTCTAAAGGAAAAAAGAACCATCCAGAAGCAGCTCGAACTCATGAAGGCTCAGAGTAAGGAGGAGAACAAAGATGTTGAGTTTGCCAGGTTGCAAAAGCGGTCCCAGGTTTTAAGTGATTTAACTATCTTGGAAGAGGCTTCTAAAAGTCTTTAGATTTAGAGTTATAGTTTGCTTTTGAAAGCAATTTTGTTTGTTGATAGATGTCTCTTTTATTTTACACTTGTACTAAAAAATTGTTTAAAGGGGTTTGACTTTTCTATTTTTGAAAGAGCTCGATCCATAGAAGAAGGATCTTATAGCTATCTTACAAAACCAGATATTTTGTATATAAGGATAGTCACTAGATGAGAAAAGGGGGTGGCAATTGGAGTGATGGAGATCCAGTTTTCATAACATTATGTATGACATGAAATACTCTACATATTCAATACAGGTCCTGCTTTGATATGAGTATGATTATGATTTGACTGTGTATTTTATGAATTGTGTTTCTTATGATTTATCCTTTATATGGTCAATTGAATCCCATTACATGATTCTTATGGTGAAATACAGTTATCTTTTAAATTTTTAAAAAACAGAGTTAGTCTCATTTCATAAATTCATGATCGTAGTTCCTTTGATATTGGATTTTGTATCGTGTTTTATGTTATACAGTTCTTTAATGATTATGTGATTTTCCTATAACTTTGATTACATACCAGCCCAATTTTTTATCTTGATTTCATTGAATTATATTTTTGAAAAATATTTCTTTAAGCTTGAACCCCTATAGTCTAGGTTCAATTTTAGGGATAACATCTTCTGGCGTCATTGCCGGGGACGGAGAAACGAAAGGACATCTTACCTGGGTAATTGACATTCGTATGAAACTGATTTTGTAGGGTGACCAAAATTAGTCAGACCTGTTATAGACTACATTTAGTCACCTATAAAAAGTTACAGTGGCTTAAAAAAAGATAGGAACTCGAGGAAATCCCTCATCCCCTCTAAATCCAGGAGTCTCGGATCCTGAGCAGTTATTAAAGGAGGCTAGGAGAAATTTAATTTCCACTTCATCAGAAAAATTCAAACAGCGTGCAGCCTTGGAGATCCCTGAATATTCATCTATCCCAGTTCCTTCTTTTGACCCACATTTAGAAAAAGGAAGAGAAGAGTTAGACCCATTATTTACCCCTTCCCAAATTAACAATTTATGTGTCTTTACAAATCCTTTGCTGTCAGAGAAGGTTAAACTTGAAGCATTGCAAACAGGAGCTTCCTCTTTATTTTCAACCCATATTCCTTTGGTTAAGACCATCCTAGTGAATCAATCAAATCCTAGTAATTTGTCTCCCTCATCACAACATTCAAGCAGCCTTCAGTCTAATACAAATTTAAACATTTCCAATCCTAGAATGGATCAACCTCAAAATCGAATGGCTGCTATGGTAGCAGCAAGATATGCCCCACTCCTTTTACCCCAGCCTCTCAATGCTCTCCCAGCAGGAGATTATCAAAAATACCTTCCAAGATTTAATGGCCAAGGAGATGCTACTACAGAAGAACACTGGAATACATTCTGTAGTTATGCAGACAATCACAATTTTGAACATGAGGATGTTTAGATGAGGGTTTTTGTTCAAATTTTAGATGGTGAGGTTAGAAAGTGGTTTAGAGAATTACCACCAAACTCTATAGATGGTATAGGTGATTTAAAAGAAGAATTTATGAGACAATGGGGGGACACTAAAGATTATTTGTATTACATGACAGAGTTTGGATCATTAAAGAGAAAAAAGGATGAAGCTGTGGGAGATTTTTCCAAAAGATTCAATAAAATGTACAGTAGGATTCCAGCTGAAATAAAACCTACCGAGACATAAACAAAGTTAACTTATGCAAACTCATTTGATCATGATTTTTCTTTTCTATTGAGAGAAAGAAAATCTGTGTCACTTCAAAATATGCAAAATGCAGCATTAGAAGTAGAGTCAAATATTTTATCCTCAAATAAACTCAAAGAGGAAACAGAGCATCAAATTGTAGACAAAAAGCGTAAAAAAGAAATCATTACATCCATCCATACAGGAAGATCATCAGACAGTAAAATGGATGAAATGAATAAAATCATAAAAAAAATTCTGCTAAGATTGATAGGTTGGAAATGGGAAATAGAAATCAGAATAAGCCTATACCAGAAGGTGAAAGAAATTAAAATCAGTTTAGAAGACCTTTTGCTCCTAGGTTTTTGCCAAGAGAAAGACAAAATAATGATATTCAGAGAGACATGCGAGACAATGAAGAACAAAGGATTCAACCTCCTTTTCAAAATAATAATGTCAGAGATGATGAATCATATGAGATAGATGAGGGGGATTTAGTTGATTTGAAAGAACAGGAACATTATATTAGTCAGTTTGATGATGATTCTTCTTCTCATTTTCTGACTAGATCTGATTATCAGTATGCTACAGAATTATATCATTATGAAGAAGATGGTTATCAGATGTCTATGCCTAAGGTTTGTCAAGAAATACCACAAAAATCATATGGTCTAAGATCAGGAGTAAAACATGCAGCACAAGCTAAAAAAATTGTCAAATCTTATCCTATTAAACAAAATATGTCTTCAAATCAGAAACAAATTGTAAAAGAAAGAAAAGATGAAGTTGTAAATATTGAGGAGGTGAATAAAGCTATAAATGGTTTCAGTTTGGAGCATGAGCTTAATAAAGTGAAAATCCCTGTGCCTTTAACAGATTTGATTAAGAGTAAAGTTTACAGGGAAGAATCTTTTAAAACTTTTAAAAATGCAGTGAGTTCTACTCCTATCTCATCTGATGAGATTAATTTACAAGATGAAAAACCTACTATTATTGTGGGGTCAAAAACTTTTGATCAACCTGATGATAATTCAGAATATCCTCCTCCATTTTATGTAACCTTTTCAGTACATGATCAGCTATTGCATAATTTTCTACTAGATTCAGGAGCTTCACATAACCTCATGCCAAAAGCAGTCATGGAAGCTTTAGGACTGAGTGTTACTAAACCATACCATGATTTGTATGCGTTTGATTCTAGGGCAGTGAAGTGTATTGAAGTAATCAAAGATCTGGGGGTGAATTTAACTCAGGTACCTATGAAGAGTGTATTGATGGATATAGTTGTACCCGATATTTCTCCTAAATTTGGTATGCTATTGTCTAGATCCTAGGCAAATAAATTGGGAGGAACTCTGCAAATGGATCTTTCATATGCTACAATTCCAGTATTTGGAGGAGAATTCAGAAGACTTTACAGAGAAGTACAGATGGCATATTTGGTAAGTGATAGTAGACACCCTAATAATCATCCAATCTATTCAATTGATGAAAATATTGGTTCTTGTACGTTGCAATTAAATGATGAAATTGAAGAGGTTTTACAAGTACAGAAAGATATTCCAATTCAGGTAAAGAAAGAGGAACCAGATGGGTTATGGAAAATGTATTTTGGTGGTGCATCAAGTAAGGAGGGGGCAGGAGCAGGAGTATTATTGATTTCAGATTGAGGTGAGGTTATTTCCCTTATGTACAAATTGGAATTCAAAACAAGAAATAATACTGCTGAATATGAGGCTTTGATTCTTGGGTTAAGATCAGCAAAAGACTTGGGTATTAAAGAACTTGCTATATTTGGTGACTCCGAATTAGTAATTCAGCAAGTAAAAAGTGCTTACCAAGTAAACCAGTATTTATTGAAAGTTTATAGGAATGAGGTTTGGGATATAATTGAAAATTTCTTTATAGCTTTCAATATAACTTTTGTTCCAAGAGAATACAATGAGACAGGTGATTCCCTAGCCTTAGCAATAGCCTATTTCAAGGTTCCAAACGTAATCCATTTGAAATACCCAACTGATGTAAGGTACGGACCCTCTGTCGTAGATAATATCAAACATTGGAAATTTTTTAATGATGATCAGGAAATAAAAGAATTTCTGAAGTTAGTAGGTGAATTTTCAGATGATACAGTTGATCATGAACAGGATTTAGAATGGATAGAAAATGAACCTTGCAGAAATAATTCAATTGTTGATCACAAAATTGTTGAGTTAAAAAGGAATTTCATTCCTAAGGGACTTGTTCCATTAGAAAGGTTGTTTTCAAAAGATGATACACTGATAAAACCCACTCTGCAAACTACTGAGGAGAATGTTATAGAGTATAATATTGGTTCTGAAAATCAGCCTAAGATGATAAAATTGTCAAAATTGTTGTCAGAAGAAGAAAGGAGAAAATATGTTGGTTTGCTGAAAGAATTTATGGACATTTTTGCTTGGTCATATCATGATTTAAAAACATATGATACTAGCATAATTCAGCACAAAATTCCTCTGAAGCCAAATACTAAGCCTTTCAAACAGAAGCTTAGAAGGCTTAACCCAGCATTGTTGCCAGTAATTGAAAAAGAGGTAAAAAAACTAATAGATGCAAAAACTATTGTACCTCTAAGATATTCATCATGGGTTGCGAATTTGGTGCATGTACGTAAGAAGAATGGAGAGATAAGACTTTGTGTAGACTTCCACAACTTGAATAGATCTTCTCTAAAAGATAACTATTCATTACCAAAAATAGATCAGATTTTGCAAAGGGTTGTAGAATCTCACAAAATTTCAATGATTGATGGATTTTTTGGTTATAACTAGATTGCAGTACAGCCGAAAGACTGAGAAAAAACATCATTTACAACTCCATGGGAAAGGAAAAAGGATTATGGAAGAGTCGAACCAGCAAACAAAAAATCACAAAAAACAAATTGAAGTTGTTGTAGAGGAAGGTAAGGGTTTTACAGAGAAACCAATTCAGAAAAGTGTGTGTCCTGAAACTTCATTCACAGATGAAAACCCTGAAAAGTTAAGTGTTATGCTAAAGAATATAACTTTAAAAAATGAAACTCATAATCAGTTGTTGAAGTCAGAAAGCAGGGATGTAAAGCCTAGGACTAGGTTAAGAAGTAAGTTGCAGGCAGAGATGAAATCAACACATGAAGACTATGAGGAAGTCGTGATGATAGATGATGCTCTCAGTGAAGAGACTGTACATACATCTAAATGTTAGTATTATTTAGATAATGAGAAGTTCATTGATGTTCAAGGAGTTGCAGGGTCTATACCAGAAGTCTTTTGCACAAACAAACAAGTTGATTCAGAGGATTGCTCAACATCAAGGATTCTACAGGAAGATGAGGTCCATATGAAAGAAGAAGACCTTGAAATATCTCTAGAATTAAACCAAGTCAAGAAATATTTGCAAACATACAAGGAGCAAACTAGGTTTTTACAAAACATTAATGAAAAGTTGATGACAGCCAATAAAAGACTTCGAGAATATCTGGAGGATAAAAAGGCAGATTATCAAAAATTGTTGTCAATATCTAAAGATATTCTAAAGGAAAAAAGAACCATCCAGAAGCAGCTCGAACTCATGAAGGCTCAGAGTAAGGAGGAGAACAAAGATGTTGAGTTTGCCAGGTTGCAAAAGCGGTCCCAGGTTTTAAGTGATTTAACTATCTTGGAAGAGGCTTCTAAAAGTCTTTAGATTTAGAGTTATAGTTTGCTTTTGAAAGCAATTTTGTTTGTTGACAGATGTCTCTTTTATTTTACACTTGTACTAAAAATTGTTTAAAGGGGTTTGACTTTTCTATTTTTGAAAGAGCTCGATCCATAGAAGAAGGATCTTATAGATATCTTAGAAAAGAAGATATTTTGTATATAAGGATAGTCACTAGATGAGAAAAGGGGGTGGCAATTGGAGTGATGGAGATCCAGTTTTGATAACATTTTGTATGACATGAAATACTCTACATCTTCAATACAGGTTCTGCTTTGATATGAGTATGATTATGATTTGACTGTGTATTTTATGAATTGTGTTTCTTATGATTTATCCTATATATGGTCAATTGAATCCCATTACATCATTCTTATGGTGAAATCCAGTTATCTTTTAAATTTTTAAAAAACAGAGTCAGTCTCATTTCATAAATTCATGATCGTAGTTCCTTTGATATTGGATTTTGTATCTTGTTATATGTTATACAGTTCTTTAATGATTATGTGATTTTCCTATAACTTTGATTACACCAACCCATTTTTTTATCTTGATTTCATTGAATTATATTTTTGAAAAAGATTTCTTTAAGCTTGAACCCCAGTAGTCTAGGTTCAACTTTAGGGATAACAGGTCATTTTCCCAAAGTGGATGAATTGATGGAACAACCCCAAGATCTGTGGTTTGGATATTATCATTACTCAATGGATATTTTGTGTAATGATATCCTAACTCATTCAAAGAAGAGGATGATTATCATTGGAATAATTTCTCTTGAAGAAGAGCTTTCACTCAAGGTTTTATGGGATCTAGTTTCCCCATTCAAAGATACACTACCTTCTGCATACACTCAAATTTGAAAAGAGATCAAGATCGTGGGACTCCAGTGATCTCCACAATGAATCAAATATAAAGAGGGAGCACATAAAAAAATAACAGACAAGTACTTGAATTTTTTATTATATGTTATTTTGATCTATATGATTTTGAATGTTTTCATTACAATCATATAGAAATTCATATTCTTGGGATTAGGAATTGTGAGCATATATGTTGATTGTATTTCCTTTATTGAAAAATAAAACAAAATTATAAGATATGAATATAAAGCACGCATGATTGTTTCATTAGATATGAATAAATAGCTGCATGATTGATTCATGAGATATGAATGTTGGGTTGCATGATTATTCATAAAAATATGAATATAGAATTACATGATTATTCATGATATATGAATGTTGGGTTGCATGATTATTTGATTATCATATGATTTTATAAAATCAGATTTTGTTTTATTACAATCTATATTCCTAGACTTGGAATTGTGTTTAGCATATACATTGTTTTTTCTGTCTTTATTGGCATGTTATCAATCTCATGAGTCCATATTTTGTGAGATGATATAGGAATGATATAAGACTTATGTAGGACTAATATATACTCATATAGGACTGATATAAGTATGAAACATCCTTCATAATACATTATATTTAGGACTGCATGATTGCTTCATAATTGTGAACATATGACTACATGATTGGCCGAATAGAGGGCTACATGTTTACCTCATGAGATATGAACATGGGTTTGTTTATTTATTTCCTAAAATGAATTTTTTGTACTGATATAGGGATACATTTAGTAGATAAGATTAGAATGGGTTATGATAAATCAGTTGGTCAATAAATGTACATAACTATGTAAATCATTATCAGTATATTAAGAGTATTTCATGTGAATAAAATTCATGAGTATGTAATGGTTCTAACCATTACAATAATTAGTCTTGTAGGGAAAATTAATATTCCCTTACCTACAATATAAGAAGAACATGAATGTGGAGTCATTCTGATGGTTGATCATGAAAGAGAACAGTTCGGGAGGTTCCTATGCCTCTTGGGAAGAAAACAGAATAGATGGATTAATTCTATTCTTATATATGTGAAGACTCTTGAAGATATTCTATCTTATTTACATTCATAAAGAAAAGATTCAAATATATATGAGAATAATTATTCCTGATGGAGGACCTATATTATGCTTATACATTCACATGGTTAGAGGGAATAGCTAGACTATCTAGCTCCTGAATAACCAGGGTAAATGGTTGATGTCCCTCCTGTAAAAATGAGACATAAATGATGCTCATAATTCAGAAGGAAGCTCGAAATAGTATTCAATAATCTTGTTATGATTCTTATGATTAGAGGTGTGGTAGTCACCAGATAATATTTTCCTTAGTTAAGGAAAATGTGCAGCAGAGATCCTAAAGAGTTTCAGGATAATGGACTATAAATCCATGTCCACACATATGAAGATAAATATGAAAGTTTATAATTCGTATTTCCTATTTAGAGGATATCAAGTCAGTTGAAATGTATTTGGTTTGTCACAGGTCCCAAGATCTATTATATGTTTTGCAGTTTGAACATAGACATGTACAAAGCGTGTGTTGTGGTAGTTACTCAGTACAAGTGTATGTGGATTCATATATGTCTTGGTCAGTAAAATAGAGTTTCAAAAGATATATAAAATATGACTAGTCTAGTGATCAAGGAAAGATCACATGCATTACTCTAGATAAAGCGTGTTGAATAGAAGTCAAGCTTTATGAGGTTTCTAGTCAGTTACATCTTAGACTGATACATATCCACAGATGAGCAGGATTTCCAGCATTCTTATTGAGCCTCTTTCTGGGACAAGCTTTGTATAGCAAATAAAAGATCCTCTAGTTGAAGAGGGTGTAGTGATGTGTCTTCAAAGGAAGTAGATGATAAAGTCGTCATCATTTAGTCATGGTACATGACTCACTAAACCAAGGGATGTGATACCTTGTGGAGAGAATCCACATGAGCAGAGACATGTTCAAAGTCTTTGAGGTTATTGATACTCAAGAAGAGTTATAATATAGACTGTCAAAGAACAGTTAAACCTCTCGGAGAGGTAGTTGGTGTGCTACAGTATAAAGAGAAGGATCACTGAGAAAGTAATCAAGCCTTGAAGAACACCACAGAGAATGGAAAGCTCATAGAGAAATTATCCAGATAGTAGAATATTAAACAAGTCAACAAATGTTGAAGAGTGAAAGAAAAAATAAGAATTTCTTTCTGCATGTGATGGATTTAAAATCCATGGTTTCTAGTTTAGAGAAACTTTATTTTGGATTGGATCTAGATGATGCTACTATGTTAAGTAGTTGGTTGGTATTTGTGCAGACCTGTTGTGTCCAAGCATATGTTTGAGTACCTTTGAGGTACATTATAATAGGCTCTTCATTACATGGAATACCTATTATATGATTGTGCTATCCAAATATTGTTAGCTTGAGATAAGCGATGTAAATTGTGGCTAGTACTACAAAAGCTAAGTGTATTGCGGCTAGTACTACAGAGGCAAGATGTATGTCTGCGTACTACATAAGAAAAATGTGTTTTATAGATAGTACTACATGTTGAGGGGTAGTGTAGCTTGGGAAGATACCTACTAGCATGAAAGACCTAAGCCTGTTGAAATATTGTAACTTCAAAGAATATTCTAAATGTATTTTATTGTTGTAACCTATCAAAGATGTTTTATTCCTCTGTCAGGATGTTACTAGTGTATTTGGTCATCATAGAGTCACGAGGTAAAACATTTTTTGTAAGTTGGGTCAATAGAACCCTTCAGAATATAATATTATATTGTTTTGTGTCTTCCCAAGAGAAGTCGGCCTAGTAAGTTTGTTGGGGCCAACTTGTTGGGGAAAAGGTCAAGTGGAAGAAAGAGTATAAATACAAGAAGTGTGTTCCTCATTTGACACACACACTCATTTGTGTATGCATAGGAGAGAGAAAGACATATATGATAGGAGAAATATCACATATTTTGGGTTTTTCTTTGGACTTTGATACATATATATAGATGAATTTTCACTGGATTTTCTTGCCCATGAGGGTTTCCCAGGATAAATCTATGTGTTCTTTTGCGTGACTATGCCTGTCTTTCTTTCAGTGATCCTTTAGTATATGGTTATGATGTTATGATGATAAATATTATGAGATATTGTATAACCATTAAAAGTTTAACATGGTATCAGATCCAACCTGAAAGCAGTCTTTTTGCAGTTGAAACACTACTACAACTACAGCTACTAAAGATTAGGGTTTCATGCTTGAAAACCCTAGAAGACAAAAACTAGTCATGTTGGTACTTTCGCTATAAATAGAGATTGGAGAAATTTCAGGATATGACACTTTGACTGGACGAAGATCAAATATTGGTGTACCATGTATAAGCGTTTCAGCCTCAGATTCGCTATAATATAGGATATATGACTCCTCCAACTCAGGGTTCCATCTTCTCCTAGAATTCAGCCTTAAACAGGTGACCTAGGGAGAATTGCTATATCTCGGGATAGAAAGGTCCAAATGAAATTTATCAATATGTTACAGATAGGGAACATAATCTATCTTTTGTGGTCAAATTTTTAGACCCCAAGGGTGAACCAGTGACACGTGGAAGTCCGTACAATTCGTTATGTTAAACAATCCTAAAATACGTCACCTTGGGAAACTTCACATAAGTCCCACTTGGTGAATCCAATTATTCTCTAACCTATGGGTTTGGAAAGAAGACCAAGCTACTGCAGGATGAATTTTTATGCCTTGAGGAGCAGAAAATTTGGAGCTATAGTAGAAACAAGATCAGTTAATTTTGTAGAAGAAACTGGAGAAAAACTAGGGATTCCTATGTCAAGAACTTCCCTCTACCAATCAGTTGAAAAAGGAGTACCATCAAAATATATCTAGGAGGGTGCATATTTTATGTAAGAATTTTCTCATTCTATGTATTTTCAATTTTTTACCTAACACTGTTGTCGGGGAAAACTAGAGCATCAAATATTTTGCAGTTATGTTCACAATTATGGGGAAATGAGTATGTTTCTCAACTCACCTTGAGTAGGAACATATGTCTATCTGATCATATTTGAAATATACCTAAGTTGAAAAATTAAGGTTTCTCTGTCAAATCCTAAGTCCACCAGAAGCAGTATTCCAGAAAATATTTCAAGAAAGCATCAAGTTGAGCAAATATAATTGGTAAGTTCTGTCCTCTCTATTTCCATTTTAGGTTCTCATTTTTATCATGATGAAAACAGTACCAATATTGAGATCAATCTTGAAGGAACCGATAATCTCTGAGCATATAAGTATAGAGTTCTTCTCATACCTGAAGAAGCATGACCTAGAGAGCTATGTCAAAGAAGAAGCTACAGACCCAGAGGGAGATGAAGACAAAGCACAAGAAGTACTTAGTCAAATCCAAGAGGATTATGAGTCCGCCTACATTGGATCTCACATGTATCATCCTTTTATAATCCTAAGGATATTTTCAATATGAAGGAAAGAATATCAATGGGAAGGTGACATTGAGGAACCAACGAGAGAATGTGAAGATACAAAACTCAAAACCCCAATTCGCAAGGGTTTCTCAAATCAAAGAACAACTTGAAGCAGTCAAAGAGAAAGTGAGATTGTTATGATGACCTTGAATGGACTCCAAAGATCATGGGACTCATTCATTCAAGGATTATGTGCAAGAAATAATTTGATCTCTTTTAGACTATGGAAAGAATGCACACCAGAAGAAGCTCGATTCATAACAAGAGAGGATAAGATGGGAGAAATTGTAGGCCAAGATCTCACAATTCACTCCAAAATAAATCATAGAAAGAATGAGAACCATCATCGCAACATTGGACAAAAGTAATTCAGAAGATATCCTTCCAACATTCGATGCTACACTTGTGATGATAAGGGAAACTACTCTAGAGATTGTCCCGGAAATAGAGGCTTCTTCAAGAAGAAGTCAAATAAGAAAATACATCATGCTCACACCGTTGAGATTCCTCAAGTGATGAAGAATATGAATTCTATTGGTGAATACAAAGATCATATTCTTATCCATTTTAGTATTTGCTTTTTGAGATTTTGTTTGGGTCTATACATGCTTTGGACTGAGAGGCTTAGCAAGTTTTATGATGTTTATCGTTGAGGTTTAAAATGGGATTATCATTTGCCGCTTTCAGAGGTCATCCCGCGTCTTATTGTTGGAAGATAGACCTCTCTTTTTTATTTTTTCGGAAAAGGTTATGACTTTGATCGAAGGCCGCAGGCTGATTGATTTTCGTTGTTGCGGCCCCGTAATAGACTAACTGCCCGTCGGACTGTTTGTCTTTTCATCAATGTTTTGTTTTTTTTCTCCGATATTGACTGGTCTGTGGATTTTCTTGACCTTTGAACTTCCATCGTTGCGGCTGTGTAGCTCACGAGCTATCCGATGCCTACAAAGGATCCGAACCCAAACGTTTTATCATGCCAATTTTAGTCTGTGTGCCGAAAACCCTAAATTGTAGGTTACTCATCGTTGCAGCTCCATAGCCCACTAACGTACCGATGTCAAGTGTTCCGATCCATCGATGGGGTTTTTTATCTGCCCGTCCTCAATTGTTTTCCTGCCGATTGTTATAAGATCGTAATTGTTCTTGTAAGAGACTGGTGTGCCTTGTTTTTAGGTTGAAATTTGCACATAAGAACCAAACTCCAGTTTTCTCTTCTGTAATACTTATTTCATTGATATTAAAATTCATGTTTCTTAAAGGTAGTCGAAACGAATGATAAATTCTCGTTTGCTCGCAGATAGACATGGAAATTTTCTCTGATCCCTTCGAAGATTATTGCGGCGAGGAAGATGCAGTCGGAGGACAAAGCATGTTAAAGCATAAGGCGACAGAGTCGTTACTCAAGGAAGAAAATTATAAGGGCTTGAAGAGGAGACCGAGGCATGGTAGAACGTAATCATTAGAGAGCAAAGGCTCAGGCTTGGGCATTCCGTCAGTTACCTAGCTATGCCCGTTTTTATAAAAATATTTATTTGAAACATAATATTGAATCATGAGCATTCACAAAACGACAAGACTGGAGATTGAAACGTTTGTGAGGCAACCGAAAGGTTGGGTTGTTTCTTGTATAAATGGAAAAAAAGAGAAAGAGAATGGGATTTTTCTGGGAGAAACTTGTGAACTACTTGTTGTAAGAGAAACTACTTCGTTTTGCAATAATAAAAATTACAATTTTGCCTGTTGGAGAAAGTGTTGTGTGGAATGTTCAAATGTGATGAAATGAACAATATTGAAGGGGAACTATTTCATTTTCAGCTGTGTTTCATTAACTGTGAGAGCATTCTAACTTTTTGAACCTATGTTCTTATTTGAATGTTCTCTGGTTTATTCTGTGATAATTTCCACTATGAGTAATGACTTTTTTAACAGATGACGAGCTATCTTGTTGTGCATATCTTTATTTATGTTTATGTGTTTTGATTCTAAGAAAAGATATCTGTGATTTATCTTAACATATGAACAGTATTACATTACTCATGAATTAATAACCTTGCTCCCTAGGGACAGCTTAGTTAGTATGGTTTTTTTTTAGTTGTGTGTGATTTAGATGCGAGAGAGTCTAAGACGAGAGGTAAGAACCTGCGCATCACATTGTGACCACTCATCGCATTCTTCATCAATCTGCATCTTAGATAGGCACTTGCATATCATACTTAAAGTCAAAAATACAAAAATATACATGGTGGACCGGGCTGCAATCGGTAAAACCCTTTTGTTTTTGTTACTTGACCTACGGTAGCCGGACCGTGAACCGAACGGATTCCCTACACCAAATAGTCATGGGCTAGTTGGGAACATTGACTGGGGAGAATCCCTTCTTGTTGTTGCCTACGAATTTCCAGGCCTCAACAATTTCTAGCGCTAGAAGGGAGGCCACCAGTGCATGGCTAGCCGAAGAAATCATTTTCCTCGAAATAACTCCACCAGTGATAGTTCTGAAAGCAGTTTATTTCCTGATCCAAATACTAAAGAGAATAGAGAACATTTGTTTGCTATGGACAACCAAGTAGTAAATGATCTGAGAATATACACACTGGCTTACGTTAAAAGTATTGGAGGGTTACCCACTATCCCTGATTTACCCCGAAGAGAATACAAGAACAAATATCATCCCATCTTGGAGGATTCAGTGTTGGTTGGAGATTTGGAAGAGTTAGTAGAAGTAGCATTACAGGAAGTTGTTCAACCTTTGAATCAAGTAGGCCCAAATACACCTTACTGTTCTCCTATGCATACTCCTTTTCCTTCACTTCCTCACTCTCCACCTGGACTCATGGCAGGTGTAAATGCTAATCAGCCACTTAACCCACCAAATCCACCACCAGCTTGGAAACCCAGATCACCCTTGAACTTAACACCTCCGTTGCATGACATACCTCAAGATTTTGAGAAGATGCTACCTAAATTTGATCCAAATGAGAAGATGTTAGTATATGACCATTTACAAAGTTTTTATTTGGAAATAGAAGGATTGAGGGCTGAGGAACATGAGATTGTCGTGTGTAGACTTTTTTCGCATACCCTTAAAGGTGCAGCAACAGCATGGTATTTTGGTTTTCCTGCAAACTCTATCCCAAACTGGGACACCTTTGAAAGGATTTTCAGAAGTAAATATGCAACCCAAAAAACTCATGCGGCTCTCATGAAAGGGCTGTTCACCTTAAAGAAAGAAAGAAAAGAGAAGGTCCATAGTTTCACCCAAAGATTTGCAGCTTATCTTAAGAATTTTTCTGAAGCTGACAAACCCTCAGATAAAGTTCTGATTGAGTATTATACTTCAGCTCTAGGACCCGAGTTGGCCATGTTTTCCAAAATGAAAGCCAAACCTACGCTAGCAGAGACTTATGAAGAAGCCGAAAGAGTGGAGGCTGAGAAGGAAAGCATCGAAGACTATCCTAAGTAGTCGGGAGAAAAAATTGTTGGGAGGAAAGCTTTGTTATTTACTAAGCCTAAAGAGGAGCAATCACCAAACTTCAAAGGAATGGCAAAGATGATGCAGAAGCTCTCTAACAGAATAATAGACTTGGAAAAGGAAAAGGAAGCCTAGAAGTTTTATAAGCCTTATTACAAGAAAAGGGAAGATAACAATCAATCCCAACCCCCTCTGCACGGCCCTGCATCTATGAACTTAACGGAGGTGGGGATGGATAACTTTTGCACTTTTCACCAACAACCCCATTCTGAAAAGAATTGCCCTCAATGGATAAATTCAATGACGTTGGTTATGAATCAGCTGTTGGATTCCAAATTAACCGAGGATAATGATGAAGAAGGGAAAGACAACAATAAATCAACAGAAAAATAAGAAGACAAGTCCATGGTGTTATGGGACTGTGTATCGTTGTTTGATGTCGAGGAAAAAAAGGATCTG
This sequence comes from Pseudotsuga menziesii, assembly GCA_001517045.1. Taxonomy (NCBI): domain Eukaryota; kingdom Viridiplantae; phylum Streptophyta; class Pinopsida; order Pinales; family Pinaceae; genus Pseudotsuga; species Pseudotsuga menziesii. The sequence goes on from LPNX011165941.1 coordinate 116,768, forward strand.
AGATATGAAGAAATATTGGAAACAAATGTAACAACGAGAAGCCAGCGGTTGATTAAGGAAAACAATCTTATGCTCCCAAAGATTAAGAAACTTCAAAAGAATGTTAAGAAATTTCAAAAAAACACCGCAGCTAATAAAATTACGGAATTTACGATCACCAGTCAAAATCCTAGATAGATCAACATGCCTACTAGCCCCAATGAAGAAAAGATAAATCATGTTAAACCGAATCTCACAGAACATAAGATGGATTATGACATTGTGGAAGATATCAAAAAGGTAAGGGAAAACATCTCATTATTTGAGATGTGAAATGTGCCACAGCATAAAGAAAAGCTATTGAAAGCACTTGAAATATCAAAGGAGAAGCTTCCCACTGAAAATCAGCCCCAAGAAGAAGAAATTGGTGAAGCAAGTGTGGGAGGTAAGCCTAAATGCAAGACTCCACCTTTTCTCCTTACTTTTGAAATTTTCCACCACAATGTGCACAACTGTCTAGTAGACTCGCAGGCATCAGTCAACGTTATGCCATTGTCGGTCTACAAAAGGATAAATGGACAACCTAAACCATCTACCTGGAGGGTTATTCAGTTCGATAGAACGAATGTGAAGGTAGTTGGGGAAATGGAGGATGTTCTCATTTGCTTATCTTCAAATGATAAGGTATGTCAATGCATTGATATTGTGGTAACTTACATACCTGAAGCTTATGGACTTGTTTTGAGCAGAGATTGGTCGGGAGAGCTGAGTGGATATTTTGCCTCAGACTGGTCACATTTGTGGCTACCTTATAAAGGAAGCCCAAATCAAATTAAAGTTTTAAGGGAGCCCCACATGAAACACAATGTTACTCAGTTCGAAGAAAAAAATGAACCAGTGAATTCTGTTTTGGGAAATTACTTTATTGAGCTAGAACCGGGAAACTATCAAGCGGAAGAATCCAATGATACATCATATGCTCAGCCTGATCTCCTTCGTTTTTTGCAGGTTGATGAAATCGATTGTAAAATAGTAGACTTAGCCGTAGATGTAGATGTTGTTTCGCGCAGAGTAGTGGTAAGAGATTTTTGGACGCTTTTCTTTGATGGGTGTAAACTTTGGAGGGGTCAGGAGCCGGCTGTGTCCTGATTGATCCTAAAAAAAATAAACATTTTCTTTCTTGTAGGTTAGAGTTTGAATGCACCAATAACACAGCCGAATATGAAGCACTAGTTCATGGACTAAGAAAAGCAATTGAATTAAAGGTAGAAAATCTGAAAGTGTATGGGGATTCTGAAATAATTGTAAAACAAATTCGAAATCAATACATTGCATTTCTCCTCATTTAAAAGCTTATCAAAATTAAATATGGGATCTGCTTAAATATATTCATGCATTTAACATTGTATCGATTCCTAGACTTAAGAATGCTGCGGCTGATTTGTTGGCCACCTCAGCTGCAAGGCTTGTGCCCTCTAATAACCAGTGTTCTATTGAATTCCTTTTTAGGCCTTCTGTTCCATATATGATTACCAATCTACGAGTTTTTGATGATGATCAGTAGATTCTATAATGCCTGACAAATGACGAGACTTTCAAAGGGGTGATTATTGATGATGAAGAACATCAAGCTGAGCTAAAATTCAATAATTTTATTCCTAAAAGAGTCAAGACTCTAGAGCGAATGTTTGATCTAAACGAGAAATTCAGAAGGCCAGCGAATGTGAAGACTCATAGCTCATCTCTACAGTTCGAGTTAATTAATTTAGGGACTGAAATTGAGCCTAAATATGTGAATTTGGAAAAATGTTACTCTCGAGGTGAAAGAAATAAGTTCATCGGTCTGTTCAAACAATACAAAGATGTTTTCACCTAGACATAAAAAGATCTGAAGACATATGACACCAATATTATTCAGCATGTTATCCCCATCAGATCCGGGGTCAAGCCCTATCAACAACCGTTAAGGAAAATGCATCCAAAACTAGAGCCTCTAATTCAGAATGAAGTAAAAAAGTTGTTGGATGCTAGAATTATCTTCAAAGTTAGACACTCGGAATGGGTATCAAATCTGGTACCAGTAAGGAAGAAATCTGGAGAAATTAGACTATGTGTGGATTTCAAAAACTTAAATCGTGCTTCGGATAAAGACAATTATCATGTCCCACCCATGGAACAGATATTGCAAATGGTTTTGGGTTATGAATTATTTTCTTTATTAGATGGATTCCCAGGCTACAATCAAGTGTTAGTCGCGGAAGAAGACTAACTAAAAACTACATTCAAAACCAGATGGGGTACTTTTGCTTACAGAAGGATTCCCTTTGGACTCATAAACGCTGGAGCTACTTTCCAAAGGGCTATGGACATAGCTTTTCACGGTCTGATTGGCCGCAATGTTGTAGTATACCTTGATGACATCACAATATTCTCAAAGAAAAGGGCAGAACATGCATTCCATCTAAAACATATTTTTGAATGCTACCAAAAATATGGTATCTCATTAAACCCCAAGAAGTGCGTGTTTTCCATTACCGAAGGTAAGTTACTAGGTCACATAGTTTCTAATAAGGGGATCTCCATAGACCCAGAGAGGATCAAAGCTATCGAACAGATTCCCTTACCCCATAATAAAAAGGGCATGTAATCATTTATGGGGACAATAAACTTTGTGCGAAGGTTTGTGCCAGATTTCGCTCAAATTGTTAAACCTTTGCAGCAAATGGTAAAGCAAAGTGTACAATTCAAGTGGACTGATGTAGAAAAGAATGCATTTAGTAAAATAAAGACAGTTGTTGCGCATGCACCCTCCCTCAAAAGTCTGGATTTTGAGAAAGATTTTATTTTGTACACTTTTGCATCTGACGATTCACTAGCAGCAGTGCTTACCCAGAAGGAAGATGGGGGAGATGAGTTCCCCATATCATTTATGAGCACTGGTCTACAAGGGGATGAATTGAATTACCCAGCGGTGGATAAACAAGCTTATGCACTGTTCAAAGAGGTAAAACAATTTAGACCATATATACTTAAGAACCGGACAAAGGTAATAGTTCCACACCTAGTTGTGAGGTCTCTTTTCGTATAAAATGAGTTAGGAGAAAGAAGAGGCAACTGGGTAACAGCTCTACAGGAGTATGACCTCGAATTCAAGCTAGCCTCCATAGTTAAAGGGAAGGAATTGTGCAAATTAATGACTGAAAGTAAAGACAATGAAGAAAATAACTGGGAAAACGAAGCGAAGTTACATTTGATGGATGTATGTCCTCTTTTCACAGCTCCGGACTCTTGGTATCGAGACCTTGTGCATTACCTTCAGGCGGGATTGTTACCGGAACATTGGAATTTTAAGCAAAGAAGAGCATTGCGTCTTAAAACAGCCTCATATCATATTGTAGAAGGAATATTATTCAGAAAGAATTATGATGGAGTTCTTCTTAGATGCTTAGAGAAAGAAGATGCGAAGAAGGTCATGATAGACTTACATAATGGGCCTACTGGAGGACATTTCTCTAGAGATACAATAGCCCATAAAATTCTCAGAGCCGGATACTATTGGCCCACACTGTTCAAAGATGCACATGCCCATGTCAGAAAGTAAGACATTTGTCAAAGGTGTGGTGGAAGACAAGTTAAAGCAGCAGGACCATTGAAACCTGTGATGATAACAAAACCTTTTGAGCAGTGGGGGATGGATATCATTGGATAGATAAAACCAAATTATTCCTTGCAACACAAGTATATTCTGATGGCAACCGATTACTTCACTCGTTGGGTCGAAGCTATTCCATTGCGTAAAGTGAATGAAGATGCGGTCATGGACTTCTTGCAAGATCATATTATGACCAGGTTTGGAGTTTTAATTTCTCTGGTTTTCGATAATGCTACTTATTTTTCCTCTGTTAGATTAACTGCATTTGCTCATGAAAAATGAATTAAGTTGCATTACTCTGCAAATTATTATCCACAAGGAAATGGTTTGGTTGAATCTTCGAACAACAATCTGATTAGAATCTTAAAAAAGACTGTGATAGAAAACTAGAGAAGTTGGCATTCAGGATTACCAAATGTTCTTTGGGATGATAGGGTCACCCCCAAGACTTCGTTAGGTGTGTCCCCATATACCCTTGTCTATGGAAAAGAGGCCATTCTACCCCCCAATATCATGTTATCCTCTTCCATAATAGCTCAAGAATCAAGAGGATCAGATAATGAAGTTTTGCAGATGAGGATACATAATCTTTTGAAGGTAGAGGAATCTAGATCCAAGGCCAAAGAACGTTTTAAACAACAACAGGAGGTAGTGAAGAGGTGGTTTGATAAGCACAAAGCTGGGACAAAAGAATTTGAAGCAGGAGATTTGGTTCTTAAGTGGGATCACCTTAATGATGAGAAGGGGAAACACACGAAATTTCAACAGTTATGGGTAGGCCCTTTCCAGATTGCGACAAAACTTGGCCCCTCAACCTATAAGTTGCAAAATTTACAGGGATAGGAGGAGAACTTACCAGTAAATGGTTTAGTTCTTAAACCTTATTTTTCTTGATTTTGTTTTATTTTGTTCCGTTTTGTACATAAATAATTGACTTGTTTTGCCACTTTGATTTGTTCATTTCCTGTTTGTTTAGTGTAGTTTTCTTCTGATTCCAATAAATGAAGCAAACTTTTGGTTGCATTGAGAACATCAGAACCCTTGATAAACTGATATTCTTTGGGCATTAGGTTGTGTCTTATTGTTTGAATTTGATAGAATTTCTTCTAGTAAGTAGTTTTCCTAAGTGTCTATGAACACATTGAGGTCCAGCGTAATCCCTGAAATAACTCAGAATCGAAAGGTCTGGAATACTATTGCGAGGCTCTATCCATTTCACATCTAAAACGTCCTAGGGGGTGACAGCAAAAGACCCATGGAAAGGGGAGCAGGGTAAACAATATGTTATATCTAAATGATCCCATGCCAGGAACTGAAAATGAAAAGGCTAATAAGAGTCAAAACTCCTAAGAAAGCAATATTCATCAAAACAAAGTACTGAATTATATGAGTACAGATTGCCAAAAGTTATTCTCTATCTGTGAGCTGAAAATTAAATGCATCTCACACAAAAGGACACTATGGATAGAAGAGTCTGAATAAAATTCAGAAGAAAACGCATTAGGAGGACTCAAAAGGACATAAAGTCCACAAACGGAAAAAGCCAAGTGGCATGGGAATGGGGAACAAACGAATATTTCTATTTACCATGCATAACAATCCTGTGGCGTCTAAGCTGAAAGCTACCCAAAGACAAAGTTAAAATGAAATCCTCCTACTTAAGCCTCAAAAGAGTTATCCTGACTTTGAGATTTTGGTTTCCATTCCCTAAAAATTGGACTATCATCAATGGTTACAGATTCATATATGTGACATTATGGGAATCCAGACATCTAAAAGAATTCAGCATGTCGGTTTCACTGTTAAGCAGTTTTTTGCTTAAGGAGGAGTTTACTCGGACATCTGGGTTCACCAGTGAGCTGCCAATTGTTGCAGCCGCAACTTTTCCCAAATTTATGAAAAATTTGGACCCTCCTTGTTAATTTTGTTTGCTCCACTCTGCCACATGTTCGAATTTTTTGACGCCAAGTTTTCTTTCTTTTTGAGATTTCGTTTGGGTCTGTGCATGCTTTGGACTAAGAGGCTTTGCAGGTTTTATGATGTTTATCGTTGAGGTTTAAAATGGGATTATCATTTGTCATTTTCGGAGGTCAGCCCGCGTCTTATTGTTGGAAGATAGGCCTCGCTTTTTTTATTTTTTTCGGAAAAGGTTATGACTTTGATCGGAGGCCGCAAGCTGATTGATTTTTTCCGTTGCGGGCCCGTAATAGACTAACTGCTCGTCAGACTGTTTGTCTTTTCGACGATGTCCTATTCATTGTTTCTCCAATATTGACTAGTATGCGGATTTTCTTGACCTTTGAACTTCCACCGTTGCGGCTGTGTAGCTCACTATTTATTCGATGCCGATGGGGGTTTTATCTGCCCGTCCTTGATTGTTTTCCCGTCGATTGTTATGAGATCGTAATTGTTCTCGTAAGAGACTGGTGTGCCTTGTTTTTAGGTTGAAATTTGCACATAAGAACCAAACTCCGGTTTTCTCTTCTATAATACTTATTTCATTGATATTATAATTCGTGTTTCTTAAAGGTAGTCGGAATGAATGATAAATTCTCGTTTTCTTGCAGATAGACATGGCAATTTTCTCTGATCCCTTCGAAGATTATTGTGGCGAGGAAGATGCAGTTGGAGGACAAAGCATGTTAAAGCATAAGGCGACAGAGTCGTTACTCGAGGAAGAAAATTATAAGGGCCTGAAGAGGAGACTGAGGCATGGTAGAACGTAATCATTAGAGAGCAAAGGCTAAGGCTTGGGCATTCTGTCAGTTACCTAGCTATGCCCATTTTTATAAAAAGCTTTATTTGAAACATAATATTGAATCATGAGCATTCACAAAACGATAAGACTAGAGATTGAAACGTTTGTGAGGCAACTGAAAGGTTGGGCTGTTTCTTGTATAGATGGAAAAAGAGAGAAAGAGAATGGGATTTTTCCTGGAGAAACTTGCGAACTACTTGTTGTAAGAGGAACTACTTCGTTTTGCAATAATAAAAATTACAATTTTGCCTGTTGGAGAAAGTGTTGTGTGTAATGTTCAAATGTGATGAAATGAACAATGTTGAAGGGGAACTATTTCGTTTTCGGCTGTGTTTCATTAACTGTGAGAGCGTTCTAACTTTTTGAACCTATGTTCTTATTTGAATGTTCTCTAGTTTATTCTGTGATAATTTCCACTATGAATAATGAATGTTTTAACAGATGATGGGCTATCTTGTTGTGCATATCTTTATTTATGTTTATGTGTTTTGATTCTAAGAACAGCTATGTGTGATTTATCTTAACATATGAACAATATTACATTACTCATGAATTAATAATCTTGCTCCCTAGGGACAGCTTAGTTAGTATGTTTTTTTTAGTTGTGTGTGATTTAGATGCGAGAGAATCTAAGACGAGAGGTAAGAACCTGCGCATCACATTGTGACCACTCCTCACATTATTCATCAATCTGCATCTTAGATAGGCACTTGCATATCATACTTAAAGTCAAAAATACAAAAATATACAGGGTGGACCGGGCCGCAACCGGTAAAACCCTTTTGCTTTTGTTACTTGACCTACGGTAGCCGAACTGCAAATCGGACGGATTCCCTACACCAAACAGTCACGGGCTAATTGAGAACGTTGACTAGGGAGAATCCCTTGCTGTTGTTTCCTGCGAATTTCCAGGCCTCAACAGGATGCCATTCGAAAAGGTCAAAAAGTAGGCTTACTAAATCTAGTCGAATCCCCCATAAGTGCATAAAGCAATTTCCAAATCCACCAAGATGCTCACGAATTGTCTAAGTTAAGTAGGCAAGCTAATGAGGGATGGAAAGACAACTCATACATGCTTTTATTAGGAGAAAATCAAGGAGGATGATGTGGACAAAAAACAAGTCAACTACTCCTAGTCTAGCTTTTTCTTTTTCCTTAATTCTCAATAAAACAGGCATCTTTTTAGAAAAAGCAGATATGCGCTTTAGATGATTTGGAATAAAGCAGACATGCTAAATATGGTTTCCAGGAGGTTTCCCAAGCACTCCATGACTCATTTTTAGCAAGTGTTGACTTCTAAGTCATGTAGAAGGCAACTAGCATAGAGTGGAATCTATGAGACTATGTAATAAGACAAAAATTGATTTAATTAATGTCTAAGGTAGGTAACTATGGGTTGATTATTCTAACACTAATGAGTATGAAAAAATGACTGCCAATTTCAAATCCTTAGTTATCTTTTTGGAATTTTTTTTGTTTGACAAATAAAAAATGACTTTCATGTTTGTCACTAACATACCAACCTGAAAGTGAGGACTTTGTATCACCCATAATACAAACAATTCCACAACAATGTTATATTTCCACCCGACTTGTTGCACAAAGTTAATTGAATGATATGGTGAACAAAGATATTATGTTATTTTCCTAATTATACACATGAGAATATCACAAGAAAGAATTGAACATTCATTTACCACATAAACAATTGACTAACCGACCCTCTCACTATCCCAAATCCCCCTTGCAAACCTCCTTTCTAAAAAAGGGCTCAAACCCAATGTTGGAGAACATGTTTTCCCCATCCATTATTCACGGTTATCCCCTCATTTGAGACTATTACCTCTATTGAGCATAATGGATGCAAGAATAACCCTTGAATAGGTTCCACAAGGGATACAATATTTTGCAACATTAGATATACAAATAATTTTCAAGTGGCACCATGCATTCCAATGGTTGCTTTCTTTTCATGGATTATGTTACGGAGAGAAACTTCCTATGGATTGGGGGTACCACAATAAACAGTATGACATTAGAAATCAATCTTTCCCAATACACGAGTAGTAAGTGAATCTAACACTAAGGGATATAGAACTGTACCTTGTTCTGGATGGTTGAAGTAGATCCATGTTGAGCTTTTCCAATGCAATTGCAATTATAATGTGCTCTCAACAACAACAAACAAAGAAAGCATGATATATATAAATGTGTTAGAACTACTCCAACATATATAATCAGTCATGTATAAGCAATTAAATACATCCATGGATTCAATATTGATATTAAAAATGCACATGAATTAGATAGAAAAAGATATTTCTATTGATAAATCAGAGATACAATAATGACAAACTCTGTCGGCACTTCTGTGAACCAGAGAAACCGAGTCCTCCACCTGGGCCTACGCCACTTCAATCCTCTATCTCTCGATAGAAATATTACAAAGAAAAGGAAAGCTTGGGAAGAACACTATGTGCTCCAAGGGACAAAGGGATGTACACTCAAGTATAAGCAAAATTGAGGCAATGATGGACTATACTTTCCTTACTCTTCAATTTCTCCTCCTTCAATGTATCCATGGAGTTCTTTATATAGCACTCCAAAGAGGTAATGGAGGTTCGAATCCAAGCATTCTCAAGGAATTTGGAAGGCCAAGAGTCAAGTTATTCGGACTCAAATGAGGAAAACTCAAAAAATATTTGTCATTTTGGACACATCCCGATGTACACGGGTTTGAGGTCAAAAGTTGTGTATACACGCGGGTATTGCTTTAAAAGTCGCGTATAAGTATAAACATGAAATTTTGGGGGATGATCTTGGAACATCAAAGCATAATATAAGTCCATGGGGTCCAAGGACTCTGTAGAGGGACAGGGAAGGCCATAAATGTGTGATCTACCTGATGTGGTAAAATCAGCTATAATAGATTCCCCCTAATGTGTGAAGTCAGAGGGGTAACATGATAGCCGAAATACATTATAAATCCATCCCAAAAGTGGAGTAATGAAGACCCAGGTGGAAGAACCAGTCATTCATCAGTGTAATACAATAATCAATCTCTGCATGTGATTGCAAATACATGGAGCAGTACCGGATACATAAGAGTACAATCACCATGAATAGGCATGATATACAAAGTGTCATGTGTGGTCATCGCCATGTACAATATACAATGGATCAAGATCTCCATAATGGATGAAGATATCTGATATACACTGGAAACGCTAAAATCATGATCATGAGAGCTGAAATCTCATGAATACTGGCACGATCAAGGAGGTAGCATATATAGAATGCCACCAAGCTGGCAGGTCTTCTACACAAACTGCTACGAGTACATTTCCTACTATGTGAATAGATGTGTCGAATTCAAACATAGTAGCCCATTGTCTGATTATTGGTCATTGATGTTTATTGTTAATAGACGCGAGATAACCCACTGATAATGAGAATGGGAATCAAGGTACTGAGTGTAATCTAACAAGTGTGAATAGATGTGTTGAGGTAGAACACTTGAAAGAGTCCATTGATCAGGGGACATTGATGTATTTCCAAAACTATCGATGGCGAAAAAAACTACCACTAATGACTGTAAGTCTTAAGGCACTCAAATGAATCTAGAATCCTATTCCAGAATAAATGATCTGATGTCAATGGAATGGAATCCACTCAAAGGACGGAATTAAGGAATCCTCCATCAACCAACATGAGGTACTCAGCAACGCTGTATAATGTGAAAAAAATCAATAAACAATATGTGCACGAACCAGAAACAATACTAGGAATGGTCGACATGCATTGTCAAGATAACTGAGGAATGGCCGACTCAGGATTCAACCTCCTTCGAACAAGAGAATAAGGCAAATGGTGACTGAAGGTAGGCAGCATGGACTCGATATGAAAACTAGGACATCTTTGTGACACGGGAGGCATCAACAAAGGCTCCATGGGGAGTGGAAGCATAACCAGACTTTGGAGATAAACTCAGAGAAATGAGTACAACTCCTAAATTCAAACTAATAACCCAACCAGCGGATGTGATATATAGTGCTATGTTAGAAGGCGACATGACTCAACTACTGCCAAAGATAACATATTTTTCTGTTCGGATTTTTATGTTTTTTTTTTGGACTTCTTCATATATTTTGAAAATTTTGAAAACTAATAAAAGTGTTTTCTAATACATAGTTAGGAGGAGACGAGTGTCAGGGACAAGCAAGATAGTTACAAACAATGAAACATACCTATGCTCAATGCAAAGAAAGATGTGTAAGATAAAGACACTCGAGGGAAGGTATCCCCCCGGTAAAGGGGTAATTGAGCTGCAAAGGATATAAAAAAGGATATGCTTGGCTAAACATGAGACAAGATCAGGATATATGGCTGATAACTCAAAGTCTAGGAGCCAAAAAAAATCTCAAGAAGGCAATAAAAACTCATGAAATGCAATTACAATTTGATATATACAAGGGAGTCCCTATGGAGAAAAACCAGGATAAATTTCAAGAGGAGTATGAAGCAATTGCTCAAGGACATGGCGGGACTAAAAAGGGACTCCCCAAACCTAAAGGAGGAAACTCAGCATGGGAACCAAATGCCAAAAAGGATCTAACTAGGGCACCCATGTATAGGAAAACTATACCATTCACACAATACCGCTTCTAACAGCAGCATGAAGGTTCTGTGGTATCTTGAAATGGGTCCATACCTAAGGTTAAGATGAAACGGTCATAAGGTCATGAAAAATGCAACTGGATGTGAAATCCTAACCTATATGTCAGTTCAGATATTATACCTATGATGGGCACGAACGGGTCAAAAACCTCAGCGAGATTGTACAACAAACGGACCCTACATGACAACAATATTAGTCCAAAATCGCTGGAAATGGTTAGTAAAGAGTCCAAACTATAAGATATAGGTAGGCTTGATCATGACAACAACATTCAAATGAAACAATGTGGTCGATGATGGGATATAAGAAGGAATGTAAGGTGTAGACAAAACGTTCACGTATCCACTACCACCCCCATGAGGGTGAACACTAGTGTTAAGACCGAAAGAAGGGAGTGAAAATCCTCTGCAAATGGAGTAGAGGATGGAATATGACCACTCCTTAATCTATGAGCAAGATAAGGGGTTATGGTCCCCCCCAGTCCAACACTAGAGTCCGCAATAGGACCTGGAGCAGCTGACGGGATACTAGTAGTGATATCAGGCATGTTGAACATAAAAAGACCCGAAATCAAGAGAACATAAATATACTCAAGTAACCACAATTCCAAAATTCAACTAGCACAAAAAGAGCACACTCCTAAGAAAATCTATAGCCAAAATACAAGCAAAGCAAGGGGAGGATATGTGAGCTCTCGAATGCAACAAGAATGCCTTACCTAGGAGAGGCTCGAAACTCCCATACACTATAAGTGGAGGTGTGTAACCAATTATAGTGGCCCTCAACTTCAATGCATAAAGCGATTGTGTTGTCCGACCCTTACCAGGCTAGGACACCTACATAATAACCTTTACAACTACCCCTTGTGATACCTAGGTAAGGAAACTAAGGTCACCAAAATATAATCAATTCTCAAGTAGACAGTCGCAAGCGGGATCGACCGTATGGGCAGGGTAGCAAAGCCTGAAGCTCGAAAGCACCAACCGGTACCTCAAAATCCCCTAGATACAAATATTATCTCGAAATATCTCTGGTGCTCACAGAAAGTGACCAAAGGCTATCACAATCACAATCATGAGTATTGCCTCGTGCTCAACTCCTGTGTAATAGGAGTGTCCTGACAAACACTAATTACACCAAGGATTTCACACTTTCACCTGGACAGACACCTAATTTTTTGTGTTTAGTAGTCTTGGAGAATTTACTTACAATGAACTATTCCAAGACTCTAAATCCTAATCTTGTTGGTGAACCCTATAAAATAAAAATGTGTAGTTCATTTTAATTAAGCATTGATTTTAATGGTTGTGATTACTCAAAGAGAAACGGTCGTGCAACTAATGATATTATGACTCGACAGTGAAATAAATGTGCACACCTAACAAAAAAATGTCACGTGCAATTTGTCGAATGAAAAACAAGGTATGCCACTACATGAAGATGCAAAAATATTCATTTCCTTTCGAATGCCAATGCAATCCTTCTTATATGAAAGCATAAACACAACTCTCATCCATGTAATCCTATGCAAGTATCTTCTTAAATCCATATGTGAGATGCAAATAAGAATGCAACTATTTAATTGTTTTGAAAATGCAATAAAAGTCATTAAAATTCTTAGTCGCTGCAGTAAGCATCGAACACAAGCCAAGCAAAACACCGAGACAAAGAGACTAATGCACTAATGAAAAAACAAAAAAGAAGATAAATGACTAGAACTACTTTCAAAGAAAAATCAATGAAAAAGTGATCTCTGGTCATGAAAGAAGCAGTCAACAGACAGCATTAGAACCCAGGAAGACCCAGCCACACTCACAACCCACCCAACTATTGGGCTATAGGGCAGACCCGGGTTTTATACCAATTACTTTGCACCAACAAAATACCCACAATGTTGGCCCTTTCGGCAACAACCTGTGAGCAGGTTGCAGTCTCACCCGAAACAGCTATGGGGTGCCGCAGAATCAGGTTTCTGCAAGCAGAAGAGGAATATTACTGTATCTTTAACCTTTAATAACTTATAATCATATAACACAGAGCTTCGACATTCACATATATAACTTCGCAGCTAGATAAACAAACAATGACTTGCTTAACCATTTACTGGGAATTCACAGTGAAGTTAGTATTCTAGCAGTGATCTTACTTATCATATATATATTTATCAATGCATGAAAGGAAATAATAGAAACAACACAAAGAACCACAACACAAGATATAACATGGTTCACCCCCAGTGTAGGGGCTACGTCCACAAAACTATGGTTTATTCAACTCTTTACAAAAACCACAGTTCTGATCTACGCACTCAGCTGCAGATCCCTTCAAGTCCCCAAAGCCGCGCACACAGCTGCAGATCTTCTTAATCACCCACAAACCCTCTGCACACACAGGTGCAGAGGTCGTCCATGCACACAGCTGGGACTTAACCTTCTCTTACAAAATAGTATTAGCTTCGCATCAATTCATTTTACTTCAAAAGCCTAACCTCACTTCTTTACAAGAGTGCTTATTTATACATTGCACTTATTGCCAAACCATGGGCACCCCGAACCCTAAACCCTGGACTTAAACCATGGGTTTATTAAAAAAGTGGACTTTGACTCAACCCCAACACCCTTAAGACTATTTTGAGTCGTAACTCCACTTACAAACTCCCATAAATCCGCGGAGTTACCCACCTTAAGGACCGTTAGGGTGTGCACCCCAATAGGCCCCTAAGACTCACCAGTGTCCCGTCCCGGGACACTCATCTGCTTTTCTGGGGATAGAATCTTGTTGGCGAAACATAGTGTGCTGCTTGCTGAAGCCATACATGCGGTTGTCAGCTGCTTGCTCCTTTCCTTCGTAATATCTATGCTGGTTAAGGCCTTTTGGATCTATCAGCGACCCCATCCTTCGATCTGCTTGCCGAACATTTGACCATCCACAACTTAAAGACCCCAGAATTGCGTGTCAAGGTGCATGAGACAAACAGCCGCCTCAGTTCTGCGAAACCCGGAGGATACATCTTGGGATGTTTCAGAGTTTTCCCGTGAAGGCCAGTGCTTTTCTTCATGCGGCTTAGAGTGCACTTCTGTCTTTCTTCCTTCCTTTTAGAGCAAACTTCTGCCTTTCTTTGTGCCTTGGTCGAGCATGGCTGCACGGGTGGATTACTCAGGAGGTTCTGCAGACCTCTCTCCCTGAACACTCGTAATAACTCCTGGACTTCACGATCATTCGACATAGTTCTAACTGAAGAAACTCAAAGAAATGCACAATACAGGGGTCACAGGCCAGTGTGGCTTCTTATAGAATCCCGCAACAGAATCTGTCATCATGGTGCATTAATGACGCCGAATCTGATGGAGAGGCGTAAATCCTGTCCACACGGTGCCAAATTTTCCCAAAATATCATCATTACCGGCAGTTAGGGCAGTTCTCGTGCCAGCGTCGCCAAGTCTAGTTTGTCCCATCCGTCACATTTTACGTTGCAACACACCTTTGATCTTCGACATAACCACTAACTTCAGCTTCAGCACAATATTAACCTTCGACCCTTCCTGACCCACGCGGAACCCAAACTTCAACCTTCGAACTTTGACAGTCTTCCATACTTCGTAGTTTTGAGGACAGCTACATTATAGTCTAGCACCCAATTTCAATTGTTCTTAGTACTTAGATTTTCCTTCTTAGTGTCACTTCTAATTGGGAGGTCCCGGCCTGTCCCTGTACTTCTTTAAACGACTGCCATTTACCATAGAAGGTAAAATTTCTCCATTCAACTTAGCTAACTGGACTGCGCCACCATCAGTAACTTTCTGCACTATGTATGATCCTTTCCAATGGGTCTTGAACTTACCTGGGAATTTCATGAATTGGTTGTCATATAAGAGCACAAGATCACCCTGCTGGAACTGCTTCTTCTTGATGTGTCTATCATGCCATGCTTTTTCTCGAGCTTTTTGTACTTGCTGCTGGAACCCTGCAATAAATCTGTCCTCTTCAACTTCTAATATCTTCGTCAGTCGTTCTGTCATTATGGATAGGTCATCCATATCTATGAAAGCAGATATTCTGAGGCTAGGAACAATGTACTCCATAGGCATGACTACTTCTTGTCCATAGACCAACCTAAAATGTGTATGGCCTGTCAACTTCTTGCAGGTAGTCCTATAAGCCCATAGTACTACTGGAATTCTAATATCCCAGTCATTTCTGTTAACATTGCAAACCTTCGTCAGAGCATGTTCAAGGATCTTGTTAAAAGCTTTGACGGTTCCATTTGCTTGTGAATGATAGGCAGTACTCTTCTGATGATACACCTGAAATTCTTCAGTCAATATTTCAATAGTCTTATTTAAAAAATGTGATCCTTGATCACTCATAAGAACTCTAGGATACCCAAATCTGGACAAGATGTTATCGAAGATGAACTTCGCAGCTGTAGCAGCGCTACAGTTCTTGACTAGTTGAGCTTCATCCCAACGGGTAAGGTAGTCAGTTGTTGTAATAATGTATCTTGCTCCTGAATTCTTCGTAGGGGGATTGATAGGGCCAACAAAATCAATAGCCCACTTGTCAAATGCTTGTAAAGTTACCTGCGGGGATAGAGGCATCTCATCGCTCCTGGATGTTTTGCCTGTCTTTTGACAGATGTCGCAGCTATGGCAATATTCTCTTACATCCTTGTGAATTGTGGGCCACCATAATCCGGCTGTCAAAATCTTTTGTGCTGTAGTTTTTCCTGCATAATGACCTTCTGTTGCTCCAGAGTGTGCCTCAACCAAAATCAGTGGCTTTTCGTGCTCCAAGACACATCTGCGCAGTATTTCATTTGGTCCCATTTTATACAGCTGTCCTGCTATTAGGGTAAAGTCGGCTGCTTGAACCACCAGCTGCTTCTTCTGCTGTGTTGTCATCTCGACGGGTGGAAAACCTGTAGACAAATACTGAACAATATCCTGAAAGTATTCATCAACCATCTGGATGGCAAACAACTGGGCATCAGGAAGACCTTCGTCCAAACTAGTAGGTTCTTCTCCCGACTCGAGCCTTGACAAGTGGTCAAGTCCTAGGTTAAGTCTTCCAGGCTTGACTATGATCTCAAAGTCATATTCCTGAAACAGAATCAACCATCTGCATATCCTTCCACCTAGCACAGGCTTGTTAACCAAGTACTTCAAAGCATAATGGTCAGTGAACATATTAAAATGAGATCCTAACAGATAATGTCGAAACTTCTGTAATGCATACACCATAGCGAGACCTTCTCATTCTGTCGTAGTATAATTTTTCTCTGCGGTGGACAATTTTCTACTTGCAAAAGAAATAGGGTGATCGATATGACCTTCGCCTAACTGAACCAATACTATACCCAGAGCAATGGAGGATGCATCGACATGCACATGAAACTCCTTATTCCAGTCAGGAAATACTAAGATAGGGGCAGTGACCATCTTTTCCTTCAAAATATCCAAGCTTGCTTGGCACTCAGGTGTCCAGTCGAACTTACTATCTTTCTTTAACTGCTTTTCCATCGGAGCTGTAATCTGAGCATATCCTTGGATGAATTTCCTGTAATATCCAGTGTGACCAAGCGTAGTGCGAAGTTTTTTAACGGACTTCAGAGGTGGCAGGTTCACAATAATAGCTATCTTCGCAAGATCCATCATCAATCCTTGCTTACATACAATGTGACCGAGCAGAATTCCAAAAGGTGCACAAAAGATACACTTTTTTAAGTTCAAGGAAATCTGGTGTTGTCTATACGTATCCAGCATAAGTCTTAAACTAGTTATATGGTCTTTTAGTAACCCAAAGATAGTCCAATCATCAAAATAAACTTCTAAGAATTTATGTATAAATTCCTTAAATACAGAGATGACTACTCTAGAAAACATAGCAGGTGCATTTTTCAATCCAAAGGGCATAACCGTATACTAAAAGGATCCCATTTCTGTAGCAAAGGTTGTCTTATGTCGATCCTCTGGAGCAATTCTAATCTGATGGTAAGCTAAAAATCCATCAGTAAAAGAGTACACTTCTTCACCCCCGACATTGTCTAACACTTCAACTGTAAAGGGGGTGGGGAACGGATCATGTAGACAAGCATCATTCAGCTTCCTCAGATCAACACAGATTCGGATTTCACCCTTAGTCTTCTTCTCTTGCACCACCATGGGACTGACCCACTCGGATTCTTCAACAGGCTCAATGATTCCTGCAGCAAGCATCTTATCCAACTCCATCCTAACTTTTTCCTTATACTTAGGGTTCAACCTATAAGGGCGGCGTTTCACAGGCTTCGCATCCGGTTTCAGAGGGATCTTTATCACACCGATATCACCAAGGATACATTTCATCTCTGAGAACTTCGTCGAAAATAGGTCCTGATATTCGTGGAGAAGTTGGGTCACTTTGCTTACCATCTCTTCATCCCAATAATCTCCAATGGTAGCATACTTAGGTTGTTCTTCTGATCCAATGTTGACTGTCCACGTCTTCAAGGGCTGAGTCACTTCAGGGGCTTCGACTGCTAGTCCATGTATGTCGCAGTGTCCTTCTGACTCAGGAATATCAATATTGCGTGGATCATCATCCTCATCAATTGCAAGGTTATAACATTCTACTGCATGAGCTTCTTGTGCTTTCCAATGAGGTTGATATTCTACTACTTTGTGATCATCAAATACCTTAGTACGGATCAACCTAATAGCTGCATCTAAAGCTGGGCAAACTTCATTAATAGAAAATGTACACACAAAACTATCAACAAGACAATCCCAACTTACAGTATCTTGGCGAAGCTCAGCCTTCGCGTACCAGTTCTTTGCTATCGATTCCAGGGTATGCACAAACCAATGTACCCATTCTTCCTGAGGTACATGCTTCCACGCTTCGTAGCACTGCACCAAATGTTCCTGAGGGCTAGTCGTTCCATCAAACCTGCTTCGCACCTCCTGGGGCTGATCCAAAAATCTCAGGCGTAGAGATTTCTAACAAGCTTCCCAACTAGGAATGTACCTCTTATGACTATTCCACCATCTGGCTGATGTGGCTCTGAATGCTGAATCCAGAGTCTCCATTTTCTGTGAATCTGGTATCTGTTCTGAGAAGTGTACAATAAACTGTTCTAGGTCTGACAGGCCATCAAAAAGAGGTAAGACTCTTACCTGTGCCCCAAGTCATCTGAGAGATTTGATAATTCTGGCACATCTATGTCCATGTAGCTCGTAGAGTCTGTTCTGCCAGTTCTCTAGACCGTCATCTGAATCCGTCATGCAGGAGCTGTCACACTGCCAATCCATGATACCTTCAGCAGTAGGATCAACATAATCTTTTTCCTTAGCTGTGATGTTATAGATGTGATCCAGAACATCTTGATCTTCGTCTCTGAGTGGTTCTGTGTACCTTTCTCCTTGTGAGGGGTCCAGTGGTACTATGACTCTCAAACCCTTCCCTTCAAAAGTCATATGTCTTTGCTTAAGGTTAATGACCGCAGCATTTTCCATTGCCCATTCAATTCCTCACAAGGCTGGATAGGGATTGCTGTCATTAATGATCTCAATAATTTCGAAGTCTGCTAAAGCATTGACCCCATCAATATCTACTGGGACACTAGGGAATCGTCCTAGGGGCACAATCTTCTGCTGATTGGCTAATCTCAACTGTATAGGGGACCAATCAAGGGTAGGTTTTCCCATTTGTTCCCAGGTTTGCTTAGTTAAGACATTTACCTCTGATCCTAGGTCCAAGATAACATCAGTCATATCATACTCTCCTATCTGAGCATTCAATCTCATTTCCCTGCCAATTCTTCTGACTCTATTCACATTTTTTTCCTGACCAGAACTTTGCTGAGGTTCGCAGGAAGCAATAACTTTCTGCAACTCACTTAAAGCATTCTGATTCTTAAGAGCTTCAGACAACTCTGTAAAAAGGAGGACAGTGTACTTACTTTATCCGTCGAAGAGTCTTGCGGCTGCGACTGCTGCTAATGTGGTTGCGCAGGTGCTACTGACGTGCTAGGATCAGCAAAATCTCTCTTGGCTTCCATGAATGTCTCTTTTTCTTTGTTGATATCAAATGCTGGGACTTTCTCGGGGGCCTTACGGACCCAAGCCTCGTCAGGCTGTTTCTCTTTATTCTGTATGTGCGTCGTAGCTTCACTCCGGGTAACAACATTAATGGCTGGGGCAGGTCTTTGCTCGACGAAAATCATCTGAATATTCTGCGTAGGGGCACTGTTTCTTTCCTGAATCTTATCTATTAGCTGCAGGCACTGCTCGATCACATGATCTACTGCATGGCAATACCGACATGTCGTAGTTGGGTTCCGACAGTCTCTAGCTAGATACCCGGCCTGGTTACAGTTGTAACACACCACCTGACCGCGTCCTCTGCCAGCCATACCACCACGACCACGACCGCCAAAAGCACCTCTACCTGATGCACCACCGTGGTAGCCATAGCCATCATTGCTCTGTCCCTCATTTTGTACCTGATAGGCATCGTAGGTGCGCTCTCTCATGAGGTCATAACTGCGACACTCATCTTCATTATGTCCTACGGACTTACAGAATTTACAATAGGGGTTCTTAGGTACTTTCCCATACCTCTGTAGCAGATAGTTGTCTTCAAGTCGATGCTGACCTAGTGTTCTGCAGAGCTCACAATATAGAACTTGTGGGTTAAACGGGTTTGGCGCGTCAGTATTCAGGTAATTTCTTACCACATGACACTGTTCCTTGGCATGACCTTCTGTCCGACATTTTGTACACCAAACCTCCTCTCGACTGGCTTTCCCTTTCTTCATATCGCGAATCTCCAGAGCCATCGCTGCCAACTGCGCTTGGATTTGAGCGATACCAGAATTATCTTCGACCGGAGCGGTTTCAAGCTTCATCGCGATTTCCAGAGCCTCTTGTTGGTCAGCAACCTTCTATTGCATGAGTGGGATTCTGATGTGTGGTAGCAACGCTGCAATGAACCATTCCTTGTGCTGCGCAGGTCCAATGGTGAAACTGACTTGGTCTAGCAGAACTTTGAACCTTTGATCAAAGTCCCACACTGATTCACCGCGCCTCTACTGAATCTCTTTCAATTCGGTGATACACTGCGACTCTAATTTCGGCTTCTTAAATTCCTTTATCATTGCTGCTTTTATATCAGTCAAGACATGGTTCTGAGTGCTGGAAAACTTCATGAACCAGGTCAAGGCACAGTCTCTAAAAGAAGTAACTAGTTGCGCTCTTTTTGTATCTTGATCCGTAATGTTCTTAGGAGTCCATACTGCTTCGCATAAAAACCAGAACTGTTCTGTATCCTCTGATCCAGTTCCTTTGAAAACAGGGAGCTTAATATCATCGTTCATGTGGGCCATAGTGGATCTAGGGGGGGGTTGGAGGGGGACTGGGAGTAGGCGGGGGGGAACTTACCAGGGTAGACTGACCTGCGACAGGAATACTCGCGCTAGGGTGACTTTTGGACTGCGACGGGTTCTCAGGGATAACAGGTCTGCGCTGCGGGGTTACCGGAGGATTTCCAACAGAAAGGATTTCTTTGGGTTCTGAATCTGCGGGACTGACAGGGAAATACTTGGTATGCTGACCTAGGGAATAGGATCCAAAATCTCTCTTGTACCTTTTGCCACTTCGCATCAAACCACTTTGCTCATCGAAGGTATTTTCACTTGCAAACATAGGTCAGTAATACTAAATCTAATAGTCTGATGCAATAAGCAATATACCTTTTTCAGCTAATAGCATTTTAATTCTCAAACTAAATGAATTCAAAAACTTACCCCTTGGTCCTTTGAAAAACTGTCGCTCGGCTTCACTAAAGGAAGTACTCGTGTCGATGGCGAACTCCGTCACAAATGCTTCAAGGGTTCGCGTCGTCCAGAAATCAACAGCTCGAGATATCTCGTTGTTCACCATTTTCAAGATATTAATTCTTGTGGGGGTCCACGCAGGAAACTAACCTTCTTGGAAGTTCGTCCTTCTCTCTGTCAACCTGGATAACCATTGGTGCAACTCTATGTGGATATTACCAAAGAATATTTCATAAACATCACAAAAAACATACCTTTGTAAAAATTCGTTTGCACTACAACGCGGATCTTTATTCTCTTGCTCAGCGAATTTCAGATAAGTCTCATCAAGCCAATCACCGATTTCCTTAACAGAGGGTCTCCAGAACATAGCCCTCGCGGTACGACGTAAACCCCTCTTGAGCAGATACTGAGTTCAACCGAAAACGAAACCAATTTGTTGGGTTATAGGGCAGACCCGAGTTTTATACCAATTACTTTGCACCAACAAAAGACCCACAGTGTTGGCCCTCTCGGCAACAACCTGCGAGCAGGTTGCAGTCTCACCCGAAACAGCTATGGGGTGCCGTAGAATCAGGTTTATGCAAGCAGAAGAGGGATATTACTGTACCTTTAACTTTTAATAACTTATAATCATATAACACAGAGCTTCGACATTCACATATATAACTTCGCAACTAGATAAACAGATAGTGACTTGCTTAACCTTTTACTGGGAATTCACAGCGAATTTAGTATTCTAGCAGTGATCTTACTTATAGGATATATATTTATCAATGCATGAAAGAACATAATAGAAACAACACAAAGAACCACAACACAAGATATAACGTGGTTCACCCCCAGTGTAGGGGCTACATCCACAAAACTGTGTTTTATTCAACTCTTTACAAAAACCACAGTTCTGATCTGCGCACTCAACTGCAGATCCCTTCAAGTCCCCAAATCCGTGCACACAGCTGCAGATATTCTTAATCACCCACAAACCCTCTGCGCACACAGCTGAAGAGGTCGTCCATGCACACAGCTGGGACTTAACCTTCTCTTGCAAAACAGCCTTAGCTTCGCATCAATTCATCTTACTTCAAAAGACTAACCTCACTTCTTTACAAGAGTGCTTATTTATACATTGCACTTATTACCAAACCATGGGCTTAAACCATGGGCACCCCGAACCCTAAACCCTGGACTTAAACCATGGGTTTATTACAAAAAAAGGACTTTGACTCAACCCCGACACCCCTTAGACTATTTTGAGTCGTAACTCTGCTTACAAACTCCCATAAACCCACGGAGTTACCCACCTTAAGGACCGTTAGGGTGCGCGCGCCAACACCAACAACTTCCCACAACATCAAACTCAACCAAAAGGGAGGATGTACACGACTATTCAAAGAACAGTAGCATATGTATACGACTATTAGCCAAAAACCTGCATGTATACGCGACTTTTGGCCAAAAATCTGCGTGTATACGCGACTTTTGGAAAAAAACCTATGTATGTACACGGCATTTAGTTAAAAACCTACATATACAGAGAAAAAAGTGGTAAAAAGAAGGCCAATGGTCAAACTACTCTTGGGGAGTGTCAATGGATGAACATACTGCTAAATGCGACACAAAAACAGGGAGAAACGGAGAGCAATTCAAGCATATTTTGCACCCAAACCCCTAAGAAAAACAAGGAACATCCCCAATGGAGTCATCAATTCTATTGCGGAGAGAAACTTCCTATGGCTTGGGGGTGCCACAACAGACAGTATGACACTAGAAATCAATTTTTCCCAATACACAAGAGCAGTAAGTAAATCTAACACTAAGAGGTATAGAACCGTGCCTTGTTTCAAATGGTTGAAGTAGATCCCAGTTGAGATTTTCCAATGTAATTGCAATTATAATTTGCTCTCAACAACAGCAAACAAAACAAGCATGATATATATAAATGTGTTAGAACTACTCTAGCATATATAATCAATCATGTATAAGAAATTAAATACATCCATGGATTCAATATTCATATTCAAAATGCAGATAAATATATTTATATTAATAAATCAGAGATACAATAGTGACAAACTCTGTTGGCACTTCTGAGAACTGGAGAAACCGAGTCCTCCACCTAGGCCTCCACCACTTCAATCCTCCATCTATCAATAGCAAGCTCACAAAGCAAAGGAAAGCTTGGGAAAAACGTGCTCCAAGGGACAAAGGAATGGAGACTCAAGTATAAGCAAAACTGAGGCAACGACGAACTATAATTTTCTTACTCTTCAATTTCTCCTCCTTCAATGTATCCAAGGGGTTCCTTATATAGCACTCTAAAGAGATAATGGAGGGTCGAATACGAGCGTTCTCAAGGAATTTGGAAGGCCAAGAATCAAGTTATTCAAACTAAAATGAGGAAAACTCCAAAAATATTTGTCATTTTGCACACATCCCAATGTATGCAGGTTAGAGGTCAAAAGTTGCGTATACACACAGGTATTGCTTTAAAAGTCGCGTATAGGTATAAACAGGCAATTTGTGGGGATAATCTTGGAACATCAAAGCATAATATAAGTCCATGGGGACCAAGGAGTCTACAGAGGTGTTAGGATTATTAATCCTCCCTTGTCCAATTTGGTCATATGTCTAAATCATGAGTCATGTCTAAATCGGGAGTCCATCCAGTCTATTTTTAGTCACTAGCACCATTGGATCCACATAACCTAATTGGGGCACATGTTCCAGTTACTAAAGTGTGGGGAACACTAGTTGAGGCCTACTGCCATTGATTGCACTTGCATGCATCAGTTTAGGAGCCTCCTATATCAATCCCTACAATTTAGGAGCTACTCAGAGTGTCGATACCAACCCAGGTTAGTTGAGTTGAGTTGAGTTGGTGACTAGTCAAGCTCAGTTAGGAGTCAGTTACATTCAGTTCTAGTCCTCTACATTCAGTTAGCGCTTGGTTTGCATGGCTACATGCAGGAGAGGCGCATTCTTCACCTACCACATCCAGTGAAGCTTAGTTAACACTAAATTAGACATTTGAGTTGTGATTTATAACTTCGATGAAATCCGATAATGATTTAGACAAGGTCAATTAACCATTTAGTCCTCCAATAATGATTTAGAAAAGGTTAGTTAACCATTCAGTCAAGTAGAGTCTAATCAATTCGAATTTCCTCACATGGATTCGAATTGCTTGTGGCTATTTAGCCATTGCACTTCATTGTAATTATTATCTAATTACTTTTGATTAATGAAATCATTCACAGTTGCAAGCCATTTTTGCACTGTTTCATTCTTCAATTACTGAGTAAATTGTGTGATCTATTCTTGTGAGTTGTGTGTTGATCCATAGATCTATGTGCTCAATTTAATATGGTATCAGATCATGGACAGGACAAGGAACTTCTCCTACTATAGATTCATACTTGGATCATTTTTTTGAGCAAAATTGCTCCTTCTAGTACTGCATCACAAGCGGAGAATTTACCACTTAATATCCCAAGTTAAGGAATTGTTGATCAAGCTTGCTTGATCAACTATGATGGGTGTGAAGGAAATTCCAAAAGTGCAGATTGTCGACCTTATTTTTTCTGTTTGATTGCATGAGTTATAGGTTTATCATTCCTCTTCACTGCATTCGCTACAAGCAGCTCAATCTCCTTCTTAGCATTCGCTACAGCAACTCAGTCTTCTCTACTGCATTTTAGATGGCCCCTCCAATGGAGCTCCTCACTCCTTTCAACTATCACCAGTGGAAGGAGGACATGGAGATGCAGCTACGCTCCAAAAGACTCTTTAGACTCACAATGGAAGTAGAGAAAGAGCCAATTCATTATGTTGACAAAGAAAAGTATTGGAACGGGATTGATGAAGCCTACGGATGCTTGTGCCTCTCAATCTCTTGAGATCTTCTCTTTCATATCAATGGATAGAAGACTCCCAAGGAGGTTTGGTATAAGCTTGCCTCCTTATTTGACAAGCAGGATGATCTGAGGGTCTATCATCTAGAGAATGAGTTGATCTCTCTCCATTCTTCCAATTTCGAAACACTCAATGACTTCTTCACAAAATTCAAGAATATAGTGTTCCAATTGAAGCTGTGCAAGGTAGAGAAATAGGATGATCAAATCATCCTTGCCATTCTCTCCAAGCTTGGTGCAGACTTTCCAGTCTTTGTATCAACATTTCATTCTATGAAGCTCTCTACTCCAAACTGGAAGATGCCTACTCTTGACTCTTTCATTGAATCTCTTACTCAGGAGCATGACAAATTGATCCAAATGGGAATCATTTGATCTTCCAGAGATCAAGCACTTGTTGTAGGAGGACCCAAGGTAGCGAATGACAACGGGAAGGAAAAGGATGAGTCTCCTGTAGAGAAAGAGCAATCAAAAGAGCCTTTAAGTTCAAAGAGAAGCAAGAAGAATGGCAAAGGAAAGACACTTCGTTCTTACTGTGGAAGGGGATTTCATCCAGAAAGCACCTGTATGAGAAGAACAATAGATGAGATGGCTCTTCTTCTGAAGAAGCATAACATTATTGTAGCTGCTAGCGCAAGGAAGGCTGACCAGAAGGAAGAAAATGAAGAATATGAAAAGACATTCCATGCATTGAAGGATAGCTTCTTCACAGCACTTGCCTTCCTCATTGATTCTGGAGCTTCCAATCATCCAAAGAATCATTCTCTTCCTTGTAGTCTTTTGATGGTCGTAGTATTTAGATGGGCAATGGCAGTAAAGTTCAAGCCAAAGGGAAGGGCTCTATCAAGCTTTAACATGGAAAGTTCAAAGATGTGCTTTATTTTCCCTTTCTAGTTGCAAACCTGTTATATGTATACCAGATGACTCATACTGGCTCTCAGAACCAGTGCACTCTCAGTAGCCACTTGCAAGGGAAGGTAAAAATATTTTTATCTACATCTTTTGCAGTTTCCACTAATATTGTAGATCCAATTGTGTCAATTTATGAAATTGAGACTCAGGGTGATTCAAATCCAGATCCAATCCCTCCTTCCAAACTGGAAGCTAGGAAGATGACTGGAAATCAATCTGACACTCATAAGGGAAAGACCCTTGTGTTATGTCATGCAATCTTACCTCCTTATGAGAGATGCAATGGACTCCCTGTAAGATGCTACATGGCAGGGGATCAATGTCACTACATTCAAAAGAATAGAGTTGATCATACACATCTTCATCCAGCAAGAGACAAAGGCTACATTCCTCCTTCCTTCCATCATCATTTTGGGAGATGATGGAGAAGTCTACATGCCAGGCCCTAGGATACCTGTGCACAGAACATCATGCATGTTGCTTCGCTACATCATAGAGATTACAGCAACACATTTTCAAGTTTTTCAAACTTAAATCCTAATTCTATCTGCTTAGTTAGAGGGGGGGATTTTTTCCTTATGGTTTTTCTCCAGCTCCTTATATTGAGCAGTTACTTTACTTTACTTGATGTAATGGGTGACCTGTGGTCTTAGTTATCAAGGCCCACAGATTGTCCAAGTTAGCATTCAAGGGGGGTGTTAGGATTATTAATCCTCCCTTATCCAATTTGGTCATATGTCTAAATCAAGAGTCATGTCTAAATCGGGAGTCCATCTAGTCTATTTTTAGTCACTAGCACCATTTGGTCCACTTGGCCTAATTGGGGCACATTTTCCAGTTACCAAAGTGTGGGGAACATCAATTGAGGCCTACTGTCACTGATTGCACTTGCATGCATCAGTTTATGAACCTCCTAGATCAATCCTTACAATTTAGGAGCCACTGGGAGTGTTGATACCAACCCAGGTCAGTTGAGTTGAGCTGGTGACTAGTCGAGCTCAGTTAGGAGTCAGTTACATTCAGTTCTAGTACTCTACATTCAGTTAGATCTAGGTGTGCATGGTTGCATGCAAGAGAGGCGCATTCCTCACCTACCATAGTCGATTAATCTTAGTTAACACTAAATTAGACACTTGAGTTGTGATTTATAAATCCGATAAACTCTGATAATGATTAAGAAAAGTTCAGTTAACCATTCAATCCTCCGATAATGATTTAGACATGGTCAGTTAACCATTCAGTCAAGTAGAGTTTAATCAATTCGAATTCCCTCACATGGATTTGAATTGCTTGTGGCTAAACTAGCCATTGTACTTCATTGTAATTATTATCTAGTTACTTTTGATTAATGAAAGCATTCACAATTGCAAGCCATTTTTGCACTGTTTCATTCTTCAATTATTGAGTAAATTGTGTGATCTATTCTTGTGAGTTGTGTGTTGATCATAGATCTATGTGCTCAATTTAATAAGAGAGATAGGGAAGGACATAAATGTGTGATCTACCTGATGTGGTAAAATCAGCGATAACAGATTATATATACATATATTAAGTGCAATAAACCAAACTCCTCAGAATCTCAAAGCGGGATGTGAAAGTAATGGTTGGTGTAGACTCATGAAGTTAATGTGGATGTAATAACCCTATTATTTTAAGGTTGCTTGTGCATTTGCATATATAATTATATATGAATATATTATATTATGTTAATAAGACCATCTCCACATATCCCTTTCTTATTTACATCACGTGACATATTATAAGTAATTTTCTTGCAAATGAGAAGTATTCCATATCCCTAAATAGCACCTTAATGTTTGTAGATATCCATAATTCTCTCATTCAATCTAGTGACCACATCATAGAAACCTATCGGGAGGCTAGTGGTTGGAAATATTATATGTGATGACAAATGGTTGCCATATTTCTCTCACCACATTTCATGGTGTCAATATTCCACAGCAATCATACGGATACAATTCGCCCTATGTTTTCGAAAAACATGTAATGGTAGACATGTTCTCTAAAATCAATGGTAGGATACCTTTCATCAACCTCTCTACACATCAAAGATGAATCGGCAATATTTTTCAACACAAGGAACATAATTGCCTTTATATGTATACAACCTAATTTTAATTACCTTATAATCAAGATTAATCACATTTATACCAATTTGTAGAAATATGACCTTTTAATCCACTAATCACCAACTTCAATTAAGCCCTTCACACACCCCTAAAGTCATTTACACTCATTTATAAGTGAATGTGCACAAATACCTTAGTGAATAAGACCCATTTTCATTATCTTCAAACTTCACAAAATAGACCCATCACATACAAGTTTAGATATTATATTATATTTATTAATCTTTTATAAGTAAATGTGAGTGAATAAGATCCATTTTCATCATCTTCGAACTTCACAAAAAATCCCATCACATATAAGTTTAGATATTATATTATCTTTATTAATATTAAGTATATGTATTGTTCTTAATTCCATACATAATGCATACACATTTTAATAGTTCTCAACCTCCTTATATATGATCTACAAAATCTTTTATAAAGGAAAGCAATTTAACCACAAAACTTGCACAAATATACATATGTATGGCCTTCATAAATATCACTACTCACACAAATATACATATGCATGACCTTCATAAATATCACTACTCAATACATTCACACACAAAATACAAATTTTTATGAAGAAGCTTCACACAAATTATAGTCACTTTCATCCTAGTGTATCCTTCCTTTCCCAATCTTTTTAATATCTCCTTCTCTCAATTAGGTATTTTTCAAATTTATTTGCCTTAATTAATGGCTATTCTATAATATCAGTTAAATTTGACTATCCCATTGGAGTTCGCCCTTCCACATGGGTCATATCCTTTTTACCATTGTGTGCACCCCAAACAACCTTTTTCAATTGATTCGTACTAACACTCCTATTTACAATGTAAAATATAAAGATTGTATTACAATGTCAAAAACCAATTTGTATGAAATATTTGTATTATGCATTGGGAATGTTTAGCGCCAACACTTGGCTTGGTTGTTAGAGTGTTTCTCCATTGAACTTACTCATCATTATTTCCGTCCATATTGGTTGAAATTAGTGACATTGTTTATTATCATAACAATATTTTAATTGTTTCCATTGGTTGCATTTGTTTTAAAGGTTCTTTATGTGTGTTCTAGTTGCGTCTCACTTGGATTTAAAAATTGATTAAATAAGTTTAAAGTTGCCATAATGTATACGGGGTTGTAATATATTTAGAAAGGTACCTACAGATATAAGGGCTGTAATGTGAATAAGCTCATTTGGTACCAAATGATAGGTAATAAATATGTTCATTTGGTAACTAAAATAAATAAAACAATAATAAGAAATAATTAACATAGAAATACTTATGAGATAGTATCAACATATAAGTAACAAAGTTGGATGTAATATTTGACATATAAGTAACAAAGTTGGATGTAATATTTGTAATAAACATGGTTTGTGGAATGATTTCTTCCATAAATAATAGTTAATGGTCTTAACCTTTCTTAAAAGTCTTAATACAATAAAATGTAAAGCATTTTTAAATATTATATTTTGTGATTTATTAAGTATTGACTATCTTGTATGCAAATTTATTTTTAAATATATTGAGGTACTTAATAGTTGGAATCAAAATACTTATTTGGACGCGCCCCCACACAAACAAAAGTGGAGATACATCTTTTCTTTTAATTTTTGAAAGAAAAGAGAGGAGAATGGTTTTCAAATCAATTTCCAAATATTTCTATGCAAAATTCAAAGAAACTGACAATGGATTTGAGTTCCTCTAAAAAACAGCCAAGTTCAAAAGGCAATTGTCCAAATCGAGGTTTAGAAAGTGGAGTTTATTGATTTAATACCAATTGTTTCATTACGCTGAGAGGCGCTCTACAGCCCAGTATGGAGGAGATCTTGTAATGTTACATAACGTTACGTAACGTTTTGTAACGTTACGTAACGTTTTGTAACGTTACATAACGTTACTCTTGTAAATGTCGGTTATAAACCAACGTAGATCCAAATCCTAGGCTCTATCAAGCGCCGAGAGGGATCAAATATCTTCTTAGATATCCATTGATTTGATTCAAACCAAAAGACACGTCTTATTATTTAAGGTCCACATATAATATTTTTATTATTAATATTTAATATTATTTATGGCCGACATAATATTTATTTTTATTTTATTTTATTAGAAACGAACATTACAACATTTCTCCATACATGGTTTTAAAACCACATGCAAGGCCCTCCTACAACCATGGGTTGTTTAGGAGGCCTTGCACATGGTCTTAAAACCATTTGTAAGGCCCTTCTAAACCATGTACAATAAAACCATGGGTTGTTTAGGAGGCCTTGCACGTGGTTTAAAAACCATGTGGAAGGCCCTCATAAACCATGTACAATAAAACCATGGGTTGTTTAGAAGGCCCTGCACATGGTTTTAAAACCATGTGCAAAGCCAACATTTTTTTTTAGGATAATTCAAATTTTTATTTTTTATTATTTTGTTAGGTAGGAACATTACAACATCTCCCCCATATTGTGTTTTTTCGTGACTCACATTTTTTTTACGGATAATTAAATTTTTACTTTTTTATTGTTTTGTTAGATAGGAAGATTACAACATTTATTTTGGCTTGTAATTAAAAAATATATTTTTTATTAATAAAAATAACGTTACGTAACGTTACAAGATCTCCCCCATACTGGGTTGTAAAGCGCCTATGGACGCAATAATAGTAAAATAATTATTATGTTGTAAAGTTATAAGACTAACAAAATAATAAAAAATAAAAATTTTAATTATCCCCCAAAATAAATGTCGACCAAAACAAAACCTAATATGAGGGAGATCTTGTAACATTTGTTACTAACAAAATATCAAAAAATAAAAGTTTTAATTATTGGCCAAAATAAATGTGAGCTAGAAAAACAACCTAATATGGGGGAGATGTTGGAATGCTCCTACCTAACAAAACAATAAAAAAGTAAAAATTTAATTATCTGGAAAAAAAAATGTGAATCACAAAAACACACAACATGGTCTAAATAACCCATGATTTTATTGTACATGGTTTAGAAGGGCCTTGCACATGGTTTTAAAACCATGTGCAAGACCTCCAAAACAACCCATTGTTTTATTGTGCATGGTTTACGAGGGCCTTGAAAATGGTTTTAAGACCATGTGCAACGCTTTCTAAACAACCCATGGTTTTAGGAGGGCATTGCATCTGGTTTTAAAACCATGTATGGGGAGATATTGTAATGTTCGTTCCTAACAAAATAAAAACTAATAGTAAATATTATATGTCGGCAAAAAATAATATTAAATATTAATAATATAAATATTATATGTGGAACTTAAATAAAAATATGTGTCTTTTGGTTTCAATTAAATCAATGGCTATATATAGGACACAACAAAGTTGATAGCTCATCGAGTGCAATACCTAAGAAGAGGTTTGCACCTCGAGAGATTTGATCCCTCTCGGCGCTTGATAGAACCGAAGATTTGGATCTATGTTGATAGTATTTCCAATAACAACTACACCATTTATATAGATTCTATATTTTTATGAAGTTACAATATTTTTGCCAAACCAAGGCTAATAAATGCATCATAAACATGACATTTCATAATTTTGATTATAATAATTATTTCAAAAACATTAAAAAAGTCATTAACCATTTTAAATTTGTCACTCAAAATCCCCACATCACAATAGCTACATTGAAATATAAGTTATTTATTTAAAACTTTAGATTTGGTTGTGGATTTTTTCCAATAAAAATACATTTTATAAGAAATATGATAATCTTATTATTGAAGAATATATATGTAACAAAGTCGTATTAGAAGAGGAATTGAAGATCTTGGTTACCCCATGGTTTAAGTAAAAAACACTGTAAAGTTTTTTAACCATGACAAAATAAAATGCACTTTCAAATTAAGAATATGAAATGTATTTCATTAAAGTTGTCTCATACAAATAAGAAGGACAAAGAAAGAACAAAGAGTTTCTTTCAAGCATACACTTACTATTACAAATACAAAGATGTATTTGGCAAGAAAAGGTTATTGTTTTTATAAAGCTTAGTATTAAGCATATTAATTCGTCACTGTTAACTTGGCTAAAATATTACAAATTCTTATAAAGCATATTCAAAGCAGCGTACTAAGGGTAGAAATGTTTAAATTTTTTAAGTCTTGAATATTATTGTGGATAAATATGTGTTGTTTTTATATATGTTGTAGAGATGGATGATGTGGATATTGTTTTGGCATATATTTGAATAGATTATACAAAGATAAATTCTCGCTAGAATCAATCAATACCAATTCAATTAAACAAATACTTGCCAATGATGCCAAAAATCAAACCAAAATCATATGGTCATGTGACAAGATGAAAAACCAATACCATTAATTGATTCTCCACTTGAAGAAAAAGTCCATATACTTAAGTTCGACAATGCCATTAATGGTTTAAAGCCTCATAATTACACAAACTTGAGGCATAGATCAAGATTTGGCATAAGATCATCAATGGTAACAATATCCTAACTTATGAGGTTAATGTGTATCCACTTCTTTAACTTGTTAGTAGAATTTTTGGCATATGATTGTTAATGAAGAAAATCAATTCTCTCATTGGTTAATTCAAATAAATCATGAAAAAGAGGTTCTAACCTAATATTTGTTATGAGAATTTGTTGGCATGATGGAATTACTAAGACAACTCCCAGATCAATTAGTCTATCCATACATTAATTTTTATAATAGGATTTTAGTCAAACTATAAATTCCAAATCTAGAAAAGATACTTGAGAACAAGTTTCTTTATAGTTTTACTTCCTAGTCTTAGGAAAGAAATAGGTATGTTTTAACCACACTTCAAAAATAGCCATATATACTAAAAACAAACTTTGATCTAAGGTTGTGAACAAAACTTATAGTTTCAATTCCAACAATGTTAGTGTTGTGTCCTTAAACCCTTCCACCTACCAGAATCCATGAAACCCCAATAAATAATGGAAGGTTTCAAGCAAACCATCTACATATGATGGAAAAGGAAGTAGTGCAATTATCATAAGTACGATTATTCCACTAAACAATTCTAATGCTTTCCAATCCAAGAAAGAGACTAAGGATCTACTCTTCAACAAACTTCAAATTTGTGGAGCTATGCAATTGGAGCAATAAACATTTTCTTTCTTGGCACATAGATCGTTTTGATTCTAGAGTCTTTCATCCATTCAAGACCACATACAACTTTCCAAGTAGTGTCATAATTTTCTCAATGCATTATGGGTTTTTATAGCAACTCTATCATTGTTGTAGCATCATTGGACAAACTCCCTACAATGCTAATAAGAGTACTCTAAAAGGTGCACACAAGGTTAAATATTCACAAGAATCAACCCATACCAACTCTCTTAAACAAATACTCGCCATTCATTCCAAAAACCAAACCAAGGTCATGTGACAAGATGAAAACCCAATACCATTAATTGATTCTCAACTTGAAGCAAAAGTCAAGATACGTAAGTTTGACAACACCATCAACGAGTGGAAGCTCAACCTTTAATTACATAATTTTGAGACATAATTCAAGATTTGGCCCAAGATCATTGATACTAAAAATATCCTCACTTGTGAGGTTAATATGGAAGCCCCTTCTTTAAATTGGCAGTAGAGTCATCATGTAATATGATGGTTAATGACGGAAATGAAGTCTCTCATTGGTTGAATTCAATCATATTGTCAAAAGGAGGTTCTAGCCAACTAGTTATTAGGTGAATTTGTTGGTACCATAGCTTCCACTAAGACAACTCCAAACCAATTAGTCCAACAATACATTAATTTTTATAAATTAATGGCAAGATTTAGGTCAAACTATAAATTCCAAATCTAGACAAGATACTTGAGATCAAGTTTCTTTCTAGTTTTTACTTCCTGGTTTTAGGAAAAAAAATAGATATGCTTAAAGTGCACTTCGAAAATAGCCATATACACTAAAAATACACTTTGATCTCAGTTTGTGAATAAACGTTATAGTTTCAATTCCAACAATGCTAGTGTTGCTTCCTTAAACCCTTCCACCTACATGACTTCATCCAACCCTAATGGACAATGGAAGGTTTCAATCCAACACTAGTGCACAATGGTAAAGAAAGGAGTACTGCAATTATCATATGTATGACGATTCCACTGAAGAGTGCAACTATTTCCAAGCCAAGAAAGGGACTAAGGGTATACTCCTCAACAAGATTCAAATTTGTGGATTTATGCAAACGGAGCAATAAACACTCTTTCTTGGCACAAAAATCACTTCAATTCTAGTGTTTTTCATCCATTCGACACCATATACACTTTCCAAGTAGTGTCATAAGTTTCTCAAAGCATTATTGGTTTTTCTACCAACTCTATCATTGTTTTAGCATCCTTGGACAACTCCTTGCAATCCTAATAAGTACTCTAAAAAGTGCACACAAGGTTAATTTGTCATAATAATCAACCAAATATACCAATTCTCTTAAACACATGCTTTCCAATCATGCCAATACCCAAACCAAGGTCATATGTCAAGATGGAAATTACCCAATACCATTAATTGCTTCTCCACTCGAAGCAGAAGTCAACATACTTAAGCTTGACAACACCATCAATGGTTGGAAGTTAAACTCCTCATTGAGGCATAATTCAAGATTTGGCATAAGATCATTGATGCCAACAATATCCTCACTTATGAGGTCAACATGGAAGCCACTGCTTTAAATTGGTGATAGAATAGCCATAATATGATTGTTAATGAAGAAAATCAATTCTCCCATCATGAAAAAAAAGGTTCTAGCCAATTAGTTATCAGGAAAATATGTTGGCATAATGGCTTTTATTGGTACAACTCCCAAATCAATTAGTCCATCAATACAATAACTTTCATAATTTTAATAACAAGCTTTAGGTACAACTATAAATTCCAATCTACAAAAGAAACTTGAGATCAATTTTCTTTCTAGTTTTACTTCATGGTCTTAGGAAAGAAATAGATACATTTTAAGTGCACTTTGAAAAATAGCCAGATACCCTAAAAAACAAACTTTGATCTAAGTTTGTGAATAAACATTATAGTTTCAATTCAAGAAATGCTAGTGTAGCTTTCTTAAACCCTTCCACCTACAAGCCTCCATCCAACCTTAATGGAAAATGGAAGGTTTTAGGCCAACCATCTATATATGATGGTAAAGAAAAGATTACTGCAATTATCATAAGTATGACTATTCCACTAAAGACTACAACTCTTCCGAAGCCAAGAAAGAGATCAAGGCTCTACTCTTCAACAAGATTTAATTTTTGGAGTTATGCACTTGAAGCAATAAACACTCTTTTTGGGCACAAAGATCACTTAAGTTCTAATTGTTTTCATCCATTCGACAACACTTACACTTTCGAAGAAGTGTTATAAGTTTCTCAATGCATTATGGGTTTTTCTACCAACTCTGTCATTGTTGTAGCATTGTCGAACAACTCCCTACGATGCTAATAAGTACTCTAAAAAGTGCACATAAAGTTTAATTGTTGCAAGAATCAACCGTTATCAATTTTCTTAAACAAATACTTTCCAATCATGCCAAAATCAAACCAATGTCATGTGACAAGATGAAGACCCAATACCATTAATTCATTTCTAGTTGAAGAAAGAGTCAAGATACTTCAGTTTGACAACACCGACAATGGTTGGAAGCTCAACTGCTAATTACACAATCTTGAGAAATAATTCAAGATTTAGCATAAGATCATTGGTGCTAACAATATCATAACTTGTGACGTTAATATGGAATCCACTGCTCAAAATTGGTAGTAGAATCATCATAGTATGATTGTTAACGAAGAAAATCAATTTTCCTATTGGTCAATTTCAAATATATCATGAAAAATAAGTTCTAGCCTACTAGTTATCAAGAGAATCTTCTTAGTATCTTGGAAGTTTGTCTGTCCAATTACTCACCATACTTCTAATTGATCTTCTTCTTCTTCAGCCACTGCTTATTACATTCTAGAAAGGAAACAATGAAATGAGTTAAACCCAATAAATACTTAACACTCTATGTTGCCCACAAATGAAAATCAAGAAAACATTCAAACACTCCCTCCTTCCAATGTTCAAACTATTTCAACTCCACTACATGGTGAGCATATGATGTTGGAAACTCTTTCAAAATTCATATCCAGACCATCCTCTAAAGGCTTCTTGCCTCCAATGGCTCTCTTTTTTTTTACATCAACAGTTTTCTCCCATGATTTTCTACTCTATCAATATTTTTCCAATCAAGGGTACTTCCCACTTAAGCAAGGAAGTCCCATGCATCATGTGCTTATCCATCTTCTCATTTTTCTTCATACAACTATTAACTCAACTCCATGGAATCATTTGTCAACCACAAAGAAACACAAGCTCAATCCTTCTTGTATAACTCTAATTGTGTAGTTCCTCCTATTCATGTTTTTGTTTTCCTAACCTTCAACAAAAGTCCACTCTCTTTTTTACATCATAAAGGATATTCAACAATTTTATTTCAAGAACATCCCCCTTCTAAAAGATTATTTTACATTGGTCCAAGCACTATTTTATGTAAGAAAATGTGTTTATTTGAACACCCAAATACTCAAGGCCCAAGGATTACTTTGTACTTCATTGGAAGGCTATTCCTCTCACTAAAATAGAAATTGAGGAAATGGTCACTATTCAAAGATGAGATGATGGGTACAAAGTAGCAATGTATTTATTTTTAATTACAACTTTTGAACACTTTTGTCTTATACAAGTTTTATTTTTTTTACTTTCAATGGAAAAAATGGCAATGTGTTTATTTCTAACTACTTTTTTTTTCTTACTTTCAATGGAAAATATTAGTGATAAAACTTTCGATCTGTAACATCCCTAAATTTCAAAAATAAAAACAAATTTTATTTACTGCATGTCACTTCAGAAGTTCCTAGGAAATAATTCCAAGAGATGTTATACTTCATAATTATTCTGTCGAAATGATTATGGCTTTGATAATCACTGCAAGATTTGTGTCCCTATGTTGGTGTTTATCATTGGCATGCTTTGTTTTTCGACCCTTTGTCGATATTATTCCATACAATCTAGTTGATACTATTATGTGACAAAACTACTTTTAAAGACTCTGTGGTTACAAAGTTGTACAAAAATTGTTGTCGTTACTTCAAGTTTCTTGTTGTTCTTTCAGTTTGTTCCACTCATGAGTTGTTAAAGAAAAGGGTCATAGTCTTAATTTTTTTTATGACTAGTGCATGAAACTTATTTTCCCTTGTGCAGATGGATGAGATCCTCCTTCAAAATTGCAGAGGAACAACATACAATAAGGAAAACTAATCCACCTTGGTTTGGGAAAATGACCTAAACCTTATCCTAGTTTTGATCTTCGTACTATAAACTTATATCCTATCTATCCTTCGCATGCAAAAGTTTCCAACCAAAAACATATGTTATAATCCTAAACTATAGCATACGCTTGAACATTTCAACCTTGGAATACGATCACCCTATTTCGTTATCATATGTTATAATCTCCATAGAGGGGGACACTATGTCTAGAGTTTTGGTATTAAAATTTGATGGGACTAAAGGTATAACCCTTGGAACCATATCAGTGATTTCGATATGCAAAGGACATGACTTAAATACATCCACATGCAGGCCATGTGGTTGTAATAAAATCTCCAGTTGGCGGGTGAAGGACAGGGTTCAAAACCCTAGGTTTTTAATATGTCTTGGTGGTAGTGTTTGTCCTTTCGATGGGTTTTCATTTGCAGTTGGTTGCCTTCTCAAACTCACATTCGACCTCTGGTTGTTCAACCTCATTGTTCCACTATCTGCAGACAGAGATGGAGATGCCAACAACCTTGGCCCTCGTCATCATCTCAACCTATCCAAGTTTGAACAAACCGCCAGTGAAGTTGATGAACCTCGTGTTGGTGCTGATTGGGTGTCTCTAGTTGGAGAAACAAAAACACTGAGAAGGTAATAATATTTCAACTGCAGTTTCAGTAATGGTTTTTCTCTCTTTACACAGAGTTTATAAAAGAACTATTGTTCAACTCTCGGGAACAATGCAAGTGTGGGAGTTTTACCAGGTTGGCTCTCTACGACGAGGGTTTTGGAAATAGATTGGATGAAATTATCTTACACCAGGTAAGACTCATGGCTCCACCTTTTATCGCTGTGCGGACACAATACTTGGTGTTTTGATGTGGGTTCAACCTTGTAGCATTGGGGTTTCAATACTGCGACTGTTCTATTAAATTGAGCACATAGATCTGTGGACAAACACACAATTTACTCAGTTATTGAAGAATGAAACAGTGCAAAATGGCTTGCAGCTGTGAATGCTTTTCATTAATCAAAAGAGTAATTAGATAGATAATTACAATGAAGTACAATGGCTTTAATAGCCACAAGCAATTCGAACCCACATGAAGAAGTTCGAATTGATTAGACTCTACTTGACTGTAGGTAACCAAGACCTTGTCTAAATCACTATCGGAGGACTCAATAGTTAACTGACCTTGTCTAAACCATAACCGAAGTTCATCGGAGCTCTAAAACACAACTCAAGTGTTACATTCAGTGTTGACTAAGGTTAATTGACAGTGGTAGGTGAGAAATGCGCCCCACATGAGTGCAGTCAAGTAAACCTAGCGCCAACTAAATGTAGAGGACTAGAACTGAATGTAACTGACTCCTAACTTAGCTTGACTAGTCATCAACTGAAGTGAACTGACCTTGGTTGCTTTCGACACTCCCAGTGGCTTCCTAAATTGTAGGGATTGGTCTAGGAGGCTCCTAAACTGATGCAATCAAGTGCAATCAATGGCAGTCAGCCTCAATTAGTGTTCCCCACACTTTAGTAACTGAAACATGTGCCCCAATTAGGCCAAGTGGACCCAATGGTGTTAATGACTATAAATAGACTGGATGGACTCCCGATTTAGACATATGGTCAAATTTGGACAAGGAAGGATTAATAATCCTAACACCCCCCCTTAATGCTAACTTGGACAATCTATGGGCCCTGGTAACTAAGACCATAGGTCACCCATTACATCAAATAATAGTAAAGTAACTGCTCAAAAACAAGGTGTTGGGGAAAAACCACATGGGAAAAAATCCCCCCCTCTAATTAAGCGGGTAGAATCAAGACCAATCTGGTTCTTCTGTGCACAAGTATCTTGGAGCCTGGCATGTGAACTTCTCCATCATTATGTCTGGAGGAATCTTTCTCTTTGGAAGAAAAATGATATACTCAACTAAATCAAAAATATAGACAGCTACCGGATGAAGATTGGACCCATGTAGAGCAACTGAAGTCAACTAAAAAGTGAGAAAAAGTTCTTGAGAATTCAGAGAATGTGAGGAACACTCAAGAAACTGATATGTTGCAGCCATGAACAGCAAACCATGAGTGGTAAGAACAGCCCCAAGTGTTAGGAGCAGGTGTCCAGGCGGATGCAGAAAATCTTCCTCTTTACTAGTTCTGTGAAGAGATGAGCATGTGATCAATGATAGAGAAGCACTGAGACTGTTGAGAGCGAATGTTTGAGCTCCGTAGTCTGATATAGCTTCTGAAATAGATAATAAATCACATGATAAAATATCAGCAACCTCATATGAAGAAACTAACACCAAATCCCCATCAGCAGTTTTGAAGAGAAAGTGCAGTACTTGATTTTTCACACCGGAATTGGTGAGGGCAGCTACAAGCATGACTGAAGGCTTTTGGATTTTAAAATATGAACCAAATAATATCAGATCATAAAGTAAATCAGATCTAAATAGGTTCAAAACAGATCCAAAACTATGAAATGGAATCAAATCCCCAGCATCAGTTTTGTAGGAGACTTGTGATACTTGTTTCTTCACACCGTTGATGAGAACAGCTACAAGCGGTACTGAAAGATTATGAATTTGATATATTAAACCAAGCAATATCAAATCATATCTAAATAATATCATATCAGATCCAATAAGGTTAATATCGGATTCAAATAAATGGTTAACTGAGACGGTGGATGCACAGCTTTCTTCTTCTTCAATATTATGAATTTTGGTGCATACAATCCTGCAGGAATTTGCTGCAAAATATAGATCATGAGAAGCGAAATGGATCACTCTGGTAATCTGATATTTCTTCCAAAATATCCAAGGTAT
Organism: Pseudotsuga menziesii; assembly: GCA_001517045.1. NCBI lineage: Eukaryota > Viridiplantae > Streptophyta > Pinopsida > Pinales > Pinaceae > Pseudotsuga > Pseudotsuga menziesii. The sequence continues at coordinate 156,778 of LPNX011165941.1, forward strand.
CACATATTTTCACACCAGCAGCAACATTAGAGGGAGAAAAATCAAATTTCTCTTCACTTTCGGAAGCAATTATTGGTAAATTTTGCACAGAATTTAAAGGAAAATCATCGATAAATGTTTACATCGAAGTGCAACAGAATTTTTCTTCAATATCAGAGATTCAAATGTCTTCTTCTGTTTCAGCAATATAAGAAGATGAGATATCATAGATCTCATGAACTTCCAGAGCATCAAGAGAAGGATTCACCGCATGGAGACTGTCTTCAATTCGAATTGACTGTGTAGAAGTTTATACTTCTTCTTCATCTTAAACAACTTCATCAGAGAGAGTGGAGGCCGAGATTTCTGGATCAAGGATGCTTATGGTGCTGGATGTGCTCTCCAAAGTGCTATTATGATCCTCATCAATCATTCCAAAGGCTCTGTCCAATCTTGTCCAGAGTTCCTATGGATCTTTAATAGATCTACTGAGGTAGCACAAGCTAGGAGAAAGAGCCAGTGTCATTATTTCAAAAGCTGCATCCTTTGCATTTAGCCAATCATTTTCACTCTCAAAATATTTTCTACCGATTCCATTAGACACCCAAAGGAGATCTTGTCTTTTTAGAAATATAATTATCTTCACATTCCATTCATAATAGTCTGAGGATCGGGTCAGAAGAGGAACTGATGAATCCATTCAAAGTTGTACCTGCAAAACAAAAAAAAGGGCACTGTAAGATCGGACAGCCTGCACTTTTGGAATTTTCTTCACACCCAGCTTGGTTAATCAAGCAAGCTTGATCAACAAATTCATTTGCTTGGGGTATTAAGTGGTAAATTATCCACTTTTGGTGCAGTGCTGGAAGGAGCTATTTTGCTCAAAAAATGATCCAGTAGATCTGAGGAGAAGTGCCTTATCCGTCGAGGCTCTGATACCATATTAAATTGAGCACATAAATCTGTGGACAAACACACAACTCACATGATAGATCACACAATTTACTCAGTTATTGAAGAATGAAACAATGCAAAATGGCTTGCAGCTGTAAATGATTTTCATTAATCAAAGAGTAATTAGATAGATAATTACAATGAAGTACAATGGCTCTAATAGCCACAAGCAATTCGAATCCACATGAGGAAGCTCGAATTGATTAGACTCTACTTGACTGTAGGTAACCAAGACCTTGTCTAAATCACTATCGGAAGACTCAATAGTTAACTAACCTTGTCTAAACCATAACCGGAGTTCATCGAAGCTCTAAAACACAACTCAAATGTTACAGTCAGTGTTGACTAAGGTTAACTGACAGTGGTAGGTGAGAAATGTGCCCCACATGAGTGCAGTCAAGTAAACCTAGCACTTACTGAATGTAGAGGACTAGAACTGAATGTAACTGACTCCTAACTTAGCTTGACTAGTCATCAACTGAAATGAACTAACCTTGGTTGGTTTCGGCACTCCCAGTGGCTTCTTAAATTGTAAAGATTGGTCTAGGAGGCTCCTAAACTGATGTAATCAAGTGCAATCAGTGGTAGTGAACCTCAATTAGTGTTCCCCACACTTTAGTAACTGAAACATGTGCCCCAATTAGGCCAAGTGGACCCAATGGTGTTAATGACTATAAATAGACTGGATGGACTCCCGACTTAGACATGACTCATGTTTTAGACTTATGACCAAATTTGGACAAGGGAGGATTAATAATCCTAACATGTTCGTTTAAATGAAAGTTATAATGTGCCTTTTCTAGCCGAAATGCTTTAGCTTCTACCTTGTAAAGGAGGAAAGCCCTTCGACAGTGAAGCCGATGGACTGTGTACTTTTGTTTTGAACTTGAATAGGGTTTTTATTTTGATAACAGTCGATAACCGCCTCTATGTATAATTCCTTAGATTATGAGGGACCCATGAGGGTTTGTATGATCTCCTTGTTTTGTTTATCAAACTGGATGCTACGTTAATGATGCATTTCATTTTGTTTAACAAAAACCTCCATTTCGTTTTCAGTTTGTAATGCTATAAAAACTGAGAAGTCGTGAGGCATTTGTAAAAGAGACAAAGTTGTTTTGTTGATTCAAGTTTTGTTTTGTGATTTATTGCTCATTCCAGTACTGCTAGAAAGTGAAATGCTAATGCTACCATTTGTCAACCAGCCTTCTACAGTTGCTCATTCCTCCTAGTGGATCAATGAACACTCATTTAACACTCTCCCTTAGATAGGTGTTTCCTCTATTTAATTATTAAAATAAATAATTATTCATTTACACTCATCCTTGACCCACTTGGTCATGAAATTTACCATATATTTAACATAATGTTTTTCTTAAATAAGTAATAATATTTATTTTTCAATTTTTGGGTATGTTACACGATCAATATGTATATATAATAAAAGTGTGTACACAATGTGTATATACAATTAAAAACATCTCTTTGTATATATTGACATGTCGTTGTTGTGATTCTTATATCAATCTTAGATCCCATCATGATATAAATCGCCAATTGTTGAATTTTCATTACTTATAGTGTGCCTACGCCTTTGATGCCATATAATCTACGTCCTTTATATACTTTAGATGAAGAGAATAAATGTGCTCTATACCTTGAGTCAGGTGTCGTGGTTGGGGTGTAGGATCCCTCTACTAAGGATGTATAAATGTGTAACAATACATTGAATTGAATTGAGAAGGCACTTGGGTGCATTGAATACAAACAGAACAAACACTTAACACTTTGTCTTTCACATAAATGAAACATTGAAATTATAGATATGCACCCTCTAATTTTTCATCCTCCAGGTGCATACTAAACCACAAATATGAACCCCTCTAATTTTGCATCCTCTAAGTGCATACCAAAACCACATGGGGGTATGCTAGGCATAAATTTATTTGAATGCTCACCATCTCTTAATAGTTGGTCTTCAAAACACTACACTATGCATCAAACTTTTATTAAGATTCTCAAATATGTAATGTTAATATACCAACATAGATCCATCTTAAAAAGGATCTACCAAGCGTCCAAAGGGATCAAATCTCTCTAACTGCAAACCCTTTTGTAGAATGGAAATGTTGAGAAAATGTGAACATAATGTTTATAGTTTTAATTTGTAGTCTTATATATGTGGTTCTAAAACATGCTTTAAATCTAAATTGAACCGACATGTTTAATTATTTTTTATAAAAATACATGTGTCAGCTTTAGGATGAGCACAAAAGAACTTACACATCTTCCCCTACTGAGATGTAAAATACGCCTCTTCGACGCAACAATAAACTAGTATCATTACATATAAAAAATTATGAATCAATCATAACCATATAATAAATCATTACTATTACATGTCAAAAATTATGAATAAATCACAATCATATAATAAATCATTATAATTACATGTAAGAAATTATTAATAAATCATAATCATACTCCCTTAGTAAATTGAACTTCATCAATTCATGTATGTTGCTTAGTCTCTCCTAAAAACCCACGTAACTCACTCATTAATAATAATAATACTAACAAATTTGAGACTTACTTTACAACTTACTAAATAATAATATTAATAATAATAAAATTTAGAAATTAGGTTGAAAGTCATCAATTCATGTATGTGGTTTATTCTCTCTTAAAGACTTACTTATCAACTCACTCAAAAGCTATTGGTGTTGATGTTGTTATTAAATTAATAATAATAATAAATTTAAAATCATTATATATCTCAAATTTAATATTATGTATTAAATAATATGATATCATTTAAATTTCTCTATATGCGAGTCTCCAAGACCCAAGCGTGAATGTGTAATAAATTTGGATTTTAAAATTTATTTAACGATGATAATTTTATTAATGTCCATTGAGACCAACTTTGGTTTATGGAGCCTTAATACGGGTATTATTTGGTTTACTTTAAACTTTTGTTCTTGTGCTCAAAAAGCTTGACAAGAAGCTTTCCAAGCTCACTATAGCTTTGACAAGTTTAGAACTTAGAAAGGTTTGTATTTTATCAAATACTATGAATCTCAAATCTAATGTGGGTGTAAGCAAGGCCCTTTAAGAGAGAGTGATTTTCATCATCAACACTCGAAAAGTCACAAAAAATGACAAACCCTTTCCGCCCACAGAGTTTTAGGAATAGACCAATGCTCAATTTCACTATGGAGCTCAAGTGAGTTCAAGTGAGTTCGTTCTAATATTGGCTATATTAATTTTCTTCCTTGAACTAGTTACTACTGATCTTAAAATTTTGGGTTAATGACTTCCTAATTTTCTCTTAACTGTGAAGTTTTCCTGAGACCACCACAGTTCCTCTTTAAACCTAGAAGTAATAATATTTTTGACATTATCTAAATTCTACTATGAATTAAATATTTATGTATTAACCAAAATTTTGTAGATGTAAATCTTATTTCAAGGTCTAAATATGATCACTTAATAAAATTGGGATTAAGAGTGATCTTGTGTTTTACAATGTCTATTAAACAAAAACTTAAAAAACCTAGAAAATAAAATAATTAAAATGTTAAAAAAACTTATAAAAAAATTGCATAATACATTTGGGATTGAGATGGATTTATTCTTTTATGATATCCATTAAACAAAAACAATTGGATTAAAATAAACAATTAAAATGTTAAAAAAACAACCTATATCAACAAAAACAACTACCAAAATAACACCTATTGATATTATTCTCTCCAATGTTGGTGTAGGATAAAGGTCAACCTCCACAAATTCTAGATTCATAAATCTTTCATTATCATTTTTGATGCAAGGTTTTACTAAGGGTTTTTTCACAAACTGAGTGTCGAGATTCAAACCCTCAACATACGAGTGGAGACGGGTTAGCAAAATGTGTCCTCCCCTCGTTGGAGGTAGATGAAGTCATTGCACCGAGAAAAGGATGGTGCTCTCCAACTCAATATGGGGGAGATCGTGCCAAGTTAGTCACATTATACTAGCGAACATAAATAAAAAATGAAAAATATAAATTACATATAGACTTAAAAAATAAAAAATAAAAATAAAAATAAATTAGCATAGATCCATTTTAAACCCAAATCTATCAAGTACCGAAGGGATCCAAATGGTAAAAAAATGTACACCTCAAGAAATTGGATCCCTCTCGATGCTTGATAGATCTGGGTTTAAAATGGATCTATGCTAGTTCACCGACAAAGGTCAGTACAATGGGAAAAGAAGTATACACATGATCTCAAAAATTGAGCACAATTATCAAATAAAAAATGACTTCAAAAGTATTAAAGTTGATCAAGCCTTCAAATTGCTATGGGGGAGATGTAACGCATAATGTTATGTAGTGTGACATTCTCATAAAAAATGAAAATAAAAGCAAAAATGATGTCGGCTTAAAAAATTAAATTATATTAATTTCATCTTAAAATAGATATATCAAGTACAAAATGTACTGAATATCTTGAGGTGTAATTTTTTTTCTTAATATGTAAGAAATTAACGATAAAAAAGATTACACCTAAAAAAATTGGATCCCTCCGGGTGCTTGATAGATCTGTGTTGATATGGATCTATGTTGGCTATGTCCATTGGATGTAGTTTGGGTGGTTGAAAGCAATGATTATTACCCTCTCCACCCAAGTCCAATTCTTGCAAGTAACATGATGCACATTGAGCTATTATGTAACGATTAAGTGGATTACGTAAAAAATAGAATGCCAAAGAACTTGTAGGATACGATGGGTGCAAGTTTTTATAACTTGTTCATTTGGACTTGTAATGATTGTAGCCCCTCACATACTTTGAAATCCACTGTGGAGAAGGCACCTTGTGTAAAATAGCTAGGGTCCCTTTCAACGTTTAATCGACTACAAGTTATGAGGTGCACTAATAAATAATATAAAACAACATACATCTAGTTAAAGTTCAAATTTAAACTTAATGGATACTAAATTAAAGTGTTAACTATTTTATTTAGAATTCACTACCTTATATTCCTTTGCCTTTTCAATTTATTTCATCTAACCTATTGTTCTAGTTCTTAGAAATCCAAAGAACCTATTGTTCTACCTTATATTTCCTTTGCCTTTTCAATTTATTTCATATAACCTATTGTTCTACCTTATATTTCCTTTGCCTTCTCAATTTATTTCATCTAACCTATTGTTCTAGTTCTTAGAAATCCAAAGAACCTATTGTCCCAACTCTTGGAATCTCAAGAACCATCTCATTGTTTCAACCTTGGAATCTTGAGAAATCTCAATATTTCAACCCTCCTCTACAGATCTTCCTACCAAAAATAACCAACTTGTTGTAATGCTTTAAAAAGGCGCATGCTTTCCTCTAAAGAGGAAATATTTTCATGCTTTAAGAAAGCACATGCTCTCCTCTAAAGATTTTCCTACTAGAACATAACCTTGTTGCAACTTTGTATAAGAGGCACATGCTTTGTATAAGAGGCACATGCTCTCCTCTAAAGATGAAAGATTTTCCTAATAAGAAATAACCTTATTCTACCTAGATTGTATCACCTAACATCATGTAACATATATATAAAGCTAATAAACTAAAAGGGCAATAGTTTGGACTTCTATGCCTTGGCTAACGCTTTGCATATCCTTTAAACTAAATAAAATAAAATTGTGGCTAGCGCTAGCCAGATTTTCCAACATCCTCAATTGTGGTTAGCGCTTTGCAATGCTCTTAAAGGGCATTTTCAAGCTCCTCCATTTGAGGTTAGCTCTTTGCAATGCTCTTCATGGGCAAATCCATACTGATAGGATTGTGGCTAGCGCTTTGCCATTTTCTTTTGTTCATATTGTTCTTGGTGCATCTCTAATAGCCTACTTTATCTATCTTCATGGGCATATCTATACCATTCACTGTGGAAGTTTTATGTTAAATATTTTCTTCATAAGTGATGATTTTAGCCATTACAAAAAAGACGAACACATCCACAAACAATTGTATTAATGCCCTCAAATGTCCACCCACGATAGATCCTGTAAAACTATTCATGAATATTCTATGGTGTCTCCAATAAAACCTAGTCAAGTAGAATTAAAATGAAAACTATTCACTAATAACATTGTATCCAATATAAGTACACAAGTACACTCCATCGAAAAAATTATTCACTCAAAACATTGTATCCCATGTAAGCACATTTTATCGAAGTAATATGACAAGTATCTCATAAGCATAGGGCAGACAATCAATCCCTTACCTAAAAGAGTTTCATATGATTAAATAAATGCAAGGCTATATCCTTTTAAATCTTAAGCAACTTTGATATTATGTCAAGACAAGACAAAGTAACTTTGATACCATGTCAAGACACAACAAAACTTTACAAAAGCAACCAACAAAAAAGCTCAAAACTTTACATAAGCAACCAACAATAAAGCTCAGGGACAATAACATCCAATTGAAAAGTACCTTTGATTATATATTTTGAAATGCATAGATATAACACTGACTTCCCTATCAGCACATTGCTAATTGCATGTTAAATGGTAAATCTTATATGTGAACTAATGTGAGACATGAAAAAATCATCAACATGTTATTATTATTATTATAACATATTATCATTAGACGTTGGGTGCTTTTATAGCAGCTTGAACTGAAGCGATGGAGGTGTGATGTAAGGTTCATAACATTAAAAAAAATAAAAATTAAAACTATTATTATAACATTAGAAGTTGGGTGCTTTTATAGCAGATTGAACTGAAGCGATAGAGGTGTGATCTAAGGTTCATAACATTGAAAAAAAATTAAAAAAAACTAATATAAATCCATATTAACTTTAGATCTTTGAACCAGTTTAAAGCCTATTAACTTTAATCTTTGAACCAGTTTTAATGGCTTTAGATGTTTTTCATAGTACTTTTCATAATAGTGATTCAATTAACTATAACTACACAACTGCCCCTATTAAAGTGATTAAAGCAGCAACTATAACTACACTGGTTGAAGATAAGCTCGGTTCGCCTCCCATTCCAATGAATTATTTCAAGATGAGTTATCCGTGTGTTACTACCTTCAGAGACGAGCCCAGGCTTGGCTTTGACTAACCTACTCGACCGTTTATCTGAGAAGTTTTCAGTTTCAAACGGATGAAGATGTTCAAGGTGTTACTTGCGAATGCAACGGGACTGACATTGCTGAGAATTCTTACTATATTAAGTACACATTCGGTAACATAATCTATGCAAATAATAATTGCCTGCTGAAGAATTCGTACACGTTCTCGAAAAAGCAAGAAATAAAAGGAAAGTTTGGACTCGTGGCAGACTCTCATATATTCAGCAAGCTAAATAGCTGTACACACTGTCAATAAGGCTCACTGGAGATCCATGGGTTTTTAAATTACAATCGATTTTTACGTCCAAAAGTAGAATGATTTTGGATCCTCCCTAACATTATGCCATGATTGGATTGGATGAATAGTCCTTTCCGGCCAAACTACAAATTTGGAGCCTCTAAATTCGACCTATAATTGAGATTTCTACAGTTGTTGGCATCAAATAAATATTGTAATTTGTGAGTTCAGTTTCTATTTCTGTTGGGTAGAATTTTTTTTTGAACTGGAAATTGAAAACAGGAAAGGGCAAGATTCAACAGACTAGTTACATAAAATTCAGCCATGAACAATGTAAACACGATCATTATAATACAATGCCAACCCGTCCACTATATGCCAAACGAAAACAATAACAGCACACCATTTTAAAATGTAACTGAATAACAATATCCTTGCCAATGTTCAGAAGTTGATGTACATGGTGACCTTTTGGAAACTTTAAAAACTAAAATCTATCTCATATAATCAAATGCAAACTCTATTGTAGGAACTGCGGATCATAGAGAACCAAATAGTTTAGGAAACTGAGCTTCAGGTCTCCACTTATGAGAAGTAATTTGTGAATACTTGGAAGTTTTAAAAATATAGATAGAAACTACTGTTAGGGTTTGACATGATCATTGGGAATATGGATTGTATCTCATAAAAAGAACTGATACTTACTTGCAGCCACGAGTAGGAGAACGGGAATTGGAGGATCCTGAAAAATCTGAAGCGGTGATTGGAATAGAAATAGAAAGCTGGGTAGTGGAGGAGTTCCTGTTGGATCTCTCCTCGTCCAAATCAGTCCATGAAAGAGTAGACGAATCCCTTGATCTCGGCCACTCATCGAAAAAATGCCGCAGAGGCTGCTGTTCAATTTTAACGTTGACAGGCTGATCCTGCACACCTCCAAAACTGCTGGTCAAAAAGGAATGTTGCTGTTTTGAAGCGGCATCAGTAGGGAAGCTGGACTGCGAACTGAATGGGCTCACTTTTGAAGGAATGAAGGAACGCCATCCATTGTCTAGCGAAGAACTGAGCATTGACTGGGAATCGATACCCAGACCTCTAGAAGTCCCAGAAACCTCACTGGAGAAGAACACATGCTCATCGATGTCTCCTTTCATATACCTAAGAACATTAAAATAGAAATTACCAATGTCAGCTTGAACAAATCAATAGTCCATATTATTCTGCATAGCTCTCGAATAGGCTCGTAGGATTTCAATGTAAGAATCAATTATATTGACACAAAATACCAAGGACTGCAAGGATTTGTGTTTTAGATATATCAATATACCTGCATATTGAACCACAAAACTTAGTAGGACTGTAAGGATTTGTTTTATGCGATAATATACCTGTAATCTTTGCTGGGGATTGAATAGGATCCTGCATCAGCGTTGAATTGATTCGTGGTGGTGCTGTTGCTGTTAGCAGAAGGTGGTGCTACCACTCCTGCGCCTACAAGCCGAGAGGTTGAATAAGGGGTGGCGAAGGATATATGAGACTGTGTATTGTTTGAGATGGAGGAAATACTATTATTACGAGCACTAGTGGTTGAGAGACTAAGGGATGAGGAATGAGAGGCGGGTGTTTCCACAGGCTTTCTTGAACGATTTCTGCCTCTGTGCATGTGGCGTTCACAATATTTTGAATCAGGAAATGCATCCTTTGAGCAACGCCACTTTTTCCCATCTGTTCTTCTGCATCTACCAGGTTCTGGGTCACAGTTTTTGGCAAAACCCAACTGAAATGAAGTACTCCAAGGCACTGCAAAGGACACCAAATAAAATAGATTAAACTGGCTTCTATAACACAAAAATAATGCCCCAAAATCATCAGTAACTGCATCATTTGAATCGAGGTATAGGCATACCTAACATCCACAAGGGAAAACAGAATCATGAAGTATGCATCTGCATATACATCTTCCTGACAGTTTGCAGATTTGAACGCAGACTTACAAGAGGACTATAACTACATTGTAATCTGTTTCTACATATTAATTTCAATACATATCAAAATTGACATTTAGGGTTTATGTAAATATCTGTACTGCATCTAAATAATTGATGCCAAAACATTATTAAAATGGGATTAGGACACATAAGCAGCAACAGCTGAAATCTTACTATTGGGATGAATATGATGTGGATGATGAAACAGTCCAGCATTGATAACCTCCAAGCTCTTCCTGATAGGAATAAGGAGATCAGGAGGCACAGGGATTCCAGCCATCATATACTTGAAGATCAATGCCTGATGTTCCAGCTCTTGCCATTGAGACGGAGTGAAAGGAGGCCTAGCTCCATGCATTTGAATTCCACTGTGGTAGTTCATCGCTTCTCCTCCCATACGCACCAGACGCGCTAATCTCTAGATGTTACAAATAAAACCTGTTTTGCTTGATAAAACCCACTGCATATACTTTAGACTTGTTCTAGTTCTAGCCGTTGTTGGAAACATGGGAAGTAGTAAGGATTCAAGAATGATCCATGCAAGAAACCCTAGAAGCTGGTCTTTCATTACCATTCCTGGCCGTTTTCTACTATACCATCATACTAAACCCATCCAAGCCACCCGATTCCATCAGAAAACTTTGCCTCTTTTAGTTATGAAACCCTAAATTACAAGACAAACCCCCCACTTGTTTCGGGCAAATCATACCAATTCGATAGTAATTGACTAAAACATATATAACTGGGCGTTGAGCTGCTGCTGCTGTTGAGCTTGAGGATGAACAAGAACCTACAGGGTGCAGAAATGGATTTGCTGCCGTTGAGAGAACGTGTGATTGGGTTCAGATCCTACTGAAACATGTCGCCTGACTCTGATCAGAACTGCAGCAGGGGGATTCCTTAAATGGCCAGGAGTTTCTGTGAAATGGGTAAGATGCTGTGAGAAATATTATGAAATTTTTGAAACCAACTGCAAACACTGGAAGAGCCAAAACAGTGGAAAAGACAGCCTACAGGCAGGGAGGCAAGGGCAAGTTTTATGACGACCAAGAACAATCCCAGACAAGCTTCAAGTACATTCAAATGACCTCTTTACTCACCTCAGCGACGATTCTGAAAATGCAATCAGAGGCAGATCTTACAGGCAGGACGGGGCCTTATTAAAATACAACCCAGGTGTGGTGTGGTGTTGTGTAATTATGAATAGGCTTATAAAGTAGAGAGATAATTAACTTAATGGTTTCTTGTGAGGAAATCGAGGCTTTTGACAGGTGTTGTTGTCAGGTTGTCCTTTTGTTTTCAGGCTTTTTGTTGGACATTCCGATTGATTCTGGATAGATAGGACACCATATATTTCAGGTAACTTAATTCCCTTGCTAATCTACTCACACTTTCGCATTCAATGTGCTCTGATTGTGCTGCTGCTTAAAACAGGCTTGATTACAAACTTCAAGTTCTGCCAGCAGGCCTATGCACATGAGCCATAAATGCTCTCCTGTTGCCTCTGAATAGGCAGACACTAACGAGTGTGCATTTGTTAACCTGCCCAAACCCTTTCACCGTCCGTCAGTCCTCATTTTCCAGAATTTAATATTGCCATTGTAGATTCATCGATTCTCCACCGCGCCCTATAAAAGCAGAATATAGAGTTTATTATTCCCAAGTTTATAATAAAATCAATGGATCTTTTTTTGGTCCCTCGTACATCATGAAATAAATATCTGGATTTATGCATCCAATTCTCTTTCATATCACAAAACATTGAAATATTTAATGGATAAGAAATGAGATAAGAATCGGAATCTATCCATCACATTCCGAAACCTAATTTAAATGCAAAGTATTATTCTAACTTTAACAAAGTAGGGTGAGAAATAAAATATTAATAATCAGCTCGTTTGGCCAATGGAAAGTATTATCTGAAACCGCCAACGGGAAAGTATTATTTAAAAAGATATATATAAAGATGGGAGAAAAATATATGAAGTCTAAATTTGGTAGAGTCTTTTTAATCTGGTAAGTGAAAGAATTTTTTGACTAGCAGGTTTGTAATTGGTTAAGTTATGATGAACTAGCTTATCTAAGTTGTCAAAATCACCACCAAACTTTAATATGGTTGGATTTTTTGGTATTCCAGCATGGTTTAACTTAAGGACATCATAACCATACCTCGTTACCACTAATTATTCTACATCTCATCTATTAAAAGAGATGAGATTTAAACATAAAATTTAATTAAAATTAAAAGTGAAATCAATTATTTGAGGAATTTTAATTACTTAAAAGAGATTATAAATCATTGTATGGATTGCTTCGAGTTATGATGAGTTAAAATGACATTATAAAAAGTTTTTATCTTTCTTTCTTTTTCTTTTTTTTTTAATCTTAAATTTTAAACTTTGTTTTATTTTATAATTTCAATTTTAATTTATTATTTTGTTTCTAATTTTTAATAAATTATAGTAAATTTAATGTATTTTATTTTTAAATATATTTTTAATATAAGCTTTGTTTAAGTATATTTTTATTATAATAAAATAATTAACTATAGAAAAAGCATAATATTTATGCCGGAGGCATTCACCATGGAGACACGGTTTCACAAGATTCTTTGTCCCCCTAGGAAATAGAATTTCGACACGTGTCTCATTGGCTTGATGAATGATAGATGGTCAGGTGTCATGTTTGTTGGACATGTGTCGGGTGTTGAAATGTGGTTCTTCTTCTTCGTGGTCGGTTCACGAAGTTTTCATTGCATGTTGTCCTGCAGTACTTCTTGGCAGGTTTCCGAAGTGTTGTTCTGCGATACTTCCTGGCATGCTCACGAAGTTTTCTTTTCATGTTGTCTTCAGTTACTTCCTGGATTACCTAATCTGGCTTTCCAGAAACCCATTTCCATCGACCTCTGGTTGAAAATTTTAACCCATTATTTTGTTGGGTCGTCAACGCTTTGCCAGTGTGGATATGAGAATCAGGGTGGAAGGAAGAGGACACGCATAGACCAGATTCGTGTTGGAACTGTAAACTGGTTTTAGACGCCCATTATTTGTCAAATCTATGCATAGTTTATTCCGAGCTCTTTTTGGTATTGTGTTTCGAGTGTTTGTCGCTTTTTCAACCTACGCAATTTTTGCTCCAAACCCCTTGTGTGTCATCAATAACGGGGAATTGGAGGAGAAACAAGGGAAGCATGAGCAGCGTTCTCCAAAGTTTGTATATTAAAATTGAGGAGTTCGCTCTTAGGATTCTCATTGCATTTGTTTGAGCCTGTGAACGAGAATTCTGGAAGAAATTGACTTTTTTCATGCCAAATGCGATCTGACAGGGTCTCAAATTCCTTCAATCCTAGAGTAGTTGCATTCTATAAGGGCCACTGCAAAGGAACGATAGAAGAATATTGAACACAACATACGAGAAGAAGCAAGGAAATTAAGAGATGAGGGTGGGGATGGGGAGAGAGAGCGGCGGATGGATGGAGAGGGTGACGATGGTGCTAATGAGAATAGATGGTTAAAGGGACATATGAAGATGCTAGATCTTGAGAGCATTTTATTCCATCAAGGAGGTTTGTTGATGGCAAACAACAGGTGTGAGCTACCTCCGGGTTCATATAGGACCACAAGGAAGGGTTACAAGGAAGTCCATGTCCCTATGTTGAAGTTGAAACCGCCTGTTGAAGGAGAGGAACTTGTGAAGGTATCTGATATGCCAGATTGTGCATAGCCTGCATTTTCTAGGATGAAGCAACTAAACAGAGTGCATAGCAAAGTATATGAAACTGCCATATTTACGCCTGAGAATTTTCTCTTGTGTGCACCCACAGGTGCTGGGAAGACTAATGTTGCCATGTTAAACATACTTCAACAAATTGCTCTCAACAGGGGCGCAGATGGTTATGTTGATTTGAGCAAGTTCAAAGTTGTTTATGTTGCACCTATGAAAGCATTGGTTGCAGAGATGGTTGGGAACTTGTCTAACCGCCTGTAGTCGCATGGGATATCTATTAAAGAATTTACAAGAGATCAATCAATGTCTCGTTAACAGATAGAGGAAATCCACATAATTATTACCACTCCTGAAAAGTGGGACATTATTACTAGAAAGTCTGGGGATAGGGCATTTACCCAGCTTATGAAGCTTTTGATTATTGATGAGATTCATCTTTTACATGATAATAGAGGACAAGTGCTAGAAAGCATTGTATCCAAGACAGTTAGGAAAATCGAGACCACCCAAGAAATTATTTGATTGGTGGGATTATCTGCAACACTTCCAAACTATGAGGATGTTTCCCTATTTTTGAGGGTTAAGTCAGATGGGTTGTTCTATTTTGATAACAGTTACAGACCTTTCGCATTGGCTCAACAATATATTGGGATCATTGCCAAGAAGCCACTCCAAAGGTTTCAATTGATGAATGATGTGTGTTACGAAAAGGTGATGGAAGTTGCTAGCAAGCATCAAGTTTTGGTCTTTGTGCATTCCGGGAAAGAAACAACAAAGACAACATGTGCTATAAGAGATGCATCTCTTGCAAATGACACACTTGGATTCTTTCTGAAGGAAGACAGTGCCAGCCGAGAGACTCTCCAAACAGTGACTGAATCAGTGAAAAACAATTATCTGAGAGACCTATTGCCATGTGTATTTGCAACCCATCATGCAAAGATGGACATAACAGATCAAACTTTGGCAGAAGACCTTTTTGTTGATGGTCATATTAAAGTTTTAGTGTCCACTGCTACTCTTGCATGGGGACTAAATCTTCCTGCTCATACTGTTATTGTAAAGGGGAGTATGTGGGATGTGATCAGGTTGATATCCATATATTTCTTATGAAAACAATATTGCTAAGTAACTTTTATGAGGCACTACTCCATTTAATTTGGGACAAATTTTTGCAATTAGACCGGATTTATTATTTAAGCCAAGAATGTCACTTGAAGAAAGATATAGATAATATTAAAGTTGAAACCAAATGAATATGGTAGGTGTACGAGAGAGGAGATTGGAAAACCGCTCTTTAGCTCTAATTTCAGACAATTTGATGGGAATGTATATTGATTCATGCTGAATTTTCAAAAAGAAAACATTAATCAAAAGTTCGGAATATTCAACATAGTACTTTTGTGGGATGAAAAAACTTAGTTAAGGTATGTTAAAAATACAGGTAGAAACTACAAGCAACATTTTTTGTAGTGTCAAGTTGGTACCTGAAGTTTATGCTAGCATCAATTTTCAAATAGTGAATAAACAACAATAGTTGTCTCTATTTGGAAGAAGTGGATTACAGTTAATCAGTATTGATTTGAGGTAATAGTAAAAACATGTGACACCTAGAATGTTATTCGAACAAGTATGTGTCCTCACAAATACCAACATCTCATAAATAGCAACTCAAAAACACAAGGACTCTTTAGCTTAGCAACTAGAGGACCAACATCTCAGATTTGATGAGTCGTTAATCCAACTCACCAACTATTCGGTCTGACATCTTAGATTTGTTGAGTTGGCAACTAGGCGAGTCACCATAAAGTTTCAAGCAAACTGTAGTTTTTTCCTACTATGGGGAAGATGGACACACATTTCTGTTGAAATATTGTAACTTAGAAGAATATTCTATATTTATCTTTTGTGGTCCCCGATGATCCTACCAGGAGAACCACTTGTATTACTTTGTACCCCGATGCTTCTAATCGAAAGAAACAATAAGAGTCATGAGGTAGTCCCCTCTAATTGTAAAGGTGGGTCATTAGCACCCCAGTGTGGTTACTTGAGCATACATGTGTAACTCGAGCCTACATGATTAACTCGAGCCTACATGTCGGATTTAATTATTGAAGTGAACGGATAAATATAAATAGAAGTGTGGCGCTCCTCATTTGTAACACACACACTCTCACTTGTGTAGCGCATTAGTGGAGAAGAGAGAAGTAGCTGGAGAAGGAGGAGGATCAGCCTTTGATCTCCTTTTTGGTTTTACCTTTTATCTTTTAGGGCATCTATATTGAGGAAGCTTTTGCTGGGTTTTTCCCTTTAGGGTTTTCCCAGGATAAATCTGTGTTGTTCTTGTGATACTGTTTCTTTCAGTGATCCTGTTTATATGCTTTTGTTATGAAAATGAAATGAAATACTGATGTTTTAGCTAAGCATATGAAATTTTAACATGGTATCAGAGCTAGCCTGAATAGGACAGCTTTCACAAGGTGAAATAGCCCTCTCTCTCCCCCCGGAAGAAGTTAGGGTTTCGGGAAAAATTTTGAGTTTCAAAAAACTGCTTGCATAGAAAGTTGCGCCCTCCTAGAGCGCATCTTTTGAGCCTGGAATCAAAGTTTTTGGATGTGTGAATCTCCAGAAAAGTCAAACCCTAGTTTGACAGCTGCACTAGAAAACTGTTGAACCAGAAAGATGCAGAAGCTAAATCTTGCAAGTCTGATTTGGAAGGTGAAGAGTTGAAATCTCTAGAATCCAAGCACACCAGTCAACTCACCTCACTCAAGCACATCTCCTGGTAAGGTCAGTTTCTCATTCTGCAAAATTTCAATTTTTTTGTGATTTTTCTAACAAGATGGCCCCAAGCACTAGGCTTGAGGACAAGCTAGAAGGCATAGAGAATTTTCGAGCATGGAAATATAGGATTGGTCTCATTCTCCAAGAGAATGATCTTGATAAGTATGTCAAAGAAGAAGTTGCAGAACCTGAAGAAGCTGAAGCCAAGGAGAAGCACAGAAAGGATTTGATTATGGCACAAAGGATTATTGCTGACTCCATCAAGGATCAATTGATCCCTCAAGTGTCATCCAAGAAGACTCCAAAAGAAATGTTTGATGCCCTATTGAGAATGTATGAGGGAAGGAACATTAACATAAAGATGAATATAAGAGCTCAACTGAAGAGCACCAAGATGAGTCATGGAGAATCCATCCAATATTACTTCACGAGGGTTTCTCAGATCAAAGAGAAACTAGAAGCTATTGGAGATAAGCTTGGTGAAGATGAAATGGTTATGACTACTCTCAATGGTCTCACTAGACTGTGGGAGTCGTTCATTCAGATGATGTGTGCCAGAAAAGAAAGGATGAAGTTTGATATGGTATGGGAAGACTGCATTTCAAGAGAAGAAATTTCAAGGAGTCTCAACCTCCCAGAAGAATTCAAAGGGTAAGAGAAAATCCTCCCATTAGAGACTATTTTGATTTTGAATGTTTTAATTGTAATAAGATAGGACACATTGCCCGAAATTGTCCTATGAGGAGGCAAGAATATAGGAAGAGGATCAACAACAACAAAAGACATCATGCTCATCTAGCAGAAGATGAAGATGAAGAAGAAGAAGAAGAAGAAGAAGGACCTCCAAGAAAACAAGCAAGAGAAGAAGATGCAAAAGAGTATGTGCTATTCTCTGCACTCTCTGGATCTATAACTCCTAGAGAAGACACTTGGCTTATTGATAGTGGTGCTTCAAAGCACATGACGGGACAAAAGAAAACTCTGTCCAAACTTGAAGAAAAGAGCTCTCCTCAGAAAGTATCCCTAGGAGATGACTATCAATATCCGATCAAAGGAATTGGTGAAGCAAGTTACAAACTTGATTCAAGTAATCCCCTAAAGATGAAAGATGTATTATATGTACCTGGTCTAAAGAATAATTTACTCTCTATCTCAGCTTTAGATAAGAAAGGATTTAGAGTTGCTTTCATAGATGGCCAAGTACTCATGTGGCCCAAAGGAAAGAATATTGAATATGCAATCATTATTGGTGAAGAAGAAGGAGGCTTGTATAAACTCAAAGGGAACTCAGAAACAACCCTTGTGCATGAGTCCACTAACCCTAGTGAACTATGGCATAGAAGGCTTGCCCACATTAATTACAAGTCTCTACCTCACGTGAACAAAGTAGTGACGGGATTACCAGACATGGAGATCAAGCA
Source organism: Pseudotsuga menziesii (assembly GCA_001517045.1). Lineage (NCBI taxonomy): Eukaryota > Viridiplantae > Streptophyta > Pinopsida > Pinales > Pinaceae > Pseudotsuga > Pseudotsuga menziesii. The sequence goes on from LPNX011165941.1 coordinate 174,984, forward strand.
TGAAGGCATTTGCAAAGGATGTGTGAAGGGAAAGAACATCAAGAATCCATTTCTGAAAAGTGAGACAAAGACAAAAGGTACATTGGAATTGATTCATTCAGATGTATGTGGTCCAATGTGTTCGACATCCTTAAGTGGCTTTGAATATTATATCACATTTATTGATGACTTTTCAAGAAAGACTTGGATATACTTCTTGAAAGCAAAGAGTAAAGTGTTTGAAAAATTCAAGGAGTTCAAAGCCTTGATAGAGAATCTTTCAGACAAGAAAATAAAGACACTCTGATCAGACAATGGCAGAGAGCATACCTCAAAAGAGTTTGAAGCTTTTCGCAAAGATGGCAGAATCAAGAGGGAACTAACTACTCCCTACAATCCTCAACAGAATGGGGTTGCAGAAAGAAAGAACAGAGCCATCATGGAGGTAGTGAAGACAATGATATATGATCAAGATCTTCCAATGCATATATGGGTAGAGGCGACAAGAACTGTTGTATATGTACAGAATAGAATATCTCACAGTGCTCTTGGGTTTAAAACTCCAGAAGAGATGTTCACGGGAAAGAAGCCTAAGGTAAGTCACCTCAAGATATTTGGTTGTCCAGTATATATTCATATACCAAAAGAGAAAAGAACCAAGTTGGACCCTTCCGGAAAGAAGGGGATATTTGTTGGATATTGTGAAGTATCCAAAGCATTCAGAATCTACATTCTTGGATTCCATCACATGGAAATCAGTCGAGATGTGACATTCGATGAAGAGACAGCCCTTAAGAGATCCAAGAAGTGCCAACATGAAGAAGTGTATGAAGAAGAGACACCTGCCAGAAATAAAGAAACTACATGTCTCCCTGAAGATGAAGCTCATGAAGAACATGACATAGCAGAACCACAAGAACCTCCCATGATGGAGATATAAAGAAAGAGAAAGCCTGCTTAGACAAGAGAAATTATATGAGAGGCAGAAAGATATGGAGCTCCTGAAGGCTCCATAAGGGAAAGAAAGAAACCTAAGACTTTTACCAACTATGTAGCCTTGATGTGTAATCTTGTAGATCAAGAACCTACAAACTATGAAGAAGCGGTACAGAAGAAAGAATGGGTAGAAGCAATGACTGAAGAATACCAGTCAATAATGAAGAATGATGTATGGGATATAGTTCCCAAACCAGAAGGAAAGAGTACATTATCCTCCAAATGGATATACAAAATAAAGCATGCAGCTGACAGAAGTATCGAGAAGTATAAAGCAAGATTTGTGGCCAGAGGTTTCTCTCAAAAAGAGGGAATTGATTATGAAGAGACATTTGCCCCAGTATCACGGTATACTTCGATTAGAGCTATCATGGCACTCGCATCCATGATGAAGTGGGACTTACACCAGATGGATGTGAAAATAACTTTTTTGAATGGTGTGATTGAAGAAGAAGTATACATAGAATAGCCACAAGGATTTGAAGTTGAAGATAGACATACTCATGTATGCAAGTTGAAGAAGGCCTTGTATGGTCTTAAACAAGCTCCTCGAGCTTGGTATGAAAGGATAGATAGTTTCCTGTCGAGCATGGGCTTTATCAAGAGTAAAGCTGATCCTAACCTTTACCTCAAGGTTGTAGAAGATGAACCTGTCATCCTACTACTATATGTGGATGACTTATTCTTGACAGGGAATGAGAAACAGATAATGGAAAGCAAGAAGAAACTAGCAGAAGAATTTGAGATGAAATACCTTGGGTTAATGCACTATTTCCTAGGTCTAGAAGTATGGCAAAGTTCAGAAGGAATCTTTCTCAATTAGGGAAAGTATGCAGTAGAGATATTGAAAAGATTTAATATGTTGGAATGCAAAGCCTTGGCCACACCCATGGATTCCAACCTGAAGTTGTTAACTGATGACTCATCAGAGTTAGTGGATGCGACTCATTATAGACAGATCATTGGGTCATTGATGTACTTAACAAATACCAGACCATAAATTTGTTTTGTTGTGAACACCTTAAGTCAATATCTAGTTCAACCTAGACGAGTTCACTTGGTAGCTGCAAAACATGTGATGAGATATTTGAAAGGGACTATAGAATTTGGTCTATACTATGATAATAGCCATGAGTATAGATTGTATGGTTATACATATGCAGACTGGGATGGAAGTATCTCAGACAGAAAAAGCACATCAGGTGGATGTTATAGTCTGGGATCTGCTATGATTTCATGGTTTAGCAGAAAGCAATCTAGTGTTGCTCTAAGCACAGACAAAGCAGAATATATAGCAACTTGCTCTGCTAGTTGTGAAGCCATATGGCTTCGAAAGCTGATGTCAGGATTATTCAACCTAGAGTTGGATACTACCGTGATTCTATGTGACAACCAAAGTTGTATAAAGATGACAGAGAACCCTGTGTTCCACGACAAATCAAAGCACATAGAAATTAGGTATTTCTACATTCGAGATATGATGCAGAAAGGAGCCATAAAGCTCTAGTATGTGAGTATTGATGAACAAGTTGCTGATTTGTTGACAAAGCCTCTGTCCTGAGTAAAGTTCAAACGCTTTCATGACAAGCTTGGTGTGGTTTAGAAAGACCTTCCCCGAAAGGGAGAGTAGTGATGTTGCAATGGGATTGTATCATCCCTAGGCACTTGCCCTAAAGTGATCCGGGGACCTTGGTCCTTGAGAATGAAGAAGGATTGTATCATCCTTGAACCTCGGTTCAAAATGGATCTGGTGACTTTGGTACTTAAGAATGTGGTAGGATTAATCATCCTCAGACTTGATCTCGTAATTCCAAAAGGAAGGATCGACTTGATCTTGTAATTCCAAAAGGAAGGATCGTCTTGATCCCGTAATTCCGAAAGGAAGGATCGTCTTAAATGTTGATGTAAGAGGACTTGATCCTGTAATTCTGAAAGGAAGGATTGTCTTGATCCCATAATTCCAAAAGGAAGGATCGTCTTGATCCTGTAATTCTGAAACGAAGGATCGTCTTAAATGTTGATGTAAGAGGACTTGATCCCGTAATTCCAAAAGGAAGGATCGTCTTGATCCCGTAATTCCGAAAGGAAGGATCGTCTTAAATGTTGATATAAGAGGACTTGATCCTATAATTCCAAAAGGAAGGATCATCTTAAATGTTGATGTAAGAGTACTTGATCCCGTAATTTTGAAAGGAAGGATCGTCTTGATCCCATAATTCTAAAAGGAAGGATCGTCTTAAATGTTGATGTAAATGGACTTGATCCTGTAATTCCAAAATGAAGGATCCTCCAGGATGTTGGTATCTCTGCAAAGACTTGATCCCGTAATTCTAAAAGGAAGGATTGTCTGAGTACCACAGATGTGTTTTCCATGATCCTGTAATTCCGAAAGGAAGGATCATGTTGGTTGTTGCTGATGATGATGATGTTTCTGATCAAAAGATCAGAGTGTGATAATGATGATGTTTCTGATCGAAAGATCAGAGTGTGATGATGATGATGTTTCTGATCGAAAGATCAAAGTATGATGATGATGATGTTGCTGCTGATCGAAAGGTCAAAGTGCTGAAGATGCTGCTGATCGAAAGGTCAAAGTGCTGAAGATGTTGTTGCTGATCAAAAGGTCAAAGTGTTGAAGATGTTGATGCTGACCGAAAGGTCAAAGAGTTGTTGTTGTTGAAGATTGAAGATGAAGACTGTATGATGTTGAAAAACTTCCAATGATTTATAGATGTGTTACCCTGATGATGTTTATGATGTCCTCTGTCTCTCTCCTACTATTGTTGTTGTTGATGTTGTTGTAGAATACCCTTCTCGTTAAGGGGGAGTGTTGAAATATTGTAACTTCGAATAATATTCTATTTGTATCTTTTATGGTCCCTGATGATCCTACTGGGAGAACCACTTGTATTACTTTGTACCCCGATGCTTCTAATAGGAATAACTAATAAGAGTCATGAGGTAGTCCCCTCTAATTGTAAAGGTGGGTCATTAGCACCCCAGTGTGGTTACTTGAGCCTACATGTGTAACTCGAGCCTACATGTCGGATTTAATTATTGAAGTGAACGGATGAAAATAAATAGAGGTGTGGCGCTCCTCATTTGTAACACACACACTCTCACTTGTGTAGCGCATTAGTGGTGAAGAGAGAAGTAGCTGGAGAAGGAGGAGGATCAGTCTTTGATCTCCCTTTTGGTTTTACCTTTTATCTTTTGGGGCATCTATATTGAGGAAGCTTTTGCTGGGTTTTTCCCTTTAGGGTTTTCCCAGGATAAATCTGTGTTGTTCTTCTGATACTGTTTCTTTCAGTGATCATGTTTATATGCTTTTGTTATGAAAATGAAATGAAATACTGATGTTTTAGCTAAGCATATGAAATTTTAACAATTTCATAGCGCTTGATTTCCAAGTCCCTAGGATGGATAGATTTGCTTACCCTTTATTTAAAGCTTGGTTGATAATAAAGGGCTTACAAATCTAGAGTCCAACCAAGAATGTCCTTTTTGTATGATAAAATTGTTACACATCGCATACAAGTAGCCATTGATCCAATCAAATCCATATTTCACAAAACTAGCTATGGATATTAATAGCCTTTGCATTCTTTAATAGAACCAAATGTTAATGATTGAATTAACGAAATGAATGTTGTGGGGAAGAAGCAATCCGATTATGACACTTGGGGATTTTTTAAGAGAGTCGGGCATGCAGTGTTTGTTTACTACCTAGAGTCGACTCCTCTCAACTGTATGTAAAAGGCTCAAGATGCTATCTCAAATTGCATGTTTTCATTCATCTGCATAACAATAAAAGACAAGAAAATCTAGCTTTTAGAGCATTCAAAATTGACTGTCACTATTTATGTTCTTGCAGAGGAAAGCATGCAATTAAACAATAAGGATGCAACAACTTCACGGAGCACTGTAAGTGTTTGTAGGCTTAATTTAGCTCTTAAAATCAAAGTTATTATGTGTTTAGTTATTTTTATGTCAAAGATAAGAGCAATGCATGTTTATGGCTTCCACAATTTGGGACAAGAGCTGGGTATTTTGGTTTAATGATGCTTTTAAGAGAGATTTCAGAGATTAATCATTACACACATCATGGAGGTTGGACATGTCTTTTGTCCATTTCTATGTTTATCAAGGTTCTCTAGATTGGTAGGACTTACATAGGTATCTACTTGAATTTGTTGTGTATAGAGAATGCAATTGATGCAGGTTGATGAAGTGTAGCGAGCCATGGGCAAGTGCAGAAAACATATCAAAAGCCTGATTCTGGGTGTCAAGGCTTTCTCCATAGAACGATCTCCCACCGAAGACAATGGAAAATAACAATTTGTAAGAAAGAATATTCTTCTCATGCAATTGGGTCTTTGTATGATATGGATAATTGAAAGAAATTATATCAGATCACTCATTGTAGATAATTCTTATTATGAGTATTTCATGTGGAACATAGTTAAGACGTTAGAGCCATATGGGTTTAGCATGAAAGTTGAGAAATATTATCACATATTAGGGAAAGCTTTGAACTTTGTATTAAATTGAGCACATAGATCTGTGGACAAACACACAACTCACAAGATAGATCACACAATTTACTCGGCAATTGAAGAATGAAACGATGCAAAAATGGCTTGCAGCTGTGAATGCTTTCATTAATAAAAAAAGTAATTAGATAATAATTACAATGAAGTACAATGGCTTAAATATCCACATGCAATTCAAATCCACATGAGGAAATTCGAATTGATTAGACTTTACTTGACTGTAGGTAACTAATACCTTGTCTAAATCACTATTGGAGGACTCAATAGTTAACTGACCTTGTCTAAACCATTACCGGAGTTCTAAAACACAACTCAAGTGTCTACTTCAGTGTTGACAGAGGCTAACTAACTGTGGTAGGCGAGAAATGAGCCTCTCCTGCATGCAGCCATGCAAACCTAGTGCTAAATAAATGTAGAGGACTAGAATTGAATGTAACTGACTCCTAACTCAGCTTGACTAGTCACTAACTAAACTCAACTGCTGAAGGTTGGTGTCGGCACTTCCAGTGGCTCCTAAATTGTAGGAATTGATCTAGGAGTCTCCCAAACTAATGCATGTAAGTGAAATCAGTGGCAGTAGGCCTCAATTAGTGTTTCCCACACTTTAGTAACTGGAACATGTGCCCTAATTAGGCCAAGTGGACCCAATGGTGCTAGTAAGTAAAAATAGAATGGATGGACTCCCGATTTAGACTTATGACCAAATTGGACAAGGGAGGATTAATAATCCTGACACCCCCCCTAAATTCTAACTTGGAAAATATGTGGGCCCTGGTAACTAAGACCATAGGTCACCCATTACATCAAGTAAAGCAAAGTAATTGCTCAATACAAGGAGTTGGGGAAAAAACTACATGGGAAAAAAGCCCCCCTCTAATTAAGTAGGTAGAATCAGGATCAAAATGGTTCTTCTGTGCACGGGTATTCTGGGGCCTGGCATGTGAGCCTCTCCATCATTATGTCTGGAGGAATCTTCTTCTTTGGAAGAAGAATGACATGCTCAACTAAATCATAAATATAGACAGCTGCCGGATGAAGGATGTACCCATGTAGAGCAACTGAAGTCAACTGATAAGTGAGAAAAGGTTCTTGAGGATTTAGAACATGTGAGGAACACTCAAGAAATGGATATGTTGTAGCCATGAACAGCAAATCATGAGTGGTAAAATCATCCCCAAGTGTTAGGAGCGAGTGTTTAGGCGGATGCAGAATGTCTTCCTCTTTACTAGTTCTATGAGGAGATGAGCATGTGATAAATGGTAGAGAAGCACTGGGACTGTTGAGAGTGAATTCTTGAGCTCCATAGTCTAATATAGCTTATGAAATAGCTGATGAATCACATAATAAAATATCAGTAACCTTATAAGAGGAAACTAACACCAAATCCCAAGTAGCAGTTTTGAACAGAAATTGCGGTACTTGATTTTTCACACTGGAATTGGTGAGAGCAGCTACAAGCATGACTGAAAGCTCTTGGATTTTAAAATTTGAACCAAATAATATCAAATCAGAAATTAAATCAGATCTAAATAGGTTCACAACAAATCCAAAACTGTGAAATGAAATCCAATCCCCAGCAGCAGTTTTGTAGGAGACTTGCGGTACTTGTTTCTTCACACCGTTGATGAGAACAGCTACAAGCAGTACTGAAAGATTACAAATTTGAAATATTAACCAAGAAATATCATATCAGACCTAAATAAGATCATATCAGATCCAATAAGGTTCATATCAGATCCAAAGAAATGGTCAACCGAGACGGTGGATGCACAGCTTTCTTCTTCTTCAAAATTCTGAATTTTGGTGTATGCAATCCTGCAGGAATTTGCTGGAAGATCTAGATCATGGGGAGCGAATGGATCACTCCGGTAATCTGATATTTCTTTCAAAATATCCAAGTTATTACATATTTTCACACCAGCAACAACATTAGAAAGAGAAAAATCAAATTTCTCTTCACTTTCGGAAGCAATTACTAGCAAAGTTTGCACATAATTCAAAGGAAAATCACGGGTGAATGTTTGCATGGAAGTGCAGCAATGTTTTTCTTCAATATCAGAGATTCAAATGTATTCTTCTGTTCCAGCCATATGAGGAGATGGGATATCAAATATTTCATGAACTTCCGGAGCATCAGGAGAAGGAGTCACTGCAAGGAGACTGTCTTCAATTCGAATTGACTATGTAGAAGATTCTGCTTCTTCTTCATTTTGAACAACTTCATCATAGAGAGTGGAGGCCGGGATTTTTGGATTAAGGATGCTTATGGTGCTGGATGTGCTCTCCAAAGTGCTATCATGATCCTCATCAATCATTCCAAGGGTTCTGTCCAATATTTTCCAGAGATCCTTTGGGTTTTTAACAGATATTTTGAGGTTGCGCATGCTAGGAGAAAGGGCCATACACATTGTTCCATAAGCTGCATCACATTCATTTAGCCAGACATCCTTTATCTCAAAGGACTCTTCACCAAGTCCGGTAGACACCTCATAGAGATCTTGTCTCTTCAGAGATGCAATCATCTTCATCTTCCATTCTGAATAGTTTGTGAATAGGGTGAGAAGAGGAACTGATGAATCCATAATTGATGAAGCCATTCGAAGTTGTACCTGCAAAAACACAAAAGGGGCACCGTAAGGTCGACATCCTGCACATTTCAGGTTTTCATCACACCTAGCATAGTTGATCAAGCAAGCTTGATCAACAATTCCTTAACTTGGGGTATTAAGTGGTAAACCTTCTGCTTCTGGTGTAGAGCTGAAAGCAGCAATTTTGCTTAAAAATGATCTAGTAGGAGATCTGAGGAGGAGAAGTGCCTTGGCTGTTGAGGCTCTAATACCATGTTAAATTGAGCACATATATATGTGGAAAAACACACAACTCACAAGATAGATCACACAATTTACTCAGCAATTGAACAAATGAAACAGTGCAAAAATGGCTTGCAGCTGTGAATGCTTTCATTAATCAAAAAAGTAATTAGATAATAATTACAATGAAGTACAATGGCTTAAATAGCCACATGCAATTTGAATCCACATGAGGAAATTCGAATTGATTAGACTCTACTTGACTGTAGGTAACTAAGACCTTGTCTAAATCACTGACGGAGGACTCAATAGTTAACTGACCTTGTATAAACCATTACCGGAGTTTAATGGAGTTCTAAAACACAACTCAAGTGTCTACTTCAGTGTTGACTGAGGCTAATTGACTGTGGTAGGTGAGAAATGTGCCTCTCCTACATGCAGCCATGCAAACCTAGTGCTAACTGAATGTAGAGGACTAGAACTGAATGTAACTGACTCCTAACTCAGCTTGATTAGTCACTAACTGAACTCAACTGCTGAAGGTTGGTGTCGACACTCCCAATGCCTCCTAAATTGTAGGAATTGATCTAGGAGGCTCCCAAACTGATGCATGCAAGTGCAATTAGTGGTAGTAGGCCTCAATTAGTGTTCCCCACACTTTAGTAACTGGAACATGTGCCTCAATTAGGCCAAGTGAACCCAATGGTGCTAGTGACTAAAAATAGACTAGATGGACTCCCGATTTAGACTTATGACCAAATTGGACAAGGGAGGATTAATAATCCTAACACTTTGCCTTATTTTTTCTTAAGTATAATATGTTATTAAGGTCTTTCATAATTTGTAAATGTAGCTTATTTTTTACCCATTAATTTATTTTCAAGAAATAGTCATTGGCAAAAGAATATCCCCTAAAATTTACTCTGCATGTTACACACATAACAATAAAAAGAATAAATGGATTATGGGCAAACCACACTTATTTTATAATCCTCGTGATGTCATTGAAGATTACCAAGATCCAAAAGAAAAGTAAGAAACATAAATTTTTGTTCAATACGAAGGGTTCGAATTTGCCATGATTTAACCTAACCTGTAGTCTGAAACTATTGTGGTAAATCCATCTGATGAGAGTTTAGAAATTGAACTATTAGAAATTATTGTAGAACAAAATAACAGAGAGGTGTTAAACGAGGATGAGGATGTAGTCACAAAATCCAATCAAGAATTTTCCAAGGAAGAGCATGCATCAATTGTAATCCAGTCTGCCATGAGGGGCTTTTTAGTATGCTCTTCCCCATCAATGTTCTTTTGTGTTTTCATTTTTCCAGCATTATTGATGTTTTTAGCTCATGATCTTTTGATTTGAAATGGTGAAGATTAGGGATGAAACATAACTCCATGCTTATTAGTTCATGATTTCTAATTTTATCTTCAAGGCATTTATTTCTATGGAGGAGTTGTATGAAGTGGGCCATGGAGATTATTTTCTATTCCAATAGCCCAGATTCCATAACTAACACAAAATGTTTTATTCATGTACAAATATATATGTGGATTTTTGGAAGTGTCGGCGCAAAGCTTCCATATCTGGTACATGAGCAAATGAATACAGTGCAAACACACATGACTTCAAGATGCATGCAAGATCCTATTCAAGTGCAAGCTCATGTCCGTGGAAGGCAGGTTCAAATGCCCATGGAAGGGTTAGATGTTCAAAAACATATTCAGGAGAAGCGTCAACTGCAAGCATATAATGTCAAATCACAGGTAGAAAACCAGAAGAAGCTATACAAATTTATGTTACCAAGAAATATATCTATGTACCTTCAAAGTCAAAGTTGTTATTGCCGAAACCTTAAGGTTTGGTTTAAGATGTCGATAATAGAAACACCCGTTATAGGTTTTGTAAAAAAGGTTTAATGGTCAAAATTTTGGATAAACATGTTTCTCTTCCTTTAAATGCACAAGGAACTTGCAATAAAGTACTGTTGTTTAGTTTGTTGAAAAATTATCATATGATTTGGACCAACATGTGATGCTGCTAGATATGACATTAATTAAAGGACAAAAATTATTAGGGGGTATTCTTTTGCCAATTAGCCTTTTCTCTATGCAGTAATTTTGTATCATGTTGGTTGCACCCTCGAGACTACCGATTATATAATTGCAATGGTGTCAATTTTGTTGGACTCTGTATTTATTGGGAATGAAGGTGCATTTCCATGTAGATTTCCCATTTCAAGTATGGAATTCCTTTATATGCAACAATTCTTTAATGGATTGGCTATATAGATTATCGAATATGTTTAAACTTTAGATTATCGAATGGGTGGTGGGGGAGACATGATGTTTATATTACTTAAGAGATGACATTTTCATCTATTAAAAAAATATGTCCTAGGACATCATTACAAAAAACTATCCTTCCCTCTACTTATCCACTAAAGTAAGGCTAATGCATGAAATTAGATCCTAAATCTAGCTTTTCACTATCTTTTCTTCATGCAATCAGATGGGTCGAGCATTGAATAGCTATAAAATTCAAAATTCAAGATTTATCAATTTTAGTTATCCTTTCTCTTAGCAGATCTTCAAATGTTCTGTCACATACAATGGGGAGTGATGGTCCTGATTCCCCACCAAACACTCCAAATAGATTGGTGGCAGAATCAATATTTATTCTATCTCGTTCAATAGTTGATTCAAGGTTGTATACTTTTCAAGGTCATGAAACAAATTTCTATTCGGTATGCACCTATTACAAAGAAAACATTCATGTATGAGTTTTTTTTGTGTGATTCTGGTTTATGTTATTCAGCTACAAGAATGCTTGATTTTCAAGAAGACAGTTATTCCATGGCTATAATGATTCCCCATGTTAAAGTTTTGTTTTACTCTTTTCATGTATCATTTTATTTTCTCAACAACTGTTGATGAAAAGATAAAGACTTAGTCATATTATTTGATGGGTTCAAGGGTTGCTTACAATGTTCATAGTCAGTGGTGCACTACAATGGCTTATATTGTTGATGGGACAAGGTTCATTCACTCTGTTGTTTCAGTTGTTGCTTTGCACCATGCATTGCCTCTTCTCAGTAATTGCCAAATGATTTTCAGTTGAAGGTAATGTTTTTATTTTATTTTTGCATTATTTCTGTCAATATATTTTTTAGTAGAAAAGTCATATGAATTTTCAATTTCCAGGTTGTATCATGATCATACCTTCAACATATTTTTGCATATGTTATCCCATCAACCTTCAAAGTATTAGTCCATCTTCCATTGGTGGTAGATGAACCAACATTTATACTCAACATTGTTCCATGACAAACAAAGCATGCATGTGTTGCTTGAATTCTTTTCCATGCACAAAAACAAATTGCTTTTCCTATCTGCCATTGAGCTTGCAAAAAAAATAACATTGACATCAATGAAATTTTGCATATTTCTTTGTAGCTTCTGCAATCGACTATGCAGAACTATATACATGTCAAATGCAACATTTTTTCACAACAGAAAATTCAAAGAAAACTTGGGAATTTGTAAAATGGAAAGGGTTGTTTCCCTTTCACAAGACAATGATAGAACATTAATGTATCTGAACTCTCAATGCTAGCCTGAAATTCTTGCGAAATCAATTCTAATAGATGTCTTATGAAAAGAAATAACACATGTCCTCTATATGCTATAATATCTCAATTTTTAAATACAATTTTGTTATATGTTGTCAATTTTTAGTATTCTCTATTTTTTTAGTAATTGTGTTTCCCTATTTTCCAATGTACTATTGTTTGGATGAAATATATTTTTTATAATATTAATATAAAACAAATTCTTATTAGCTTAACCTTACTTCTCACATTCCATATGTTTATCCCCTCGGTGTTCCTTTGTATAAAAATTGAGCTCACAGGAATCTATGAACCAATACAAAACTCACAATTAGATCTCACAAGCAATTTACTCAGAATTGACATGAAACAGTACAAAAAATGGGTTGCAGCTGTACAATGCTTTCATTAATAAAAAAAGTAAATGGATACAATCTGGATGATGTTTACAATGTAATACACTGGTATTAATAACCATACAATTCGAATACATTAGAGGAAATTTGAATTGATTGACTCAGTCTAACTGTATGGATAACTAGACATGTCTAAATCACTATCGGAGCCTAACTAGTTAGCTCCAGTTGTCTAAATTAGTGGCTCAATCAGTTAGAATCAGTTAAACTATTCTAACTGAATGTAACTAAATGCAACTGAATGTAACTAGATGTAACTAAATGTAACTGGATGTAAATAAATGTAACTGACTCCTAACTTAGCTTGACTAGTCACCAACTAAACTCAACTGAAGGAGGTTGGTGCCGACACTCCCGGTGGCCCCTAAACTGTAGGTATTGGTCTAGGAGGTGCCTAAACCGATGCATGCAAGTGCAGTCAGTGGTAGTTAGCCTCAATTAGTGTTCCCCACACTCTAGTAACTGGTACATGTGGCCCAATTAGGCCATGTGGAGCCAATGGGACTAGTGACTAAATAAAGACTGAAAAGACTCCTAATTTAGGCATAATTGACCAAATTGGAAAAGTGAGGATTATAATCCTAACACCCCCCCTGAATGCTAACTTGGACAATTTGGTCAAGTGAGGATTATAATCCTAACACCCCCCCTGAATGCTAACTTGGACAATTTGTGGGACATGGTAACTAAGACCATAGGTGACCCATTACAGCTAAAAAGGTAATTGCTTAATACAAACAAGGAAACGGGGAAAAACCTCATGGGAAAAATACCCCCCTCAAACTAAGCAGGTAAAATCAGGATCAAGCTTGTTTTTTTGTGCACAAGTATCCTGGGGCCTGGCATGTGAAATTATCCATCATTATGTCTAGAGGAATCTTCATCTTTGGAAGAAGAATAATGTTCTCAACTGATTCAGGAACATAGTCAATTGTTGGATGAAAACTGGACCCATGTAGAGGAACTGAAATCAACTGATAAGAGAGCAAAAGTGCTTGAGAATTCGAACCATCTGAGGAACACCCAAGCAACTGATATATTACAGCCATGAACAAAAAATCATGTGAGGTAATATCAACTCCAAGTGTTAGGAGAAAGTGTCCAAGTGGATGCAAAATGTCTCCCTTTTTACTAGTTTTGTGAGGAGATGAGCACGTGATCAAAGGTAGAGAACCCCTGGGACTGTGGAGAGCGAATGCTTGAGCTCCATAATCTGATATAGCTTTATAATTAAGCAATGATTCACAAAATACAATATCAACAACCTCATAAGAGGAAACTAACATCAAATCCCCATCAACAAATTTGAAGAAGACTTGCGGTACTTGATTTGTCACACCAAAATGGATGAGACCAGCTACAAGCATGACTGAAAGCTCTTGGAACTTAAAATTTGAACCAAATAATATTAGATCAGATCCAAATAAGATCATATCAGATCCATATAACTTCATATCATATCCAAAAGTATGGTCCACCGAGATGGTAGATGCACAGTTTTCTCCTTCTTCAAAATTCTGAATATTGGTGCATGCAATCCTGCAGGAATTTGTTGGAAGATATAGATCAAGGGGAGTGAATTGATCATTCCTACAATCTGATATTTTTTCTAAAATATCCAAGGTATTACTTATATGCACACCAACGACAACATTAGAGGGAGAAGAATCAAATTCCTCTTCACTTTCAGAAGCAATCATTGGCAAATTTTGCACAGAATTTAAAGGAGAATCACTGGAGAATGTTTGCTTAGAATTGCAATAGAGTTTTTGGTCAATATCAGAGATTCGAATGTCTTCTTCTGTATCAGCCATATTAGAAGATGAGATATCATAGATCTCATAAACTTCCAGACCAACAGGAGAAGGAGTGTAATATCCCGAATTTGGACCTAACACTTATAGGAATAATCCTATTGATTATAATGTTATCTTGATGTTTTATTTTGATATATTGGGTCGAAGACCCCACTGCATATGAACATGATGATTTGTTTTATATATTGGGCGTAATACAATTATTGATGATATATATATGCTTGCTTGTGTTGGGCGTGGACCCTGAAGCACATGATTGATGAGATGTTTTGTGTTGAGCAAGGAGCTCTGGAGCACATGGGTAATTAATGTTTTGTGTTGAGCAAGGAACTCTGGAGCACATGGGTAATTAATGTTTTGTGCCGAGTGAGGATCTCTTGAGCACATGGGTAATTAATGTTTTGTGTTGATCAATAAGCTCTGGAGCACATGAGTACTTACATTTGTGTTGAGCAAGAAGCTCTGGAACACATGAAAAGATAATTGGAAGTGTTGGGAATAAGCCCTGGAGCCTTCCATGTTGATGTTGAGCATAAGCTTTGGAGCATCGGATCTTTGGCCATTGTATCCCTGGGTGTATCGTACAAGTACATCCTAGAATTAGTGTTGAGCGAAGAGCTCTGGAATTGCACTAAGTTTGTAACTCTTGTTTTAGCATTGAGTATGGGCTCTAGTAAGCGCTAGGAGTTACTGAAAATAATTTAATAATTTCTGAGTAAAAATTACTCGAGAAAAACATTGATCTCATCAGACTTATTTATAAGTGATTAAATGAAATTTTGAATTTTTGTATTCTCATCAAATACTGAAGAACTACCATGTTATATGAGGGAATCCAACATGCAAGGATGTTTAGATTTGCCTAGCCTAGTAGACCTAACCATCTACCTATTTGACCTTAATGAAGAAGTGTCATTAAGTCTAAAGATCATGGTATATGATGCCCAAAGACAAATATTTGCAAATGTTATATTATTATGTATTTTATACATGGTATGTATAAAGAATATATAGTAATAATATTAATGTTGAAATAAAGAAAGAAAAGATCCATCCATTATTATTTATTATTAAAAAATAATAAATAAATACAATACCTACAAAATCTAATTAGGAACTAGTTGAAAGTTCCTAATTAAAAAAGGGTTAAATCAAGAAAT
This sequence comes from Pseudotsuga menziesii, assembly GCA_001517045.1. Classification (NCBI taxonomy): domain Eukaryota; kingdom Viridiplantae; phylum Streptophyta; class Pinopsida; order Pinales; family Pinaceae; genus Pseudotsuga; species Pseudotsuga menziesii. The sequence goes on from LPNX011165941.1 coordinate 190,329, forward strand.
CAAGGTTTCTTGATTTAAATGTCCCTTTAACTGAAAAGTCTATCTATAAAGTCTCAAGCCAAGGAAAGGCTTGGGGTGCTGATCTATCTTTTGGGAGTCATTATTCTGCCTATTTTGCTCTCAAGTGAATTCTTGGAGAACATTTTCCTGGAAGGAAAAATGAGAACTGATCCATACCTAATATACCAGATAGGAAACCCTACCTTAGGAGCTCTAAGCTACTTGCATGTTGGAGTCCAGCTCGAGGGGATCCGTATTGAAACCAGGAACGGTTCCGAGTCATGGTTGGGTGGAACATGGTAGTTTCCAAGTGATTTGGTCATCTAATACAGAGGTCAGATATGCCTATGAATTGTTAATGCTGGTTATTTAAGTGTGCAGGTTAAGCCATTAAAGAAGCTTCAGATTGCAAGAATGAGATCCTAGACTGCCTATTCTATTTTTCTGGAATACAAGCTGGCTAAATTAGGCAAGGGTTCACATTATATGTTCTAACCCTATGTGTTTGATTTCTGTTTAAATCTTCTAGGGTTTACATTTTAAATTTAAACCTAGGTTGTACTTTACTTATTATGCTAGATTTATCGAGGGTTTATTCATTTAGTTTACTTTTGCAATTTCAATTCATTTATAAATGTTTATCAAGGGTTTTGCACCCTAGTTTTATTCATGTATTACTTTTACTATTGAAACTGTGTAAATTACAAACTAGGTTTTATTTCAGATCTATTACCTATCTATCCTTTGGGCTATTTACTCTACTGATAGATTTCATTTGTCAACAGAGCCATGCTGCAATTAAAACCTAGATTTAATTCAGTATCATCTAATTCTAATAACAAGAAAACTAATTAAGTATACTATTAGTATTAAACTAGTATACTATATATATATATATATATATATATATATATATATTCTAACAATTATAAAATAGAGTTATAAATCTAATCTATCAGCACAATATTAAAACTAAGATAAAAAAACCAGCAAAGACCTTTCAAGGTCTGCTTAAACAAATCTATGCTAAATACCAAATCATATCCATTAAAATAAACTTTATCATAATCAAGTAAACAGAGCAAGTATCGAGACCATTCATGGTTTAAGATCAAGTCCCTTTCTTATGTAAATTCACAACCCTTTAATACTACAAAAATACATAACCATAATCGTATGCCATAAATCAAATAGTTCCATCTAAATATTACTCACAACCATCGTATAAACAAAATAACCAAAGTAGCATTACAATAATTTAAAACCCTTAGATACACAAAGGTCATAGTATTGACCATGGTGGGCATCCAAACCAAATTGCAGGCCATAATACAAACCACGACAATAATACATATGCAGTAATCTTTTAAAATAAACCAAGCCCTCGTAACAATATTAAAAATAAGAACCATGTAAGTGCAATGAGGCCGCAGGATCAAATCTTGTGGACCCTCCGTTTTCCCATTTTCACAACCATTACATTAATAAACCCTCATTGCAGTACATGACCCGGGATCGAATCCTGAAGGGTATTTATTCTTTTACAAAGCCACAGTGGATCATCTACACACAGGCTGTAAGCAAAACATAAAATAATTGCACAGAGCCACGCTATACACAGTTTGTATGTGGGCTATGTTTTTAACTAATCTTTTAACACAGAGGTTGTGAGACCTTACAAATAAAATACGCTGTGTTCCATGGCCACAACCGTCATAATTAAACACACAGTCAATGCAAATAAACCCTTAACTATCTAAACCCTGTCAATATGAAATCTACAACAACGGTAGCCATCCAGGGTTTACACCCACGACTTATTACAATTCCACATTCTACATTATAAATGCCAACTGTAAGTCAATATCCTCTACGTTATCGTAGCACTGAGGGAGAGTACTGACGCCATGTATGGCGTGGACCCAAGCCTTTCGCTGTCACTAATTTGCATTCTTACAAGCTAATAACAAATAATGGAAGTAAAAATACACTGACCGTCCACGAAGGCAGAGGCCACATGAAACCCAAGTTCAATAAACAATAACCCAACATAAATTTATATACATGGTCCAATTTAATAACCATTGCAATCATAAACGCAACATGTATTTCACAATCCCAATATCTTAGTACATTAACATAATTTACACAATCAAACTGCTCACGGCCTTGCACCATTGCAAGCAACGGTGCTGCCATGGCCTATTACATCTTTAAACAAGTAATCGAAATTATACATAGAGCTTGCCAAGGCACCCAGTTTTCGCTTCACGGCTAAACATCTTAAGTTTTACAAAAGCCCAAGTCTTTTCATACTCAGACTTGAAGGCCAACGAAACCGCATAACTTAAACTCCAACTACAACAAGTTACAACCCGGTCTCAAATCCAAGAGGTGGCACGCAACTATTTGTTTAGCAGACTTACCGTAATGGTAATGCTAGCCCATGGTTCGCGGTCACGCTACGAATCCCACATCTTCTCGCTAGCACTGTCACCTACAAACCACAAAACAATACGAGGGATGAGAAGTATGAAGGCCTGAGTTGGCCACAAACAAACATCAAGTGCTGTGAAACCAAAACGAAGTCATACATTTGATACCCTGGAAGTCGCCTTCACCCACTGCGTAAAGCCGAGAACAAGCAACGAACAAAACGAAATGACCAAGCCCATCGTGGAGCCAAACCCTATGTTGGGCTGCCACAAACTCCAAGGTGCATTAATGGCACCAGCCTAGTGACCATTATCAACTCTAAAACCCACTTCCCTATAGTTTAGAATCAACCCATTTTCGAATGCATCCATTATATGAAGGAGCGTTAAACCATAAATGTGTAACGTTTAAACCTTGTTATATATTCACCACCCAAAGTCTAATGCAGGGTATAAGTATTATATGTATCGCATACTATAGGCTTTAAGCCTTTAACCCTTGCTTTTGATGCCTTTAGGTCCTAAATATAAGACCATGGCATAATCCTTATGCCATGGTAGGTCATTTTTATAAAGTCGAGCTTTGGTCTTTAAGCAAGGTTTGTAAACCTGCCAAGAGTAATAAAAGACATGTTAATACTTTTAATAAAATAAACCTGAAATACAAGTAGGTTAAAATATGAACGGTTGATCAATAACATATAAAGAATAAAAGCGTCACTTAGATAGTTAGTCTAGGTCTTATAAAGAATAAGCGGGGTAAATTACCTTGCCACTAAACCAAGTCGATAAAGAGCAATAATAACAATCAGTAGGTGTCACTAACTGTGAGTGTAAGTACACCAGCACATAAACAAGTTAAGAGTGCCTTAGTTCAAACTGAACTAAGTAAGCCCGATAGACAAGTAAGAACTTTACCTCTCAGTCAGTTAAATGGGAGAACCTGAGTCCCGCCACTTTGCCTACTTTGGTTCCAAGAACAAAGTTAGGTTAGAACATGCAAATAATACGTAAACACATGCTGAAAGTAAAGAAGTACATAATCAAAGTAGCTACACATACACAACATAGTATAAACATGAGAATAACTTAGAAACTAGATTTATGACATCATAATGTAAAATACAGTAACAATCATAACTGAAAGAAAGAAGGTGAAACGTAAGAACAGCTTACGAAGAATCACTGGTACATTTAGTGTATGTCATGTTCCGCAAGTCCAATAACGTCCATGCCTAGGTAGTTTTTACTAGCCTAATAAAAAAAAAATATTTTCAATTTTTGGGTACATTACAAGGAGTCACTGCAAGGAGACTTTCTTCAATTTGAATTGATTGTGAGGAAGATTCTGCTTCTTCTTCATCTTGAACAACTTCATCAAAGAGAGTAGAGGCCGAGAATTTTGAATAAATAACTCTTGTCGTGCTGGATGTGATCTCCATTGTGCTATAATGATTCTTATTGTGATTTCCAAATTAGGTTATAGCTCCAGCTGTCTAAATCAGTGGCCCAATCAGTTAGAATCACATAAACTATTCTAACTGAATGTAACTGGATGTAACTGAATGTAACTGGATGTAACTAAATGTAACTGATTCCTAACTAGGCCTGGATAGTCACCAACTGAACTCAACTGAAGGAGGTTGGTGCAGACACTCCCAGTGGCTCCTAAATTGTAGGGATTGGTCTAGGAGGTGCCTAAACTGATGCATGCAAGTGCAGTTAGTGGCAGTTAGTTCCCCGCACTCTAGTAACTGGTACAAGTGGACCCAATAAGACTAGTGACTAAATAAAGACTGCAAAGACTCTTCATTTAGACATAATTAACCAAATTAGACAAGTGAATTATAATCCTAACACTTTACACCTCCTAATACAAATGCTAATTATAATACTTATTAAAAAGAACAACACAATTTATTTTAAAGATTTTCTTGATACTTTGTCATATTTTTGTTAATTTGATTCTTTTTATATAGAATAAAATATTTTATACTAATCCTATTCTCTTTTATATATGAAAATAAAATATTTTGTTAATCCGATTCTCTTTTATAGATATGAGAATATTGAAAAATCTAATAGATACGAACTTGATACCAATTTGAATTTATCTATTTATTGAAATGGTAATAAAGTAGCCAAAAAATATATTATTTTCTTTTAGTGATTTAAATAAAATTAAAAAACATTATTTAAATAAAAAAGAGTGAAAAAAAAATGTAAATTTTGTTGCTATTTTAAAATCTTAGTTTTTGTTTTGTTTTGTTCAAAAAGTATTTTAAATTCATTATAGTTTTGGTAAGTTAAAAGGTTATAAAGGTTTGTATGTGGGTGTAAGCAATGCACTCTAAGATAAAGTGATTTTTATCCTCAACCCTCATGCACTCACACAAATGGTAATGTGGGTGTAGGCAATGCACTCTAAGATAAAGTGATTTTCATTCTCAACCCTCATGTACTCACACAAATGGCACCTTTTCAGCCCATGGAGTTTTAGGAATAGACCAAGGCCCTCTCTAGCTATGAAGTTCATGAGAGTTCGTTCTAATCTTGGTTATATTAATTTTATTTGGTGAGCTTTTTACTAAAAAAATGTATAAAAACATTTTAAAGATTACAAATTAACATTTTAATTAATAATATGACACTATGATAAGTTGACGTGAAACTTTTGGTAATCAATTTTTACAAAATTTATGGTTATGTTCTCTTTTATTTCATAAATGTTTAAATATTTCCAATATATACATACATAAGTTGAAAATATTATAAAAATATATAATTTTATTATTTTACAATTACATTATAAAAATTACTTATAGATTTTATTTTCTTTCCAAAATCATCTAGAGATAGCACACCTAGACCTTAACTGAAACACTTAGCCATAATTAATAAATAATAGGTTATTCCAAAGGTATTTTTCAAAATTTTATATGAACATAAGATTTATAATTATTTTTTTTATGAAAAATATTTTCTAGTTATTGTCCTATATTTAAAGTTGTAATCATGTAACCTTTGGATATATGGTCATAGTTTAGGTGGTTAAGAAAAATGATAGTTATTCATTAAATAAATCTTTTTTTTAGTAACAATATTTATATAAATGATTTAATATAGATTATTCAAAATATATTTTTTCAATTAATTAAAAGAAATTATGAATAATTTAATATATACATATTTTTAAGATGTATCATTCTTAATTTAAATTTTTAGTAAGAATTTAATATTTTCTATTTGGTTATTACATTTTTAATATTTATTAGTGTGCTAGGAAATTGATATTACTTTTAGCACTTATATAATCTAGAGAAATGTAGTTAGACTAGAATATATATGTCTAACTATTATTAGATAAATATTAGAGTGCATGGTATTTTGCAGAGATCTATGGATCCATGTAATAAAAATAAAACACTTTTAAAGGATAAAATTATTAGAGAAAATACATAATTTTTATAAAACTATTATTTAGATAAAAATAAACAATCCAAAATATAGATATATATGAAAAAAAACTAAATAGGTTTATTTTCAATATGGATCTAAGTCATGCATAATTTTTCTATCTTTGTACATTTTCAATGTGTGTGAGGAAAGGGTTTGTCATTTATGTGAGTCAACGAGGGTTGAGGATGAAAATCACTCTCTTAGAGTGCCTTGCTTACACCCACATTAGATATGAGTTTCAAAGTATTTGTTACAATGATGATGATGATGGTTAACCTTTATAACCTCCTAACTTGCCAAAACTATAGTGAGTTTGGAAAGCTTCTTCCCAAGTTTTTTTAGCACAAGAACAAAATTTTTAGAGTAAACCAAGTATTGTCCTTCTTAAGGTCAAATAGACCAAAGTTGATCTCACTAAACAATCATCATCATCATCAATAAAATAAAATAAATTTAATTTACATTCATCAAAATACATTATATAGAATTAATTTTTTTAAATGAATTTTCAACTTTTTTAACAACAAATATATTCAATTTTTTTTTTCTTTAGATATACACTATGAATTTAAAACTAAATTGTTTTTGGTTATACCGAGAAGTTAGTTCCCAATGGTCATAGTTGAGCCAGGGCCCAGAATGTACAGAGTTAGCAACAGGCTCGCTGATTATGCAATGGGTAGGGAACTCTGTAGTAGATGGGATTTCCGATACTACTACTAATAATAATAAAAATTATGGCCGAACAGGCTGGGGGTTTGGGGAACCAATTGGAAACCCAAGATTTGGGTGGGCAAACCGCCAAAAGACGCTGCCAAAGATGGCTCCATGTCAGGGCGGGTCGGACAACTCGGGACTCCAAACAGTCTACAGTCCTGACTCCCGAGTCCTGAGTCCTCCCTTTCAAGGCATAGGCATGGCAAGGGCAATGGCATCTGTGATAAATGAGAGGTAAAGGTAATGGAACAGAAGAGTGCGCAGAATTATTAAGTGGCGGAGGGAGGTACGCACGCATCGTGTACATAAATGACGTTAGATTGTCAGGACACCCAGTGGAATTAGTTAATGGTAAGATCATCCGTACAATACAAATCTAATTGCGAGGTTAGATAATTAAACATTATCTTCGCCCAACTTGATTCCATACATTTTGGTTTTATCCTTTTATTTTTTTCGCTGCTCCTTGGCGTATGTGAATGTTACTTACTCGAGTGGTCACCACAGTGGGGGGCTTTGAAGGGTAGTCCAATGCTTCACGTGCTAAAAGATACCAAAGAAAACCATCCGTATGATGGTGATTATTGTGACCAACACAATATCTGCCAACTCCTCCCCCATCTTTCTACTTTAAGCAATCACCTCTACGTTCTCCATTTAAGTGTGTCACCGCTTAGTCTCGAGAGTTCGGGAGATTTTCTTATTTAATCATAGGTACTTGTCAAATGCCATTGTCACCTGTCCTTTTCACCAAGGGCCATCTTAAATGTCAAGCCCCACCTTCGGCCATTTCACATCTCAATATCAATATTCAAGTTGAGAGTGTTAGACAAGCTTTTTTTTAAATGATGAAAAAGACACAACACTGGTTACATCTCATTTCTCAAACATTTTAGACATTTTAACTAACATTTTTTTATGCGTATTGGAAAGTTTTGCTCATCGAATTTCATCTTTGAGCCAAATACACACCCAAGTTCGGGATTTCAAATCCAATGGATTGGTGATGGTTACATCTCATTTCTTTTCAAGAGAGAACAAAGTAACTTGCTATTCAAAGGCGAATCAAAGTTACAACTTATTTTTTCATATCATCTACTCAAAGTTACAACTTCTTTTTTCATATCAACCTATGCAAAAAAATACTATATCTTAGTTGAATGACAAAAAAGAGAGCTAATGCTTTATAATGTATCCCCTTCTAAAAAAATAAAACTTATAATAATAAGCCTCAATAAAACAAAGACAACTGACCATAGTAGGTGAGGTTACAAAATAACAAAAGACCAAACCAATAATGATAAGAAACATGAAGCCATTTAAACTTAGTAGACATCCATAGATCCAAAATTGGTCAGGGTGAAATCTTTGAACTCCTAAAAAAGAGTAGGCCTTTAATGTCGCCCACTGCCTTCTTTGAAAGGTCATCTACGAGAATATTTTGCTCCTGGAAGATGTGTTTTATGGAGAAAGCATCGAAAGTGTTCAAGAGGAGTTTGGTTTCAATGCACCAATCATCCAGTAATGGGACCTAAAGGGCATAGATCCTATTGTCCCAATGCACTATTACCTTTGAGTCACCAAAAATATTGATTTCCAACAAATTCTGGTGTGCAACAAAGGATAAAATGTCCTAAAGTGCTAGAAGTATGACACGAGTATTACTTCCCCAACCACAGCTCATCTACAACATAAAAAAATGTATGGGATCCTTTTTATGACCATGACCCCTCCACATCTATTCTCCCTTGAAGCACCACCAAACTACCCATAAGGATACCCGAAGCTGATCTCTGGGTCATGAATTGGTCTATGCCTTTTTATTGACGGAGGTTTATAAAATTCCTTGAAGTAGCTTAAAACAAACAGACTGACTAAAAGAGGAGGTTGATACCTGTCCTAAAAAATCAAGCCCTACCTTCGGCCATTTCACATCTCAATATCAATATTCAAGTGGAGAGTGTTAGACAAGTTTTTTTTTAAATAATGAAAAAGACACAGCCAGGTTTGGAATTTCAACTCTAACACACTGGTTACATATCATTTCTCAAACATTTTAGACATTTTAACTAACATTTTTTTATGGGTATTGGAAAGTTTTGCTCATCAAATTTCATCTTTGAGCCAAAGACACAGGTTTGGGATTTCAAATGCAACGGATTGGTCATGGTTACATCTCTTTTCTTTTCAAGAGAGAACAAAGTAACTTGCTATTCAAAGGCGAATTAAAGTTACAATTTATTTTTTCATATCATCTACTCAAAGTTACAACTTATCTTATATGATCATTTATTGAAAAGGAAGATAATGACTACAAAAAATACTATATCTCAGTTGAAGGGCAGAAAAGAGAGCTAATGCTTTATAATGTATCCCTTTCTAAAAAAGCAAAGCTTCTAATAATAAGCCTCAATACAACAGAGACAACTGACAATAGTAGGTGAGGTTACAATATAACTTAAGACCAAACCAATAACGATAAGAAAAATGAAGCCATTTAAACTTAGTAGACATTCATTGATCCAAAATTGGTCAGAGTGAAATCTTTGAACTCCTAAAAAAAGAGTAGGCCTTTAATGTTGCCCACTTCCTTCTTTGAAAGGTCATCTATGAGAATATTTTGCTCCTGGAAGATGTGTTTTATGGAGAAAGCATCGAAACTGTTCAAGAGGAGTTTGGTTTTGATGCACCAATCATCCAGTAATGGGACTTGAAGGGCATCGATCCCGTTGTCCTAATGCACTATTATTTTTGAGTCACCAAAAATATTGATTTCCAACAAATTCTGGTGTGCAACAAAGGATAAAATGTCCTAAAGTGCTAGAAGTCTGGCACGAGTATTACTTCCCCAACCACATCTCATCTACAACATAAAAAAATGTCTGGGGTCCTTTTTATGATCATTACCCCTCCACATCTATTCTCCCTTGAAGCACCATCAAGCTACCCATAAGGATACCCGAAGCTGATCTCTAGGTCATGAAATAGTCAATGCCTTTTTATTGAAGGAGGTTTATGAAATTCCTTGAAGTAGTTTAAAATAAACAGATTGACTAAAAGAGGAGGTTGATACCTGTCCTAAAAAATCAAACTGTTGTAGGCTCTCCAAAGGCCCCACATAGTGAAAAAAGGCAAAGTCCTTATATTTGGGAATGATTTAAACCAAAAGAATAGACAATCCTCCAACATTATAGATTGCCACTTGAAGGATACCCAAAGCATGTGCAAGATCTCGACCCATGCATTTTGTTGAAGACACGATCCATAAACATGTGTTGTACACTTTCACCATTTCTTTTATAGAGACTACATAATTTTCGACCTAAAAAACCTCTTTTCATTAGGTTATCATATGACAACATCTTATTTTCCAAGCACAACTAGGCAAAGATTTAGATTTGTAGAGGAAAAGATCCCTTCCATAACTTGATATGTCACCATGAAGAGGGAGGCGTTGAAAAATAAGTTTTTATAGCTTCATAAGTTGCATTTGCATAAATATGCCTAGTATTTGATTTCCAATCCTAGGTCAAAGAATCAACCTCCCTATTGAGTCTGATTCCCAAAGAGTTAAACCCTGCAATGAAATTAGACCATTCCCTTGCCAAGTCACCAATCAAACACAAATCCTGAACAGAGAACCAGTAAAAACCATTTTTGTGGTCAAATACAGGGGATCTAACATGAGCTAGTCTGTTGAGGCCCCAACTGAATAAAAAAGAAACCAAGGGGGTTGAGAGCTTGTAAAAAGAATCACCCACCACAAAGGGTCGACACCCAGGATCACCATGTCACCATTACCTATCTTCCAAGGAAGCTATGATCCAAACCACTAGAATGTCTAGAAAAGCCATGTCAATTGTTTGAAGCTTGAGAAATTGACTATCTCTATTTCTACACCATACTTCCACCCGAGAGCTTCGTAAGGTACTTTGATCTTAACACTTCACCCCACAACCCAGAGCCAAACAACCCTCTCCAAATGATTTTTAGATAGAGGGACTGATTGAACCACTAAAGGTTCTTTATACCCCATCCACCCTGAACTTTAGGTAAACAAATTTGATCCCATTTAACCAGATGCAACTTGCCTTTGTCTCCCTGCACCGACCAAAGAAAATTCATCATCTTTCTTCTGATATAATGAAAGGTAAATGCAGGGATGTTTTCCATAACCGTCCAATAAACATGGATGCTTTCAAGGATTTCTTTTACCATGATTATCCTTCCACCCCTAGATAACCGTATATAGCACCAATAGTTGATCCTCTTTTCCACCTTCTTAAGGAGCCAAAGCCAATCATTTGAATAGTAGGAATTTGGCTTCAAGAAATAACCTAGATACTTCAAACCTTTGTCAATGTGATCACTCTTTAAAGTAAGGAGACTAAGGATTTTGTCCATCTCTTCTTGTTTAACCTCATTGGTCAAGAAATTAGATTTTAAGACACTGACCTCCATTCCTGAAGCTCATAAAAAAAGATTGATGATGTCATTGTAACATTCCCATTCCAGTTTAGAGCCATATCCAAATAGGAGAACATCATCCATAAACAATAAATGAGCAATGGATTGGGTCCCTGAAATTTTTATACCTTTGAGCTTGTTGGATTGTCCGGCATGAGATATACGTCTGCTCAGACCTTCTATCACCAATAAAAAGAGAAGAGAGGAGAGCGTGCACCCATGCCTCATCCCTTTGAAACTGCTAAAAAAATTGGTGGGAGCGTCGTTGATTAGAACTACAAATTGAGTTGAGTTGATACATGACATAATCCAATTTGTTACTTCCAAAGGAAGGCCTATCTGCAAGAGAATCAACCTCAAAAAACCCAAATCAACCTAGTCATAAGCTTTAATTAAATCCATATTCAGTATTTCAACATTTAGCTTTTTCACTTTAATCGAGTGTATGAATTCTTGTGCTACCCCAATGGCTTCCATGATTTGTCGGTTTAATAGGAACCCAAATTGTTCTTCTGAAATGAACTTGGAAAGGAAAGGCTTAATCCTTTTTGCAATAATTTTACAAATGATTTTGTAAATCAAATTAGAGAGGGGAATTGGTCGGTAGTCACTAAATGACCCCGTCTTACGAAATTTATGAATCAGGGTTAAAAAGGTTGAGTTAAAAGCACCTGATACATAGCCTTTAAGCCCATATTCCTCAACCACATCTAGAATGTCTTTTCCCATAATATCAAAGAAATGCAAGAAGAATTCCACTATCCAATTATCCGGCCTTGGAATTTTATCCTTTGCTAATCCCTTTAAGACTTCCTCAATCTCCTTTAACGTGATTGGACTTCCCACCATCAAACTATCATCCACTAAAAAGAACCTTGGAAACACCTTCATGACTTCAAGCTTAGCTACTGTGTTTGACTCTCTTGGATCCTTGAAAACTTTGCCAAAATACATAAATGCTTCAAAATCCAAATCCAAGTCTGTTGAGAGTTAATCGAAATAGCCTGAGCATCCCTCAATTCCCAAATGATATTTACAAATTTTCTATGGATTGCAAAGTTATGAATAAACTTGGAATTGCAATCCCCATTTTTTTAACTAAGAAACCCGACTCTTTTGTCGCCAAGTTTCAGCCTTAATAAAAAAGTTGAAACTTCTCAAACAATTACATCTCATTTCTCAAACGATTTAAACATTTTAATAAACATTTTTTGTGAATATTGGAAAGTTTTAATCATCAAATTTCATCCTTCAAATTTATACTTAATTTTTATTTATACAATTTGAAAACTTAAACCATAAAATTTAGTTTTAGCAAAAAGTTAGACTACTCTTATCTAATTTTTCAAAAGTTATTATATTATTATTTAAAAAATAATAATAAAAACAATTTAAAATCATATTCCATAATAAAATTATGAGACCGTCTTTATCCTCATTATCAAAGTAATTTTAAATATAGATGAAATCAACCACCAGCTCCATAGTTTTCTTTTAAATAAAGTAGTAATAATTATATTATTTCAATGGAAACAATTCGCTATCACTTTACAGGTGTACTCATATCCCAAAAGGCTATATTAATCATTAAAATAATAATGAGATAATGCTATAATATCAATATCAATATATGGAAGATGATGTGATCAACAATAGAGTGGCCACAAAACCATTCCATGTTTAGAATGATAAATAATAAGCATATTAAAAAAACAAAAAAAAATGAGTTGATTATTGAAGCTGTGAAAAGAGTGGCCACAAAACCATTCCATGTTTTAGAATGATTAACAATGAGCATATTAACCTTGAAAACAAATGAGTTGATTATTCAAGCTATCTAAGATGTTTAGAATGATAAATAATAAGCATATTAAAAAAAACAAAAAAAACGAGTTGATTATTGAAGCTATGAAAAGAGTGGCCACAAAACCATTCCATGTTTTAGAATGATAAACCATAAGCATATTAACCTTAAAAACAAATGAGTTGATTATTCAAGCTATAAAAAAAATAAGTGTAAATGAAAATGGGAATAAGGAAGTTAAGGAAGGAAATCTTATAGTAGAAGGTATTTAAAAATGTTAGAAGATTGTTATATATATATATTTTATTATATATATATGTCACATAAAGAAGGAAGGAGAAGGTCAGGTAAATAAGCATAGTTATCATATAACCAATCAACTGTTATATTATTATGTAGATAGTTAGTGCTTAAAAATGCACCTTAATTTTACGCACTAGCTGTCATTGACGTCATTTCATGTGTCATTGTCATAATCTTTCTTCGCATGTCCATTGGAAAATATAACCAGCCTCTTCACCGGAATAGATCAGTGTTCAATCACCCTCACAACTCTCCAAGTTTCCCTGCAAAAACAAAAAGGGTGTGATAGCTATGTGCAAAAGACAATTCAAATACATCCACAGGTATTCAAATTCATGAGAGAGAAACTCTCCAAAACCAAGAATTATGAATGAATTCCCTTTCAAATCCCTTCACAACAATTCAAATTCACTGGCAAAGGCTAGCTCAGGTTCACTTGCAAGCAACTCTAATTCACTGAGGCTTTTTCCAAATCACTAGATGACCATTCAAGTTCTCAAGAGAGCAACTTGAATCCACTTAGTTTGACCCCAATTCAATGGAAAAATACTCCCAACCACTAGAGGAAACTCGAATTCACTAAGACTAACTCAAATTCCCCAAAAATCACTCTGATGCACTAATGACAACTTGAATTCACCAAGGACTCGGATTCCCCTAAAATCACTCTAACTAACTGAAGACAACTCTAATTGACCCAAATTTACTCTGATTAACTGAAGACAACTCGAATTAGTGTGGGGTTTACCCAAATCAAGTGCATGGTGGACAAAAATAGTCAAATAGGGCACATAAGACACGAGGGATGGTAGAGTGGGTCCCATTGAAATCCAATAAGGAATGTTGTAATCAAGTGAGGGCATGTCAATAAAAATATAACCTCTAATAATTCGACATTAAATTGTCAATCAGGCCTTGTAAGCTTTGAGGTGTCAGCACAATATTTGCAAGGTTAGAGCCTAGCCTAGCCTAATCTAAATGCTGACAAACACACTTCAATGCGATAAATAAACAAACAAACTAAAATGGAATAACACCTTAGGATGAAACCTGTAATGGGGAGACCATATCTCACGAGTTAGGTATTTAATGTTCCTTTAGTGATTAAGACTATAGAAACTAAAGTGTGAGAAATTAAAGTACTAAAATTCAAAGTGCAGAAAGTAAGATTAAGCTAAAAACAAAGTAAACTAAACTAACTAAAGAAATCAAACCTACACCTAATTATTCCTATACTCAGAATCCATTCCCTCACACACCAACGAAATATAAGTTTCATTAAACATATACAAAATTGTGAAAATATGATTCACGGCAAGATCTAGGAGCTAATGGAAACCTCACAATTCAATATAATTCATAAACTATGCATAAAACCAGTAAAGAGAGTGTTGGAATGGGTTTTGGTAAGTGAGTTGCGTAGTGTCGCAGAAGCTGCGCAAGCTCACACAACACCGCGCAAGGCCAGATCAGCGCGATGGGCGAAAAAATAACCGCTTTTTGTATTTAATGCATTAATTGACCATGTTTTGTGGACATAGGTCATTATTGGTTAGAAGTTAGTTAGAAGTGGACCTTCAATGTAAAGGTGCAAGCCTATATATAGAGCTAGTTTTGCAATTGTAAGGGGGAGGACGAACTATTAGAGGTTAGAGATAATCGCATGAAGTATGAGATTTGGTGTGATATGTCTATGGTTTTGATGAGTCTTCTATTTTATCTGCGATCTATCTGTATTTTTGGGATGTATTTGGTCTCCTGTTGTAGAGAAGAATTGTCTGTTTTGGATCTATTACACAAAATTAATATGACATGATGGTTGTTGTATAGATATTGTCTTCTGTTTTCCTGTTTTCTCTGCTGCGATATCAAGGAGAAGTGTGTTGAATCTGTTATGATTTACTAATGTTGTTGTAATAAACCGAGATTGTGATCTAATTCAATTCTGTCGCATTTCTGATAAATGATGGTTTAAGTTGTTTTATGAATGATACTGCTGCGCTGACACTGCTGCGACAAATGAATGATGCGATCTGGTAGATCGGTAGTTATGAAGATAAATTACGATCACTGTCTTAGTTTTGTAATCTAATAATTATGTTGTCTACCCGTCAGATGCCATATCTTCCCTTCTTACTTCCGAAAACTTGGTTCCGACAACTCTCCCTTGAACATCTCGGGTGATACTTCGTCTGCTCTGCGGATGTTGCTGGGTAGGGTAAAACCTGTCTGGGCCGGTGCTTAGGAAGATCGCGTCGATTGGGCATTGACAAAGTGAGAACCCCTGTCGACGAGGCTTTGTTGGTGGGTTTTCGCCAACAAATGGTTTTGTTGCCGAGACCGAGTTACGACTGAAAGGAGGATATGTTTTGGAATCCGACTCGTCTAGAGATTGAGGGGTGGTTTGGTCTAAAAATACGAGAGTTTGCTGAAGCCAAAAATCAGAATCCGAAGCTGTTGACGATCAATTGGTTGGATAGATATATTCATGACGGTCCTCACGAATGGTTCTTCTGTGAGTTTTCTGTCATCTTGCAAGAGTGGCTGGTGAAGTTTGCTTCTAAGAAGAAAAACTTCCAAGGAGGAGAGTCGACATCCTGGACTTCGAACCTGATCCAGGAATTACAAGAAACAGACAATAAGGCATCGCAAGCTATTGAGGTGTGGTTGGACAGTATCTTGGAGGGATACATTACCGAGTTTGTGGTTGATACCAATAAGTAATTTAGTGAAGCGAAAAGGGAGTTCTTCAATGGACCATGAGGTAGATTTTTCTGTATCTGTAACTATCTATTAACAGCTTGTCTGCGAAAAAGGTATTTTGAAAATGGACCAAGAGTAGTGGAACTCTGGTGTGTGGAGGATGTAGGCACCGCGACGAAAGGGGGAAGATGCATGGAAAGGTAAGGGGTAAATGGGCATGAGTTCTGGTGAAAGTGTGAAGGTCACTGAGGAAACAAGTGGTTGTACAAGAGGAGGAGAAAGGTTTTGAGAGAAAAGGTAGAGGATGAGAGAAGGTCCTGCTACAATCGAAGTGCGATGCCGTGAGGAACAACCACATGGGACAAAGGGACCTTTCAGTGACAACAAGGACGACCAAGCCCAAGCTACGCCCGGAAGGACGATAGGATCGAACCCTAGTAGTAACGTGTCCACACCTCCGCGCACTACTCCACCACCAGGAAGAAACGCACATTCTACGTCGACTTGCCCGACATGTCAGCAGAAGTCTAGCAATAGAGTACCAGTCGAAGGAAGCGGACTCAGAATGGTGGGCGACGAAATGAAGCTACCAATATTTCATGGAAATGGCATTGACGACCCAAAGCAATACCGGTTCTTGTGCAAGGCGATGATGTCAAGAAAGGCCAGCTGGAAGGGTCGTACGCTAGAGTGGTACATGAGATTCATGCTAGTTCCTCAGGGAGGTATAACGAAAACATTGGATAAGATCTGTAAGGGGTTGTTTGAAGAAATCAAGAAGCCGAATTCTAAGTCTCAGTACATTACCGAGTTGAAAGAAATCAAGCATTTCCCTAATGAAACAATTTGGGACTTTGATCAATGGTTTAAGGCATTGATGGCTCGAGTCAGCTTCAAGATGAGTGATGTTCAACACAAGGAGTGGTTCATCACTGCGCTTGTCCCACATATCAGACAACCACTAATGCAACAAAATATTGCGATGCAGAGCGAGGCTTTGGAAATCACGATGAAATTAGAAGCATCATCAGTAGGAGAAACCGCGGTCGGGATGAACCAGATTCAAGCACAGTTGGCCAATTTGACACTCCAACTACAAGATATCAAAAAGGGTAAGGAAGATCATGACGACCTTTGGTGCACTCGGTGTCATGCAGACGGACACACCAAGGACACATGTCCGACGTTCCAGAATTATTTGCTTTTAGGAGCCCCGAACCCATTGAGCTGCACTGGTATACCATGGTGCTGCATATGTCAAGTCTATGGGCATTAACATGAGAACTGCAAATACATGCAAAAGATGGTTACCAAGGCAAAAAATCTGTACTGTACCTTTTGTTGGTCAGTAGGACATGATGATAAAAACTGTCGAGCTTAGGACTTGCTCCAGGAAAGGACAAATAATTCATACTTTGTGAAAGGTGAGTATCCCCGAGAAATACAAGTGCAAGCACAGATGGCACAACCAGCAGCGCAGGTACAATATACACCATCGCCCCAGATGCAGTTTATCCTGTCACAGTTGTAGCAGCAGTTTACAACGCAACCACAATTTGCACCTCATCCACAGATCGTATCACAGCCACAGTATGCACCACGACCATAGTATAATCAGGTTCCGCTCATTCAGCCTCAGCCACAATATGTTCAAGCTGCACACTATGTCCAGTAGTAACCAAACCCTCTGCAGCAACAGAACGCCCAGCCTCAGTTTCAACAAGGAGAAGTTCGAGGAGGATTCAGAGGACGAGGAGGAGGCTTCGGTTGAGGAGGAGGACAAGGTCGAGAATCAATCCAGGGTTATACCTATGGAGTATTCAGGCACTATCAGAGGGAGTGCCCTCATGTGCAGTTTACATACTATGCGGCCAGCAAGCACAATGTTGAAAATTGCCCTTAGCTGATTGCAAAATGGCAGGCTGGAAACATTCCTCAGTTGCAGAATGCGTAGACTCAGAACCAGCCAATGTTCCAAGTATAGAACCAATCGATGATGCAGAATAAGATTCCACCATAGACTCAGAACCCACCACAGACTCAGAATCAACTGTTGAATCAAAACCTCCCATTGAATCAAGCTCAGAACCTGAATCAAGGATCGACGGTTGCCACAATTCAAGCCAAACCGTGAACGAAGGATGTCAAAGTTGGGGTTGTCACTCGCGTCGGTGCGACAATTGGAGAAGACGGACCGCGACAGCAAGTTTGGCTCGCTAGGAAGAAAAAGGCAGCATTTGATATTGTGATGGAGAAAGACATCTTCTTCGAGGCCAAGCATGCAATCGGGAGAAATCCGAGTAAGTTATCGATTATTGACATGCCATCTGCTTTTGATCCATATATAGAGGCAGGACCATCACGACAGCATGGTACCTTGCAGTAGTTCTTTAAGAGTTGTCTGTCACTGGCAAGGGACCCCGAATCCCTTGTCGAGCTTGAGACATTATTGTAACACCAGGATAGGACATTGAAGGATTCTGTGGTGAACTCCTTGCAAACGAGGAAGACAGGAAAGGAGATGAGGATGAACATCCAGATCGAAGATTATGAGGTTGATTCGGTTAGTTTGGATCTTGGCTTAGATGTAACATTCTGACTAAGCAAACTTGGCAGCTGATGGGGAAGCCGACGTTGGGATGGTCACCGGTGCAACTGCGACTAGAAAATCAGGCAAAAATTCAGCCCATTGGTCGCATCTCAAATCTAGTTGTCGATATTGAATGTATGAAAATGCACGCTGATTTGATGTGATAGAAGTGGTTGAAGATGGAGGTTCCTATCCCGCACTGCTAGGGATTGGGTGGGCTAATGATAGCATGACAGTCATCAATTTCAAGAAACGGGTCATGATGTTTGAGAACCAGGATGTTAGGGTCATCGCTCCCATGGACCCTCAGTAAGGACGCTGGTATATTGAACCGGTGAAGGATGAAGCCGATAGAAGTTGGGATCATGCTTATAATATCTCTGAAGACTATATCCACCCTACCGTCGATGGTGAACTTGGATGGCGCAGCGCTAGTTCTACGTCCTCTAATTCTGATGATGCTCTGGAAAATTGGCAGAATAGGTTGCATGAGGTGTCATTCAGAAAATGCGGGTTGATTACACAGTCTCTCCATCGTGTAGCGACTGAGATTGTCGAGTTATCAATTTATGAAGGGCTTCCAGCGTTATCAGAATTCCTTCAAGAATTTTAAGCGAAAGTGTTTGAGCCCCAAAGGGTATTGGCCCTAGATGTGGCACTGAAGGCTACCCTGACCCGATGGTGGGCGACGCACAAGCAGATGATCCAGGATTGGGGACAGTGTTAGAGATTGATGATGGTGCACTTCGGTGATTCAGAGGTCTATCATGCGGGGAGATACAATGGGCAGAATGACCCCACTAGTCATTTGATAGAATGTTAGGCCTTATGGGCATCACGACCGAAAGATGAGTGGGTCCATGCTTTTGTTCACACTTTGGACGAGATGCCGAGATCCTGGTATGTAGCGGCAGAATTGTGCAAAACTATAACCACTTGGGAGGAGTTGTCCATTTTCTTTGCGCATACATTTAGTTTATGGGATGCCAACCCTGAGGTACATAATGCATTGCAAATCATCTGCGACGTAGTGCTGAAAGTCATCCCTGTCGCATAACTAGTTGATTCACATGCGCACTGCTCAATACAATCCATGATGACATGTTACAACCTGTCTAGGGAACCTGAAGCTAATGACGAGTTGTGGAATGTTAATATTTCGGAGTCAGAAGGAAGCCACGGTGTCGTAGCACCACACATATTGATGGATTTGATGAGTCAGCCGCTGAAGATTAGGAAAGTCAACATTGGGTTGGAAGCGAACCCAAAATTTTCCAATGTCGGGGACTATTGGGACGAGGAGACAATCATGCCAAAATCATGAACCTACTACATGAATTCTAGGATCTTTTTCCAACATGGTTTTCAGAAATGAAAGGGATATTAGGGTACCTAGGGGAGATGAAAATACCATTGAAACCAGATGCAAAACCTGTGCGACAGAGGCCGTATCGATTGAACCCATGATACAAGGACCGTGTGAAAGCTAAGATAGACTGGATGCTGGATGCTAGGATCATTGAGCTTGTAGAAGAATCACAGTGGATAAGCCCTATGGTGGTCTAGGCTAAAAAGACCGATGAGATCCGCATTTGTGTCGACCTAAGAAAGTTGAATGATGCATGTGTGCACTATCCGTTCCCGACTCCTTTTACAGATGAGGTCCTTGAAGGAGTAGGCGGTCAGGAGATGTATTCCTTCACAGATGGCTTTTCGGGGTACCACCAGATCTGAATTGCAAAGGAGGATCATCACAGGACCACATTTGTCATTGAATGGGGTGTTTTCAATATACAGTCATGCCTTTTGGGCTGAAGAATGCACCAACAGTATTTTCTCGAGTAGTTGTCGTCGTGTTTAAAGAATTTATCCAAAAGTTCATGCAAGTATATATGGATGATTGGACCGTCTATGGGATAATTAGGGACCATCTTGAAAGCCTACGATTGATGCTCAAAAGGTGCCGACAACATCAAATTACATTAAATTCTGAGAAGTGCATTTTTTGTGCACCGTTTGGAATGCTACTTGGACACATAGTATGTAAGGACTGTCTATTGGTTGATCTAATGAAGATCGCACTAATTCTTAGTTTGCCGCCGTTGACGAATGTGAATATGCTTCGGGAAACTCTGGGGCATAGGAGGTACTATCACAAGTTTATGAAAGGGTACGCTGGGATTACAGCCCCTATGGAGAAGCTATTAAAAAAGGATGCTGCATTTGAGTGGACTCAGGAATGTCAAGGCAGTTTCGACACATTGAAGGCCAAGATGGCCTCTGCACCCATATTGGTTTTTCCTGATTGGAATAAGGAGGTCCATGTGCATGTCGATGCCTCTTTTGTTGTGCTGAGGGTTGTGCTTGCGCAACCAAGTGAGGGAAACCTGGATTACCCAATCGCATATGCCAGTAGAAAGTTGTCATTTGCTGAATGGAATTACACAACGACTAAAAGAGAAGGCTTGGCGATGGTTTATGCCTTGTAAAAGTCCAGGCACTATTTGTTGGGTGGACACTTCAAGATGTTCACCGATCATTCTGCTTTGCAATATTTATTTAATAAGCTTGTGTTGGGGGGGGGGGGGGGGAATCTGTTGGTGGCTGCTTCTGTTCTAGGAATTCGACTTTGAAATAGTGATGAAACCAGGACAGTTGAATGCTGGTCCTGATCACCTGTCTCACATCGAGACCGGCGAAGAACCGACTAATATTGATGACGGATTGCCAGATGCGCAACTGTTCCATTTCGACATTGCATATGATGACTATGAACCAATCATTCAATTCTTGGCCACTGGTGTCACCCCAGAGGACATGTCGACTAGTCAAAAGAAGTAATTGGTAGTAAAGGATTTAGATTTCCAGCTGATTGCTGGGAAGTTATATAAGCTTGGACAAGATGAAATCTTGTGATGGTGTATCTTACCGCATGAGCAGGTCCCTGTTCTAGAAGAAGCACATGCAGGAATCACGGGAGGTCACTATGGAGGGAGAGCTACTACGCAAAAGGTGTTGCGCGTCAGGCTATGGTGGCCTACGTTGCATAATGATGCCATAGTATATGCGAGGATTTGTGATGTTTTCCAGTGTGTCGGTAGACCATCATGGTGAGAGGAGATGCTGCTAGTGCCGCATGTAACTCTACAACCTTTTGATAAATTGTCCATGGATTTTGTGGGTCCTATTAATCCATCAGGGAAGAGGATTGGGGCGCGATACATCATTATCACAACTGACTATCTGACCAGGTGGGTAGAGGCCGCACCAGTTGTGGATCATACCGTTGCAACAGCAACAAAGATCATCTTTGAAAATATTGTGACACAGTTTGGGTGTCCTAGGATATTGATGAGTGACCAGGGCAGTCACTTCATCAACCATACTATGAGAGTGCTAACTGAGGAGTTGTAGGTGCAACATAAGAAAATCACACCATACCATCCATAGGAGAATGGTGTTGATGTATTTGTAACTTCGGAATGCATTCACTTGTATATTTTATGTATTGTGCCCCGATGTTTATTCCGGGAAGTATATGTAATGTAATTGAGTCATGTCATACCCCGATGTTCCTATCGGGAGATTCCATAAACAAGTCATGTAAAGTCATAGTGGGTAACCCTCCTTATTGTTCAAGGGTTAAAGTCCCCATAGTTGTCGGGCACTAGGGTTATTATAATTTCCTAGAGAAGTCGGCCCTAGGTGAGTTAATGTAAGTCGGGTCATCAGTACCCTAGTTGTGGTTACTCAAGCCTACCTAATGGAGTTAAATGTTAAGTGAATGAAAGAATATAAATAGAGAGTGAGACTCTCTATTTATTACACACACACTCACTCACTGGGGTGCATGAGTGAGAGAGAAGAAGCTGGGATCAGAGAAAGAGACAACTGCTGTCGGAGATCATCTTTATGTTTTAGGGTTTTAATTTTTCTTTTGGTGCTGATTCTATCTCTGAGGAAGTTGTGGGGTTTTCTCCTTTATGGTTTCCCCGAGGAAAATTCTGTCTCTCTTATCTCTTGTGTTTATTGCTGTGCATGTTATTCTCTCAGATAAGATCCTAAGATCATATTGCTTAAATGATAAAAATATATCATGGTATCAGAGCTAACCTGAGAAGAAGACATTATGCAGATACAGAAGCTAGGGATTCTTACTTTTTGGGTCTCTCTCCACAATCCATCATCAAAAGTATGCTAGGCTGACTCTCCATTGAAGGGCGCATCTTTTTGTCGAAGCGGAATTCGATTTCGGGCATTTTCAGTTTTTGGTGTGGGAAATTAGGGCTTTTTACAAAAGAAGCATTTTTGAGTGAGCCCGCCATAGGATTACTATCCTCATCAAAATTGAAGTTTAGAGACCTGGGTCGATATTTTTTGGTTGGGTGAAACTCTGGGAAAGTCAAACCCTAGTTTGACCCCAGGCTGGAAAAACCCTAAATACTAAAACTGATAAGTTTTGGTAAATTCACTATATCTCGGGATTGCAGAAGTATAAGGGGCTAAAACTTTCATAGGTCAAATATAAAATCCCGATGTACACTTTGTCCAAGTTTCAGCCTTAGATTCTCTATATTCTAGGATATTTGATTCCTCCAAGTTAGGGTTCCAGCCTCTTCCAGGATTCATCCCTAAACAGGACACCTAGGGAGAATTTCTATATCGCAGGATACAAAGGTCCAAATGACATTTAGAAAGATGTTCTAGAAAGGACACAGATTTTAATTTTTGTGGTCAAAGGTTCAGACCCAGAAGATGAAAGAGTGACATGTGGAATGTCGTACAACTTCGCTATGATGAACAAGCCTGGAACAGGTCACCTTGGGAAAATGCTCATAAGTCCCAATTGGTGAAACCAATTCTGATGAAACCTTTGGTGTTGGAATAGGAACAAACGAGGCTACTGTAGTATGCAATTTTAGAGATATAGGAGAAGTACTTTCATCGATACCGTAGAAACAGTATCAGGTATTTCTGTAGAAGAAATTGGTAAACTAGGGCTTCCTATTCCGGGAGCTTCCCTCCACTGTTTTCATAAAAGGAGTACATTGGATAGCTCACCTTGAAGAGGTATATCTTTCTATCTAATCATATCCAAAAGATTCCAAGTTTTGAAAATTAGGGTTTCTCTGACAAACCCTAGATTAGCCAGCTACAGAACAAGGACGTACACCTCAAATCGGTAAGATCTAATCTTTTGCTATTTTCATTTGAGGTTCTAATTTCAAAGTGATATATCACAATAGCTTGATGATAAGCTTGGTGAGATTCAAAACTTTCAAGCATGGAAGTATATGATCTCTCTGAAGAAAATGAATTGGACACCTACATAAGTAGAGAGTTTCCAGTTCCAGAGGGAGATTAGGCTAAAATCCTTACACAAGAAGAACTTGGTCAAGACCAAGAAGATCATTGTTGATTCAATCACGGATCAAATTATACCACAAGTGTCTTCCCTAAAGACATCGAAAGAGATGTTTGATTCCTTGACCAAGCTATTTGAAGGGAAGAACATAAATCGAAAGATGACCTTAAGAAATCAGTTGAAGAATGTGAAGATCCAGAATGCAGAGACCATACAGTCATACTTTACAAGGGTCTCTCAAATCAAAGAAAAAATTGAAGCGGTAGAAGAAGAAGTGGAGAATATAGAAGTTGTGATAACCACCTTGAATGGCATCCTAGGATCATGGGATTCATTCATTCAAGGAATGTGTGCCAGAAGGAAGTGATTACTTTCAGCGGACTTTGGGAAGAGCACACACAAGAAGAAGCTCGAATCATAATAAGAGAAAAGAAGATGGGAGCAACTGAAGATCAAGCTCTCACCATCTAAAGTGTAGAAATTCTGACCAGCAATAGATTAATTTCACTCACAACAAATTACAATTGATCATGCAAAATTGTCAACAATGGAGACTGAATATGGAGCTTTAACACAAAATTATATTAACTCAGTGTACAATAGCCAACCCTGTAATAACATAGGTTGCTGAATATATAGAATACATCAATAGGTCGAATGCATAAGGAAGCATC
>LPNX011165941.1:218543-304455 GCA_001517045.1 Pseudotsuga menziesii
GTCTTACCAAAAAGCTCAGACAGCTTCTCCCATACTTGATCCGGTGAAGTTGATCCATCGAGATGGAAAAGGAGGTCTCGGGAAATACTGAGACATAGGAGGCCATAAGCCTCATCTCTCCGATTGTGCCATTTGATCTTTTCTGCAGCTGCATTGGGATCCGCTTCTGTTGCCATAGTCACCCTGTAGAGGCCTTTCGCTCTCAACAAGATCTCCATCTCTGCTTTCCATTCAAAATAGTTGAAGGGAGTCAAGATAGTTTTCTGTGAATCCATAGCTTTAGAAAATCTGTCCTGGATGTCAGTAGAAGGCTCTCAGTCTTGATGTCGAACCTGCAAAACAATTTTTGAAGGAGAGTAATAACCTAACCTGGCTCTGATACCATGTAGAAATTCTGATCAGCAATAGATTAATTTCACTCACAACAAATTACAATTGATCATGCAAAATTGTCAACAATGGAGACTGAATATGGAGCTGTAACACAAAATTATATTAACTCAGTGTACAATAGCCAACCCTGTAATAACATAGGTTGCTGAATATATAGAATACATCAATAGGTCGAATGCTTAAGGAAGCATCCAAAGCTAGCATAAAGCAGGCTTACCCAAAATAGGCAAATCCCCCATAGGTGTAAAAAGCTGATCCCAAATCTGTCATGAGGCTCACGAATTGGAAAGGGCGCATGGGCAAGCTAATGAGTGGTGGAATGGCAACTCATACATGCTTTTGCATGGAGGAAAGAGTGGAGGAGGAAGAGGCAACAAAGATGATTCACCTCACCTAGTCTTTCTTTCC
Organism: Pseudotsuga menziesii; assembly: GCA_001517045.1. Classification (NCBI taxonomy): domain Eukaryota; kingdom Viridiplantae; phylum Streptophyta; class Pinopsida; order Pinales; family Pinaceae; genus Pseudotsuga; species Pseudotsuga menziesii. The sequence continues at coordinate 219,345 of LPNX011165941.1, forward strand.
TATGTGCCTTAAAACACTGAAAAAGCAGGCAATAAAGCAGAAAAAGCAGAAGGGTGCCTAGGAGGCTAGGAATAAAGCAGATTTAATTCCTAAGGCTTTCCCAAGCGCTACATGAGTCAAATATGGCAAGTTTGACCTCTATGGATAGGCAATTAACAACTTGCACATGGTGGGACTCATGGACTAGGAAAATAAGACAAAAATAAATGAATTAATGTCTAAGTGGGTAAATACTATGGGTTGATTATTCTAACACAAAGAAGATCCCTCAAGCGATGAGGAATATGAAGAGCTCAATTCTTGAAGAACCTCTTATCCATCTGAGCATTTGGATAAGAAACGATGCTATTATGAATGAAGATCGGATGATGAAGCTGAAGGCTCAAGAAGGAGTCTACCCACGAAACAAATAAAGATAAGTATTTAGTTGTCATTTTATGATATTGTTTTTTTATGCATTTGTTTATATTCAGTTGATGTATTATGCATGACAGAATGTTTGCATTAATGACAGCATACTACTAATATGCATGTGATGGGTAAGTAGCTCATGGTGCTATACAACTGTCCATTGCTACTTATCTAGAATGAAACCTCTTTGCTGAAATATTGGATTAGTGCACAATCTCAATGTTGTCCTGGTAGAGTTGGAAGGCATCTAGAAAGTTTCTATGAGATATGGATGAATGTTATATTTGCTAAAATAGTTGCATGATCATATATTTATGCATAAGAATTTTCCATTATGAATATGCCTTATGAAATGTTTCTAACCATACAAATGCATTTGACTTGTAGGAAAGATCGCGTACATAATCACCTACAAGAAAAGAAGGATGAGACTTGTTCCGAAGAACAAGTGACGATAGATAAAGAAGAATATGACGATACTTTCAAAGAATTCAAGAGGCTTCAGACACAGTGCAGTTATGTGACATTGTTGAGTGACATCATTGATGCAAAGCCTTCCAACTGTGAAAAAGTAGCCAAGAAGAAAGGGAAGGAGAGTACTAGGTCATGAAGAATGATGTCTAGGATGCAGTATCGAGACCTAAAGGGAAGTTCATAGTTCCATCATACAGTAGATGGAAACATCGTGGGATACAAGGCAGGATTCATAGCATGAGGCTTCTCATGAAAAGAAGGCATATACTACGAAGAGACATTTGCAGCCAGTGGGAGCCGAGACACATGACAGGCAGAATCATGTGTGTAAATGAAAGAAGGCCTTGTATGAGCTCAGAAAACACCCATGGGATAACACACACATTATGAGCTTGGTGAAGATCTTAACCTTTGCTACAAGGTTTAAGATGAAAGCCTATAGAGGATGACAAACTCACAGATGGGTACATCAAGAACATTTGAAAAGGTTCAAGATAGAGGATCTTGGTATCCAGTGACCCTAGATGGATACATAGAATATTAGTAGTAGAGGAAGCTGCTTGTCACTCTGGTACAGAATGTTTCAGTGCATAGAGTATGAAAGACAGAGGGAGAATGATGCTTTGCTTTAGAGGGAGTGACTGCAGAAGATCCTGAAGTTCGACATGGTACGACAGGATGGACAACTTACTGATGGCTCTAGGATTTATTGAGAGTAAAGGGGATTCCAACCTTTGCTTCAGGGTTGAAGGCGGAAGACCAGTGATGCTTCTGTTATATGTCGATGACTTGTTCCTAACAGAAAAGTGGAACTCATTAAAGTTGCTAGAAGGAGACTTGCTATCGAGTTCGAGATGAATAACTTGGATATGATGCACTACCTTCTAGGAATGCAAATGTGGAAGAATCTCCCTCGGAAAAGGGAAGTATGTGGTAGAGATCTTGAATATATTTGGGATGATGGAATGCAAGGCCATGACCACACCTATGGTATCGAACCTGAAGCTATTGAGTGATGCTTCATCGGAGACAGTTGATGCTACGATGTATCGTCAGATGATTGGGTCCTTGATATACCCGATGAATACAAGACCAGATATTTGCTTTGCTGTGAACACCTTGAGCCAGTAACTAACAAATCCGAGACATGTTCACTTCATTGCTGCAAAGCATATTTTGAGGTACTTGAACGGTGCAGTTGATTATGGGCTCAAGTATGAGGCGAATCAGAAGATTAACCTGGAAGGTTATGTTGATTCAGATTGGGTAGGAAGTGCCACAGATAGGAAGAGAACTTCAGGGTGCTCCTTCAGTATGGGACCAGGTGTGATCTCTTGGTTTAGCAGGAAACAATCTTGCGTGGCACTGAGTACAGCTGAAGCAGAGTATGTCGCAGCTTGTTCAACTAGTTGTGAGGCAGTATGGCTGAGGAAGCTACTGTTTGATTTATTTGATCTCCAGTTGGATGCTACTTGTATATATTATGACAACCAGAGTTATGTGAAGTTGTCAGAGAACCTGGTTTTCCATGACAAGTTGAAGAATATTGAGATCAAATATCACTATATCAAGGATATGGTGCTCCAATATGTTGTGATGGATGAACATATAGCTGATGTGTTGATGAAGCCATTGGCCAGAGTGAAGTTTGAGTACTTTAGGGAGAAGCTTGGTGTTCTTCAGATTGAGGTTCCTTCCAAGGGGAAGTGATGAGTCCGTGAGCCATTCTGACATGGTGAGAGGATTGGTTCCTTCCATGGTCAGATGTAAGGGAAAAGCCATTCTGTTATGATGAGAGGATTGGTTCCTCGCATGTCAGATATAATTGCTGAGCCATTTTGATGTGACTGTAGGATTGGTTCCTACATGATCAGATCTAAGTGCTGAATTCCATTCTCTGAATGGAGGCACTTGGTCAGTTACCAGGAACACTCAGCCTAGAGCTGAGGGCCATTTTGATATGATTGTGGGATGTGTTCCCACATGATCAGATATAAGTGCAAGGCCATTCTTATGTGACTGTGGGATGTGTTCCCACATGATCAGATGTAAGTGTATAGCCCTTTTGACATGTATACTGGATTGGTTCCTCGCATGGGAAGATGTAAGTGCAAAGCCCTTCTGACATGTATGCAGGATTGGTTCCTCACATGGGCAGATGTAAGTGAAGATCCCTTTCGACATGTATGTTGGATTGGTCCCTCACATGGTCGAATCTAAGTGCAAAGCCTTTCTGACATGAATGCTTGATTGGTTCCTCTCATGGTTAGATGTGAGTGCTGGGCATTTTTGACATGGTTCTTGGATGTGTTCCTCCCATGGTCAGATGTGAGTGCTGGGCATTCCTTTCTGACATGGTGTTGGATGTGTTCCTCTCATGGTCAGATGTAAGTGCTGGGCAAGACATTCTGACTTAGGGTTAGATATAAGCACTAAAGAAGACCTACATGAAGGCTAGGCCTACAACTAGCATGAAAAAGGGCTAGCTCTATAGAACTTCCTATGACGAGAAGAATCAAGAGATAGCACTAGTGATGATCCAGATCGAGTAATGATCTAGATCCCGTGATGGTCCAGCAGTGATGATCCAGATTGAGTGATGATCCAGATCCAATGGTGATGATCCAAATCCAGATGAAGATGACTTGAAGATGAAGATGATGAGAACTTGATGATGATCCGGATGATACAGAGAAGAATACTTATGCTGATAAATTGTGTCGAGAGAATACCTTCCTAGTTAAGAGGGAGTGTTGATGTATTTGTAACTTCGGAATGTATTCACTTGTATATTTTATGTATTTTACCCCGATGTTTATTCCGGAAAGTATGTGTAATGTAATTGAGTCATGTCATACCCCAATGTTCCTATCGAGAGATTCAATAAACAAGTCCTGTAAAGTCATAGTGGGTAACCCTCCTTATTGTTCAAGGGTTAAAGTCCCCACAGTTGTGCGGCACTAGGGTTATTGGACTCTCCTAGAGAAGTTGACCCTAGGTGAGTTAATGTAAATTAGGTCATTAGTACCCCAGTTGTGGTTACTCAAGCCTACATAATTGAGTTAGGATTACTCAAGCCTACATAATAGAGTTAAATGTTAAGTGAACGAAAGAATATAAATAGAGAGTGAGACTCTCTATTTATTACACACACACTCACTCACTGGGGCGCATGAGTGAGAGAGAAGAAGCTGGGATCAGAGAAAGAGACAACTGTTGTCAGAGATCATCTTTATGTTCTGGGTTTTACTTTTGCTTTTGGTGCTGATTCTATCTCTAAGGAAGTTGTGGGGTTTTCTCCTTTATGGTTTCCCCGAGGAAAATTATTTTTGTCTCTTGTCTCTTGTGTTTATTGCTGTGCATGTTATTCTCTTAGATAAGATCCTAAGATCATATTGCCTTAATGATAAAAATATAAAAAATGGGACTGTTGAAGCGTTCAACAAAATTTTGGAAACAATGTTGACAAAGGTATGTAATGCTAATCGTGATGACTAGGACTTGAAAATTCTAGCAGTGTTATAGGCCTATCGTACCACTTGCAAATGGCTGATAGGACAAACACCATTCAAGCTGGTATATGGAAAAGAGGTGGTCACACCCATGGAATACATTGTTCCTAGTTTGTTCATTGCTGCGGCGACCGACATGGATGATGCAGAAGCATTAGAAGAGCGCCTTGCGCAGTTGATCCAACTTGAAGAAGACCGCTTTATTGCAGGATTCCACCAGCGCATTGCAAAGGATTGACGGAAGGCATGGAACAATCATCACATTAAGCATAAACAGTTTATGGAAGGAGATTTGGTGTTGTTATATGACAACAAGTTCATGAAGCATCCAGGTAAGTTACAGATGCATTGGTTAGGTCTGTATCATGTTCATTCCATTACTTATGGAGGTGTAGTTTAGTTACAACAATTATATGGTGTGGTATTGTTGATGCTCATCAATGGGAGTCGCTTAAAGCCGTATAGGACGGGGCCAGAGATGTGAACTGCTTGAGGTGCTGTGAAAAAAAATAAAAAAAAAATTGTTAGATAGTAGCAAGGTGAGCCTATGGGATAAGGCTGCACAAGGATAGGAGTTAGTAGCAATAGAAAGGAGATCACCTGTGACAGTTGTAGGGCTGTGGGTTGGTCAAATCACTAATAAATGCAGGTAGTTAAAATAGTTACCTAGCGTCGCTCGTTGAAGTGACGCACATTAATGGTTGATCTGACCATTAGAAGGGTAAGATTTCCAATGGATTTGGTGTCATCACTGATGGATTTGGTCATGATGGCTATGGTGGATTTGGAAATTAGGAGTTCAAATTAGGAAGTGGATATAAAATGAACGCGGGAGGCGGGAGGAAGGCATTTTTTAGAGTAGTTCATTTGAGTGAGCAAAGTGTCGAGCTGAGAAGAGTATTGAGTGTGAGTTGCAGAGTAGAGGTGTAGAGTCATTGGGTGCATTGTAAGGTTTGGGGTGTGAGGCATGCTGAGCGACCTCGACGGAATTGAGATTTCCAGCGAGCAAGAGTCCCCCATTTGGCCCACGTCCATTGAAGAAGAAGTCATGAGCATGCCAGTAGGCTCTTTTTCCATCCCCAAGAGAAAGCAACAGGCTCAGAAGCCCGGTTCCACGCCGCCGCAAAATAGGCACACCCACACTTTGGCTAGAGTGCAAGGAGAGGGGACTGCATAGACCGGGTTGTCGAGCTCAGGCGCTATAGAGTCTACAGTGTGTAGGGGTGTCTCTGTTAACAATATCTTGGGATATATCACTGCGACACGTCTGGGAGAGAAGATGAGGCAGCCTATGAAGAATCAGAAGTATCCACCAAAATTCCCTCCGCTGCCGGAAGGGATGACTTGCTGGGTCGATATCATCCCTGCCTTGATCAATTTGAATTTTCAGGACCATGATTTGCTGTTGCTTAAGGATGTGCAGGATGATCCTTATGAATCGGTTCTGACGGTGCCTAGTGCCCCAATTCAATGAATTCCTCAACTCTGGGTGAGCAGGTTGGACAACTCTGGGCGAGCGGGTTGGACAACTCTGGATTGTTGGGGCTAATCAATATGCCTCACTTTGGGCGACTGAATGAAGCCCATGCATGTGTTAAACAACTCTTGGCCTGCTTTCATGGTGGGATGCTCTGGTTGAATGAGCCCATTCCGGTCACAGTTGAATTAATTACGAGCATTAAGAGCTTGCCAAAGGCCGGGGAAGATCCGACGCAACATATCCGTGGGCGGGATACTGACAAGAAGCTTGCCAAGCAGCTGAAGGAGTGCTTTGGCTTACAGTAGGATGGCTGTGCCTATCGTATTAACAACATCAATTCACAAGCGGTACGTATTGGGGTGCGTATTTTAGCAAGTAAGTTTTTTTGGGGGAATGGATCGGTCCAGTGCAACTCAGGCGTGGTTGCAAGTGCCCAAAAATGCGCAGAAGGCGTGCAAATGAATTGGTCCTTGTTCTTGCTCAACCAGTTGCTTAACGACACTCTCACTACTCATAGAGGTTGGCCATTTTCATACAGTTGGCTATTAATTCTCATTGCGCCTGTCGGATGGATGGAACACGAAGATTATAAACCAATGGAAGTTGATGCGGTGAAGGTGTGCCGTGGTGCAATATATCCGAATTTGTGGTGGGTTGAAGAGCCCAGTCGACAGGAGGATTGTGCGATACACTTTTGGATTTATTAGGAAGCGTTGCAAGCCATGGTTGTTAAAGTTCCCCGCTTATTTAATTACGTATCGACCAAATATCAGCGGCTCATTCAGTTTGCTATCGGGCCGCACTCCATTTATGTCCCGGCACGAAGGGACCCCGACAAGAAGTGGCTACCTCTTGCCTATAAAGTCACCAATGAAGAATTCGATGCCATCATTCAGGAGTGGCCGACCAAATGGCGCAACCTTGTGAGTCAGGAGGAACTCTCTAAGGAGCCGCCACCTGATGCTCCGGACGAGTCTGTCTAAAAGGAGCTGAGTGTTCCCGACTCCGACAATGAGTCGTCGACGGACCCTGAGGCTGAAGCACAACACTTACGAGAGGAAACTTAAACCACATGGTGGTAGGAATGTGACGCAGGAAGCGGTACCCGGATAGGACAGGAGGACCAACTGCAGTGGCTCATCAAAGAGGTCACTGACTCATCCAAGGCTGCGACACAAGCAATACGTGAGTCCAACCACAAAGAATTTGGTGCGGTAAGAGATAGGTTGAATTCCATTTTTGATGTTGTTTCCAGGTAGACACCCATGAGACATGTGATGCAGGAAGTCTTTTCAATCAACACTGAGCCCTGGGCTAGGAATGCTCAAGTTCCCCCGACTGCGATCAATGTGGGGAGTGATGAAGTGAACTAGTTACTACGGCCGATCCAGAATGTTGCCTTGGATATGAACAAGTGACCTGCTCAAGTATTGGTGGAGCTACAACATGTTGCCTCCCAGGAATTGGAAGATAGAAAAAAGGAGTTGACTAATGGATACGTGCAGTCACAGAGCGCAACCGAGAAGCTACAGAAAGAAACAGAGGAGCTGCATCAGGTCAGGGTGTAGCTGGAAGAAGAGAAGGTACGAGAGATTGATGCATTGAAGGCAGTGCAGGCCAAGCTGTAGTGCAAGGATGTCGAGGAAATTACTGAGCTGAAGAAGGTGCAAAACCACCTCATCATTGAGAAGGCGCAGCTGTGCGCAAGTGTTGGCGAGGTCGAGCAAGCTGTTGATGAGGCATGTCAACATATTTTTGAGAACACGATCGAGCTTACTGTAGTTTCTAATGCCAAGCAACTTGGGGAAGTTTTTGCCCAACTTCAGGACACCAACCTGTTGCTCAATGCCCTAGTCCATCTAGAGACATTGACGGAGCAGGTTGCTGAATGGAAGACTACTATTGAAGAGATAGCGGCCCAATTTGAAACCATGGATCAAGAAGCCAACACAATCATGGAGGCGATGACACAGTTCTGGAAAAGCATTGTCCAAGACAAGCAGCTTAACTAGCTGACCACGCAGGTGCAATAGGTTGAAGGATAGTTGATGACACTGAAGACAATGCTGTGAACACTATCGCTCATGGTACAGATCACGCGGTCTGAGGAATTGAAGGACCTACAACATAGAGCTGCCTGTGCCCAAGAACGCCAATAAAAGCATCGTGCCTAGTTGGATGAGTTCCAAGAAGTTGGTGGGAAGATGGTTGTCAAAGTAGTCGAGACACTGCACGTGGTGCAAGAAAATCTGCAGATGGTCGATGACAAGGTTGGGACAGCCCACCTTGTGTAGTAGGATTTGCTTAACTATCAAAGCGCTACCGACAAAGTCCAGCTCAAGGTTCGCAAGATATTGCAGTAGTTCAAAGACTTCAAGGCTAGGACATTAGCATATACCCTATCAACCTGACGTGGCTCGAGGACAAGCCACAAGACTGTGTTGGGGACCTGCTGGCAGGGGTTTTGGTAAGTGAGTTGCGCAACATCACGGTAGCTGCGCAAGCTCATGCGACACCGCGCAAGGCTAGAACAACGGGCGAAAAAATAATCACTTTTTATATTTAATGCATTAATTGACCCCGTTTTGTGGACATAGGTTAGTAGTGGTTAGAAGTTAGTTAGAAGTGGACCTTCGATGTAAAGGCGCAAGCCTATATATAAAGCTAGTTTTGCAATTGTAAGGGGGAGGACGAGCTATTAGAGGTGAGAGATAATCGCACGAAGTATGAGATTTGGTGTGACCTGTCTATGGTTTTGATGAGTCTTCTATTTTATCAGTGATCTATCTGGGTTTTTGGGATGTATTTGGTCTCCTGTTGTGGAGAAGAATTGTCTGTTTTGGATCTATTACACAGAATTAATATGACATGACAGTTGTTGCATAAATATTGTCTTCTGTTTTCCTGTTTTCTCTGCTGCAATATCAATGAGAAGTGTGTTGAATCTATTATGATTTACTGATGTTGTTGTAATGAACTGAGATTGTGATCTAATCCAATTCTGTCACATTTCTGATAAATGATGGTTTAAGTTGTTTTATAGATGATACTGTTGTGCTGACATTGTTGCAAAAAATGAATGATGCGATCTGGTATATCGGTAGTTATGAAGATAAATTACGATCACTGTCTTAGTTTTGTAATCTGATAATTATGTTGTCTACTCGTCGGATGTCATATCTTCCCTTCTTATTGCCGAAAACTTAGTTCTGACAACTCTCCCTTGAACATCTCGGGTGAGACTTCGTCCGCTCTGTGAATGTTCCTAGGTAGAGTAAAACCTATCTAGGCTAGTGCTCAGGGAGATCATGTTAGTCGGGCATCGATAGAGTGAGAACCCCTATCGACGAGGCTTTGTTGGTGGTTTTTCTCCAATAGAGAGCAAAATTAACACACAGAGATGGTGCCAAACTGAAGTTTCTATTACTGTAAATCATGTAAATATGTGTGGTACATATTTATAATACAATCAGAGAAAATAGTTATCCTTAGGAGGAAAATCAGTAGCATACATGTGGCAGCCTTTGATTGGACCTCAAACCCCCCTAGGTTGACCAATAAGCTCCCAAACCACCTCAAGTGGCCAGGAATGGCCATGTGAACGTGGGTGAATAATTATAGGACATAAATGAGGTAGTATAGGTTTGGTGGAGTGCATGGGTGAGTGGGAGTGGCTCTAGGCAACATTTAATGGTCCAAAAAAGAAAAAAAACCACCTAAATACATGCATGGGCGCCTCTAGTCAAACCAGTTCCCTATTTTAAGGAGTAAGAACACCCCAAAGAATTAAATTTAATTAATGAGGGTTCTCATGCTATTATTTGACCAAAAATAGGGTGCTTGGGTGCATAAATAAGTCCAAACCCCCCATATAACTTGCTAGACCAACATAACCAAGGTGTGGACCATATGACATAAGTACATGAAAAATGAAAATGTATCCTCGGAATATGATCATGGTAATAAGGTGGATTAATTCTCTAACACCCCCCCTTAATCCTAACTTATTACAACTTATGCCATATTATTGAGGCCTTGGAAACTAAGGCTCAAGTCACCTCTTACAAAAATTTATTTGTCCATGTAAAAATGAGGAAAGAGGTAAAACCTCATGGGGAAAATACTCCCTCAAAAATGGAAATGAAATAGATATGATCAAAATGTCTTCAACAGGTCTTCTTCTTCACTTGAATGATCTGAATTAACAACTTCTTGGTTATATACATGGTGAAGATGTTGTGGATGCCAAGATCATGCATCAATGTGTTGTAAACAAAGAACTTGTGGAGAGGTCCCTTGAAGGTCATCATTTTCTGATGGAGGAGCATCATAAGAACGATTTTTTCTGCAAGCATACTCTGGTTTGGAAGGATAATCTATAATGCAAAAGATATCTCTACAAACTATTTCCCAAAGAGCATCAAAAGACTCAACAACATCAACTTCATGTGTAGCTGCCATATCATGAATTAAACCATGATTCTTCTTTCCAATTTGATGAAGCACCTTCATAACTCCGTAAAAAAGCTCACGAGTCTCTGAAATATCAGAATATAAGTCATATATAACGGAAAATATCAGAGGTATAGTGCCTCCATGAGAAAATAGGTCCATAGTGGGAAACTAGATCACACTGACAGATGAGTGAACTTGGATGGTCTTGAGATTTGAAATTTGAACCATAGGTGGTGAGATCAAGTCTAGACACATGGAATAGCTGTTCCATGAAGGCCAATGACATGGATGTACAACCAATGAATGATACACAAGACACAAAAACAACACACACAAGTGACAAAGTATTGGAAACAATGCAATTTTGAGATTTTCCAACTAGCAAACTTGAGGGTTGTTGGGTCTTTTGGTAATCAAATGGTTGGAGAAATATTTTTATGACTGTCATATCCTGTATATAATCTTGTATATCACCTTCAAAATTAGAATAGGAATGATTTGAATGAAGTGGGAAAGATCTTTCAGAAGACAAGTCAGAAACTAGTGAACAATGAATAGTTTTTGGAGGAAACTTTGGTGAACTGTTTGGGTTTTCTTCCAAGGAAGGGATGCAGGTTTAAGAATCTGATATATCAAAATGTAAATCAGAAACAAATATATCTGAAATAGAGACATGGGAAACAGGTTTCTCCCTAGCACCCAAAGAATGATTTTTTCTGCAAACATACTCTGGTTTGAGGATAATCTATAATGTAAAAGATATCTCTACAAACTATTTCCCAAAGAGCATCAAAAGACTCAACAAAATCAGCTTCATTTGTAGCTTCCATATCATGAATTAAACCATGATTCTTCTTCCAAATTTGATGATGCACCTTCATAACTCCATAAAAAAGCTCACGAGTCTCTGAAATATCAGAATAGAAGTCATATATAACAGAAAATATGAGAGGTATAGTGCCTCCATGAGCAAATAGGTCCATAGTGGGAAACTAGATCACATTGACAGATGAGTGAACTTGGATGGTCTGGAGATTTGAAATTTGAACCTTAGGTGGTGATATCAAGTCCAAACATGTGGAATAGATGTTCCATGAAGGCCAATGAAATGGATGTACAACCAATGAATGATACACAAGACATAAAAACAACATACACAAGTGACAAAGTATTGGAAACAATGCAATTTTGAGATTTTCCAACTAGCAAACTTGAGGGTTGTTGGGTCTTTTGGTAATCAAATGGTTGGAGAAATATTTTTATGACTGTAATATCCTATATATATTCTTTTATATCACCTTAAAAATTAGAATATGAATGATTTGAATGAAGTGGTAAATATCTTTTAGAAGACAAGTCGGAAACTAGTGAAAAATGACTAGTTTTTGGAGGAAACTTTGGTGAACTGTTTGGGTTTTCTTCCAAGGAAGGGATGCAGGTTTAAGAATCTGATATATCAGAATGTAAATCAGAAACAAATATACCTAAAATAGAGACATGATAAATAGGTTTCTCCCTAGCACCCATAGCATACAAGCGCTTACCATCTTCTTGCTCCAAGGAGAGCTTGCGCTCCTCTCTTCTTACAAAATATCGAACATCAATATTGTTTTATTCAAAGAGCTTCGTCATGATGTCCATATTTCTTATGAAGAAATATTTTCCATGATGTGAACCTATGCAATAATCACATTTGGGCTTCTCTATCTTACTCTTCATCCTCTTGGCTTTCGAATCCTCATCAGTTGAACTTGACCTTTCCACATCTGAATGCTTCTTCTCCTTGACTCTTTGTTGCTTCAAATCCTTGGCTTCCTTATTGAATTTGGATTGATTCGACACACTTGCAATAAGGTCTTGATCCTTGGTGGATTTTATGGTTACCATTTGAACTAACTTGTCTTGTTCCCGAGTCAAAGACTCCATGAATTCTTCCAATGGAGGCATTCTCTAATTTCGAATTGTTAGCTTGCCTGAATGGAATGTCGAGACAAACAAAGAATACTCATGCCATAGCTTCTAAAGTATATAAAATATAAACTGATATTATTTCTTCTTGATGCCACATTTTTTCAGCTGAAGCACCAACAATTTGAACTTTGTGAAGAAATCCTGGACCGTCTCAAAGTGAGTTGGGCTCAATGAGATGAACTCATTTCCGAGTTGGTGTCCTCTCATCTCATTAGCCTTCCCAAATAACAACTAGAGCTTGATAAAAAATTCATTGGGTGTGCCAAGACTATCTACATGGAAGAGAATATCCCTCGAAATAATGAGGCAAAACATCCTGAATTCTTCATCTAGCCCGTTAAAGTACTTCGATTTTTCCACAATAGAGTTAGGCCCAGTATCAGTTCCCATGGTGACTGTGTACACGCCTTTCAACCTCTTATGGATCACGATTTTGGACTTCCATTGAAAATAGTTGAATGGGGTAAGAAATACATGAGTCTTCTCCATTCCTTCTAGTGCATTGAGTGACAAAAACATTGGATGTACCTGCAATGCAAACACTTTATTTTTTTTCTTCTAGAAAATACCCTAGATAGCAACTCAAACAATATGGATTTGATTTGAAGCTACAAATATATCTTATACCATGTGAATATATGATTCAAAACAAGATATAGGAGCTAAGGGAATCCTTACAATTCAATATTATTCACAAACTATGCAGAAAAATAGTAAAGAGAGAAAATTTAACACACAGAGATGGTGCCAATAATTGAAGTTTCTATTACTGTACATAATGTAAATATGTGTGGTACATACTTATAATACAATGGGATAAAATTTTTATCCTTAGGAGGAAAATTGATGGAATACGTGTGGCAGGCTTAGATTGGACCTCAAACCCCCCTAGGTTGACCAATAAGCTCCCAAACCACCTCAAATGGTCACGAATGACCATGTGAACGTGGGTTAAGCATGATAGGACATAAATGAGGGTAGTATAGGCGTGTTGGAGTGCATGGGTGAGTGGGAGTGGCTATAGGAAGCATTTAATGGTCCAAAAGGGACAAAAACCACCTAACTACATGCATGGGCACCTCTGGTCAAACTAGTTCCCTATTTTAAGGTGTAGGAGCACCCAAAGGAGTTAAATTCCATTAATGATGGTACTCATGCTCTTATTTGACAAAAAATAGGGCGTTGGGGTGCGTTAATGAGTCTAAAACCCCCATATACCTTGCTAGACCAACATAACCAAGGTGTCTACCATATGACATAAGTACAGGAAAAATGAAAATGTATCCTAGGTGTATGATCATGGTACTAAGGTGGATTAACACTTTAACAAACATACAAAATATATTATAAAAACCTAAAAAACCAAAATACAAAATATTAAAAAAAACATAGTATGATAGAATATAAAACATATTAAAAATATACAACAAACATGTAATATGACAAAATAAAATATTATATACAAATTATTACACTCACATATTAGGAAACTACTCTTTAAACTTTGAACCATTTTATTGACATAAATGTGAAGTGATAAATGGTGATGCATAAAATAAAGTTAACATGTATGAAAAGAAACAATCATCAATGGTAATGTTCCACACTAAGATATAGAAACTTTCTTTTATTAACCTAACATTACACCATCCAAACAAATCTATGATATTATGGGGAGAGAATAACAACACGATTTTGGAACAAAAAGATGAGTGAGCATACAATAGATTGAAACAAAGTTACACCATATTGAAAAAAAATTGTAAATCGAAATCAAGATGAGTTTGAGAGGTGGTTTGAGAGTTATAATAATAAAATAAAATAATAATGTCTATATTTTATAGTCCAGGAACCTAGTGTTACTAGATGAAAAATAACCACATCATACATGTTCAGGGCTTACTATCGAGGCATTGCATTCTCTCTCCCTTAAAACAATGCATCGTTCTCAATACTTATTTGTCACACACATAAAATTTAATTCAATTTTTTTTGAGGATATGCTTTCTGTTGTACAGGATAATTCACCTAATAACCTAAGGTCTGGGGGTTACCAACATACTCATGACTTGCAGACAATTTGACTCTAAAAGCACAGAATAGGAAATAGGAAAGTAGCAGGACTTACTTGTATTAAACGAAGGTTGATCCTTGCTATCTTCTTCCTCTCTGATCCACTTCCAAAGTCTCCAAGATAGTTCCTCCTTCACTTGTTAATAAACACTCTTCCAGATACAAAACAATTCATATATATAGATGCAGGTTAGGTAAATCATATATCATATTGAAATGTAAACATTTACCAATCCACAAGATATAGAACACATATGGAAGAAGTAATATCTTTATTAACAACAATGGAAAGAGTTTAGGTTACAACCCAATGTCTGAACAAGGACTCCTCTGTCACCAAAGGATTCTGAGTTTCTCTGCTCCAAAGGTTCTGTAGACAATCCACCAGCATAACTTTGCTCTCCAAGTATGTATATCCAATCCCTACCCCAAGGCCTCTATTTATATGAATGAAAGGAGGCAGTTCTCGAAGGTTAGGGAGGTTGCAGCAGTTAATGAGATTAAGGTAAATGAATAAACTAAAATCCCATTAACTCGTGTTTTTAAATATTAATTTTGAGGAAACCATGCGCGGGTCTGTAGTAGAGAAACCCGCGCATGATACGCGACTCCATAGAAATGCAACCCACGCATACAAGTATACGCGACCTACTGAACATAACACTCGCGCATGATGCGCGAGATGTCAATAGGGATAGTCGCGCATGCTACTCAAAATCATCAAATGGCAAAGTAATCAGCTGGACATATAGACAATGTATTTCATCATCAACCAAGGTATAATGAAAACAGGCAACCTCAATCCATAGATGTCCTTTTGTGTGTCGACATGAGGGATATCAGCACTCGGACGGAGAGGTGTCATTCAGGTGTATAACACTTTCCTCATAGCATCTTACTACTCCCAAGTATCATCATCATATCCTTAATGGGTCCACTGGAACTTTACCTACTCGATCTCTGCGTTCTAGAGCAAATTGATTTTTCTGCCAAATATGTAGACTAGTTGTACTGGAAAATCCCTTTCCTGTTCCACCCGATCACATTCCAATCATACAATCACATGATTAGTCATCAGATTTATGTATTTTCCAACCAGATATATGAAATATATTGTAATCAATCAATCATTTTGAATAAATTTCTCATCCATCACATGATCAACATCAAGTACATACTTTTCAACAAGATATATGAATTATACTACCATCAGTCAATCACTTTGAATTACAATCTAATATATCACATGATTAGCATCAATATATTCTTCCCAACAAAATATATGAAACAGACTGCAATCAAACAATTACCTGTATCTCATTCCAATCTATCACATAATTAGAATCCGGTATATACTTTTTCAACAAGGATACATGAAAACCATTAAGAACTTTAATACAAGCTACAAATCCAATCTCATATTCAACAGGTCCTATCCTAGATAGGATCTCAAAAGGGACACAGTATATAACAACTAGCTTGGAACAATTTCCCAAGTTCCAAGAGTTTTTTTTGGGTAGGACTTTCAAGAAGACATGATCTCCTACTTTAAATTGTCTTTCAATCTTGTTCTTATATGCATAACTCTTTTGTATGTCTTGAGATGCTTTTAAATTTTATTTGATTGTAATCATATGACCTTCCATGTCCTTCAAAAGTCCAGGTCCAATGACGATTATGGTCGTTTGGTTGTCCCAACTTATAGAATTATTGCACTTTCTTCCATACAAAGCCTCAAAAGGACTCATCTTCAGAGAGGCATAGTATCCATTATTATAGGTAAATTCTACTAAGTGCAAATAATCCTCCCACTTGGATGGCCAATCCATCACATACATTCTCAACATATCCTCTACCACCTGATTGATTGTTAATGGAAAAACTCAATAAATGTGGACAAAGATTGGTTCCATAGTCTAAATTATTTAGATCTAGAACAAAACATAATAGGAATAAAAAAATTTCCCTACCTTTATTAAATCACTTGAATAACCTCTTTTTGAAGGTTGTTCTTGTTGGATTGAAGCTCTTACAGTCTTGCAAATGAAGAGATAACCTGCAAAAAGTTCAAAGGAAACAAGAATCAAGTAGAAACTACAAGATAATTTAATAGATTTAAGCAATTGGCCAAGGATAATTACTATAAATGAAATTAGACTTCATTAATTGAGAAAGAAGTCATTACTATATTAACAATAAGAAGGAAAAAATTAAAAACACGGTTCCTTGGTGTTGTGCTTCTTCTAAGTAGCCTTTTGCCTAAAGATCTCAACTTTTCCTCTCAATTCTAGAAATATTTCAACAACATATGTGTGCCTTCTTGGTCCTCCTTCAACCATGAGTGTGATCTTGTATTTATAGGCCAAAGGAGATGAAGGGAGTTGAGGATTCTTGGGAGAAGGTTAAGGGATAATCCAAAGAGGTTAGGGGTTCGACTGCCACCTATTCTAACCATGAGGGCTTTCATCTAGAAGGATTTCGATCCTTAGCTTTTTTCCTTTTAACGAGCGCCAAAACACCTTGTGTACAAGAAAATGGCACCAAGAGGAGGTGATGCTTTCTATATAAAAGGAAGAAGTGTCGCTGGCTTTTTGTTCATGTGCAACCTATGTCGGCCAAGTCTGACGCTTATTGTCAAAAGGCAGGGTGCATCGAGGTGGCTAGAATTGGGTATCTAAAAAAAATAATCTCATTCCAAGTCATTTGGCACAAATACTTTTAGGGATTCAAGTAAGTACACATCTTACTAGCATGATGATGAAAAGATTTTGGTGTAATATATTCCCCCCAAAAGTATGAAGCTAGAGGGATGTCATAGATGAAATACTTTGACATATGTAGTTTGAAAGTTGAGGCAAAATATCGTCGATTGAAGTGATGAACAAGGAATTTTGCAGTTATATATACTCTGAGCTATGTATTCTGACTGACTCGAAACATGGAGGCCGACTAATACATTGCAAATTCATGCATAGATGTCTAGGTCATGGGTACCGACATACAATGTAGATCCATGCTGAACAATACTCAAATTTGGACATAGCCATTGGACATACACTGTAGAAATATGTCATTATGACTCAAACTTGAGCATAGACACCAGGCATACATTGTGGATCTATGCAATGACTCAACCACTCCATTGCAGACTAAGGAATTGAATAATACAAGCATTTAACCCCAGGGTATTCATTCAAACCCATAAAAGGTATGATTCCGTTCATGTGAATAAATGTTTTGATGTCGAACATGGTGGAAACCACTTGATTACCAGTCGCTATGGTATACCATTAATAACTATGAGGGGGATCATCATTAATTTTAATGACTTTTGGCATCTTTTCTGCTGACCCAGGTTCAGACTTCCCTGTCCATCAACAAATCCCAAGATACCGGCCTGACATAGTATAACTCCATCGGCAACACCTGCGACTCAAGTGATGTCTCACCCAAAATATCTACGAGGACTGGAAGAACCAGGTTTCTGTAGTTATGGAAGGCTATTTTATTGTCACAACATCATCAGGCCACTCGATGAAAACCAAGGAATGGACTTTTGACATCACACATATATAAGACAATAAAACATATTGATTCATCGACACACATAGACAACATGTAAGATATATAGAGTCTAACACATCAACCAATATTCCATACTATTATACCATTATATATTCGACAAAATCATAATATTTCATTCATAGAAGAACATAGATATCAAAGAGACAAAGACACATGTTTAACCTGGAAATGCATACAGGAAAAATCACAAAGGAGCTCTTCATATGGAACGAGTAATGTTTAAACCCCTTTGGTATGTACATGCAGCTTCCAGACCCTTCTCTAGATATTATTTACAATCAATCAAGTCTTTACTTGTCTCATGCTCTTAAGTTTAGGTATCTCCCTCTCTGGTCCTCTCCCCTCTTAGTATTCCTCCTGATCATCTGCATACAGCTTGGATCGACCTTATAAGCTTTTTACAATTCTTGTTTTACCTGTTGACTGATTCTTAACTGTCGGTCGACAGGTTGATCTACTAACTTGAAACATCCCATTACATTAATATAGGCACTATATTCAGACCAATTTACAATCATACTTTATTCCCAAAATAAACTATTAGTCTAACTAACTCTTACCCAAAACTCCGTTGAACTCATTTTTACTTTCTCTTCTCCTCTTTTATCGTAGTTTATTTTGTTGTGACCTTTGTTTGTCTTGCGACTGGAATATTCATTTTTTCAACCAAATTTCTGTTATCTTTTCCTAAGGCCAATAGGACCTCACAAATCACCTGTGGCTCGTCCCCAGCCACTTTAGTATGAAATTTATGTCGAGTCGAGTTTACTATGAAACTCCTGACAAATTTTCAATACTGCTTTGGCTTCTTGTTACACCTCTTCCTAGACTTTCTACATTTGTTCCACAAGTTTAGAATTGATATGTTCCCAAGTTTCTATTCATGTTGCACCCTGTTAAGACTGAATATTGTTCCTAGTCTATGTGTGTTACTTTTCAAATATTTATTTCCTATTACTTTTCATTTTTGGTTTGGTTTGAAGTTTCATAGTGATAAATACATTTTGTTTGATTTTATGGTTATAGCTGTTTTGATTTATTTCCTTTCATTTGTTTTAAAGTTTTCCTTTGGCTTATTAGGGGTTATATATCTTTAAATTCTGAAAACGATTATATTAAAATCTATTCTAAGCTTTATATTTAAGATCTAACCCTGATTTTTGAGTCCTTTGTCAAATATTTTCATGGGAGATTCCTGTAGCAGCTCTGTTTTTCCTGTTTTTGTCATTATCATTGGGAGTAGATTACGAGGTGATGGAAACTAATTCTGGAAAACAAAAAGAGTCTTTTATCCACAATAGACTCATTCACAAAACCTCTCAGTTTTTCAATATCTATTATCATTTGAGAGATTCGAATTCATCTTTGTGGCCTATTTTTCAGGGTTTCAGAATTATTTAATAGTTTCCTCTTTTAGTCACAAATTTCCAGCACGTATTTCAATCAATTGAAGGGAAATGTTTAAAAAATAAGAGGTGTTTTTGTTCATAATGGACTCATTTAAAAAAACCTCTCTCAAGTTTTTCACAAGTGTCCCGGCTCGAGAGACATGGAGGCGTCTTTGAGACCCAAATTTTCAGAAATTCCCCAAATTTCCCCAAATCCGATTTGCTATTTTCGGTTAATTAGTCTTTATGGATTTGAAGTTAGTTCGTAAATACTTATTGTAACTTTCCCAAAATAGACCTATAACGTAGTTATGGAACTACTCTACCTTTGTGATGATAAAAGGAAGACAAACCTATAGTTTTAGGGTTCGAATTTTGATTCGAGGAGAGACTCTAAAGCTATGGTATCTCAAGCTAAGATTGATAGCTCTTATGTAAGTTTGAAGAATGTTATTGATTATATACATACTGATAAGCCATTTTACCTGTTATGCTGGTTTTATTTATAATATGTTTGATTACTCAACATACAACTTCATTTCTTGTTTAAAGGTTTTACACATGCAAATGCTTGTATCTTGTGGATGGAATCAATATTATATGTGTAATGTTCATGATTTATTCATATGTGTTTGATCCCCAGTTCTTCAAACTTGTTCATGATTTAGTTCTATGTTAGCTTGTTTATGTTTTTACCTCCTTGTTGATAAAGTTTTAAACCAAAATCATAAAAAACCAATTTCATTTTTTCTTTCTTTTTGAGATTGTGTAAGCTTGTTCTTGTGGTAGTCTAGAAACAATTTCTAGCACAAAAATCTTTGGTACCATTCTCGAGGACGAAGCTGAAGTATATCTTCCCTCGGATATCATTATTCATCTGATTTTGGGAGGTAAACAAAGTCAGAAAATATTTTAGACTACAATTTTTCACCGACGACTCCACAGAAGAAATATTTGTTGGCCACTCCATCGATTCAAGATGTCAATGAGCATGGAAGCCATTGTGGCTGCGAGGTATGTTTTTTGTGATTTCTCGAATATGTTGGTTTTCCACATCCAGTGTTTTCTATAACTAAGTGGGGTGACTATCTTCCTAGATTCAGAGGAAACAAGTATGAGCATCTTCATGAGCACTTAAATTTTCATAAATGCATGCTTGAACATGATTTTGTTCATGAGGATGTCTTAATCAAGATGTTCATATTTTCTTTAGAAGAACATGCTCGTGAATGGTGCCAATCTCTTCCCGCTTATAGCATTCATTCTTTGAAGGAGTTTCAAACTATTCTTCATCATCATTATCAAAGATTTTATCCGACAGATATTCTATTTGAAAATTGTTGTGAGGAATATGAATTGCATGATGAGATTGAAGATATAGATAGAGAAGAATTGGTCCCTCACAATCTTCATCGGTTCTCTAATGATCTTCAAGATGATAGGTTTTCCCATAAATATGAACTAGAAGTCAATAATGAAGAAGCTGAAGGTTCTTTTATTATCATTAATTCTGATTATTATAAACCTAAAGATTTGGTTTCTTTAGATACAAAACACGATGATCAGTTGTATTTTGGTCTAATGCCAATGGAAATTAGTAAGGGAAATCCTCAGTTTTCAGATTTGTTGACAAAAGGAAATTGCGCCAACCATGAAGAACTGGATTTGCATAGATAATCTATTTCCAAGGAGGAACAACAAGAGGATTTTCTTTCTCTTTATGTACCCGTTACTTCAAATCTAGATAAAAAAAGATGATATTGACAAGGAAGATCATGCTAATGTTTTTTCAAATCATCCTGTTAACACCTCTATGTTGAACAACTGAGGAAGAGGTATGATTGAGAAGTGATAAAAGGATACATAAAATTGGCTAAGTTTGATGGTCTTGACTTCATTATTAAAACGTGCATTTTGATTAAGTTGTTACACAATCTAAAGGTGTAAAGGGTGAGTGTGAAGATCTACGGTTTAAAATGGATCCACTGGGAAAAGTTGCACGGGAGATAAGTGATGATGGAGAAGCGGAAGTAATTAAGGAAGTAAAAAGATCAACGGCTATGGAATTAAGTGAGCAAAATATACGGCTGAGAAACAATCCACTGAGTAAAGATACACACTTGAAAAAATGAGAAAGGCTAGCGGAATATGTACAAACGATCTTGATCCAACGGTTTAGGCAAAAAGTGAAAATTCATCAACGGTCATTGTTGGTTCTGGAAGGTAAATCTGCAAGATGTTTAAAAAGGAAAAGTGGCAGCGAAATGTAAACCGTTTTCCACGTGGCGACTTGGAGTGAGTTCCACGGGGAAAGCAGTAAAGGGAAAACCACTTGATGAGGGATCCAGAAAAGTTCGACATATAAAAGTGAAGTTAACTTGGATTAAAAAAATCATTTCAAGAGCACGATGTTGGTGAAAGGGAAGTGGACAGTCCACCATCTTTCCAAATTCAACTTCTACGTATCTTCAGTCACAGGTAAGCCTTGGAATGCTTAAACTTGGTTCGAAGAGTTGTTGCCATTGTTCATTATGGAAGACGAACAAGGTTTAGGAATTTTATGTAGAGTATTAGATGATAAAAAAGAAGTTGTTGTCGATAGGGAAAGAAATGTATGTGACCGTATTCTATTGGTTGGTAATGTATCAGTCTTAAAGGAGCGATTGTGGCAGTATAATTTGCAAGGGAATGATGTTCTGAATGTCTGCAGTTCTTTCTCATATAATTTTGCTATTGAACAAACCTTACCATTTTTTGAATTTGTCGACTGGTGCACAAATAGTTATTCTCCATCCGAAAGAGTTATCATGAGTCATACCACGTCAAAAATAATTTGTAAGGTTGATGCAAAAAATGTTCACGAAATACTGAACTTGCCTGATAATTTCCATGATAATTGTGAGTCTTTGAATGAGCCAGTCTTAGTCGAAATGTATAAAAGTTGTAAAACCGAAGTTAGATGCCAATTTCTATCTAGTATTTTGAAAGATGGTCAGTTATTAGAAGGACGTTTTCTCCCATATAATGTTAACATTTTCAAAATGGAGTTACAGATGATCATGCCTTTAATCAGTCAAATTCTAGGTTTAGATAATGATATTCATATTAGCGAAGCCATTTTAGGTTTCTTATTGAGTATAAGTTAAATTGACCCCAAGTCTCATTTAATCCGTTGTTTTAATTTGGATGAGTATTTGGCCGAGGTTATCCATGTCCAATTGGTTGAATTTCCAAAAGTCAGGTTTTTTAGGTATTAGTCATACTTATTGAACATGCTGCTGTGTTCTAATGTGTCAGAATTGCAATTCTTGTCCACCATTTTCTCTATGGATCTTCCAAAACAAATTACCATGTTCGAGTTTGTAAATACAATCATGGATGGGGTTTACAAATTGCTGTTTGATGATGTTTTACCAAGAGTGCTAGAAGAAATGAAACTTATGCTACAGTCTTCCTTAGAGGACAGAATAGGAGACTGGTTTCTATATAAAGACTTTACTGTTTTGAGGGTGTATGGAATTACTAGAGAACCATACAGGTTACTTGTTTTTCTGAGTCCAAGAATATTTGCATTTGAATTTATGAGGCATAGCTTATGTGCAGAAGAAGAACATTTTGGAGCATTCAAAAAGTCTTCTAATGTTAAATTTCCTCTTAAAGTTGGTCCATTTATTTTCAAAAATAAAAGTGCCCTGTTGGTTATAGAGAAGTTACTAGAAGTTATGGATTTTCATAAGGAACAAAGAATAAATTATGATCCACATCATATCATTTCTCAGAGGAAGCAGTCAAACAAAAATAAACCATTTGATCATCAAATGGTTGAAGGTTTAGATAGAATAGCCAATTTGTCTTATTTTGAAGAAAATTCAGAAATCAGTGAAGATAGAAGAAATGAGTTGAATACAGTGATTCAAGCACCTGATAATCCTAGCATTTTGAATAAGAGGAATCTACATGAAACAAATGGCATGGATGTGGATGAAAGTATTTCACATAAAAAGATCAAAACACACTTTCAGGATGATCAAGTTTCAGAAGAAATAGTTTTAGAGGATTCAAAGAAAATGGTCTTGTTTCCGAAGAAGTCTGTACAGATGCATCAGTATTCCTTTGTAGGAGAAGGTAGCACAGAGACCAGTTCCCGTTTCAAACCTAGAGCAGAGTTAGTGTCAAGTTATGTTGAAATACAAATGCAGTCATCAGAGGAAACTAAAAATCTGCTTCCTCTAGTTAGAAGTCTAATCAATCAAAAGACATCATTGATTTCTACTCAATATGTAGAGAGGAATACCTTGAAGTTTGCTGTGGTTAGTGAAAAAAAAGTATCTGAAATGGAAGTGAAGTTAGATAAAATTAGTGTCCCCGATAAGGTACAGCTCCATAAGCAAATTGGAGATGTTATTTACTCTGATTTATTACATGCTATTATGAAAGTTAATAAATTGCGGTCCCTTATAGATAAGATGGAAGTCCAATTGAAGCATGAAAAGGTGGAAAACAAAGCAAATTTGATCCAAATTAAAAAGTTACAAGGAGATGTTGTAAGTTTAGGAATCGAACCAGGAAATGTGCAGGAAACCAAATAGATTTTAGAAGAAAAGGACAATACCATCCAGGTATTCAAAAGAAGCTTAAAATTCCAAATGCTGAACACGCTCAGTCCCCAGAATTATTTACACTGCAGGAAGAAAACGATAAAGTTTATCAAGAGTTGATGGACTACAAAGGAAAATCATTGAAGTTGCAAGAAGAGAAAAACAAATGGGAGGTGGAGAGAGATGAATTGATGGCCCAGATTTCAAAGTTAAAAAAGGATCAGAATGATGAAAAAGAAATTATGGAAGAACTGATGAGTCAAACTCCTGTTGACACGGATTTACCTCTTGTGAATATTGAAAGACCGTTAAGTGAATTTTTTGCAGATGATCTATTAGTTCCTATGTTACAGGTAAGTCTAGAGGATGTGGAGATTAAATAATTAAAGGAAGAAAATGAGAAAATTAAATCAGAATTGGCTAGGAACATTGAGGAGAAGAATAACCAATTACAGAATAAGTTCAGTGAGTTAAAGGAAAGAAGTACAAGAAGAGCTCCACTACAGGGAGCTAAACATTTAATTTGGGATACATTGTCTATAGAAATCACCAAGTTTAGACACTATTTAAATTTTATTGATGATGAAAGTGCACTAGTCAATTTTGCTACTCAAAGATTGAAGTTGGCAAATAAAACCATGGAAAAGAAGCCTTTAAATACTGCTTATAATGCTTTAAATTTCTTGAATTCTCTAACATATCAGAAGTTACAGGACATCGGGATTAAAGACAAAGTAGAAATTGTGCTATGGGCAAAAACATTTATTAACAAACATCAACTTATGAAGGCGGTGCAGGGTAAGGATAATACAATGTCTTCGCAGATAAAGGATTTCAAACTTGCTTTTAAAGATCTATTTGATGGCGGCCTCCCTTATTTTTGGGACGATGAAGGAAGGTTATTTTCGCAGGAGCATTATCATAGTTTGCTAGTACAAAATCGTATGGACCATTCCAAGTTTGAAGATTTATTTAAGGGGTTGAATGGAAAGATCCTTGTAGGAAAATTGAGAGAGGATTTTGAAATATTGCAAAAGTTTTTAATCATTGGGAAAGGATTACCTGCTGTATCTTATGAAGCTTATGTGGATCTGGAAGTGTCCATTAGAGATATGACATAATATGACACCCCAAATGCAGAACAATGGAGGATCATGGAAAGATTCGGGAAGACCAAGTACATACTTCATTCTTGAAAACAGGTGTTGCATTTCGTGGAGCTGCTTTTTCGGGATACCTTGCTGTCACTAAGTTGGTTATAATCAAACAATATGTTGTTTGAATCGAAGCATGTAGTTTTATTCCTATATTTTAGGGATATAGTTACAAAAACTTTGATTAACAAATTATTCGGTTATTGATCTTCTTGGGAAGAAGCTATCTTTGTATATATTTGAATTTATTTTATGTATTGGGGGTTGAAACCCATATGTTTAGACTGATATTTTTGAGAACTTATCATTTTTGAGTAAATAACAGAGCCGAATGCTGGTTGATCACCAAAGATTCCTGTGTCATTAAATGTTACAGTTTGTGCCTTCTTTCCATGTGATTGTCTTCTAAGTGCTTACCTTCCATTATGTTTTCTTTCGTATCTGAACATAGTGTTTAATAGTTTTAGAATTCATACATGTTATGCTCTAGCTATTGTTTTATATATTTCACAAATATTTCTTCTAAATTCGATATAGAATTCATCTTGTGATGCTTTATATGATGGACTGTTCATGTTTCTCTCTTATTTGCCTGAAAATCAATGAATGACTGTGACTGGATGATTATCTTGCCTTTGTTGGGATTATGTGTATGAAGCTTTGTTTATATTTATCTATTTGACTCCATTTCCCAATGGTATATGTGTTGTTTCAACCATCTACTTGACTTAAAGTACTAATTTCATATATCTGGCCTTGTTAAATTTATATCTGAGAGATCCCTCTCTAGAAAGAAAATCCAGTTTCTTTCTGAAGTGGTTTTTTGCTGTTACCTTGAGATTACCTTCCACTAACTTGGGTACATTTTGAGTGCTAACAAATTGGCGCCGTTGCTGGGGACAAAGGTGCAAATCAGACCTGGGAGGAACGACAAAGTTTATAAAGATTAAGAAAATATTTCTATGGGCAAACAAAAATTTATGTCAGTGAAGAAGGTTGTATATTTTCCCTGGTGATTCCAGTTTTAAAATTATTTCAAGATTTCAAAAGACATCCTGGCTTCGAAAAGACATACACGAGGTAATTCTGATACTGAAGTTTTACAAAGTTTGGAGGATCCAGAAAAATTATTTAAGAAAAAAGACAAAGAAAAAATAGATATTTCTCTGTTTGGTACATCATATTCTCAAAATTTTCATAGCATCTTTGATAAAAAATGGGAAATTAATGTTGAAAAGGGTTTGTTGAAATCTAAATATGAGTCTGATCTTAAAAATGTTGAGTTCAACCCTCGGAGAATAGAATCTTATTTACTTGATTCCCTTTGGAGAGATCTACAATCGTCTGCAAAAGTTGAAGAAGCATCTTTTGTTCAAAATATTCAAAATCCCTTAGTCCCTCCAATTCTTCCTAGACCAATGGCAGCCAGATTTGCTCCTTTACGTTTATCTACTGTATTGCATGATCTTCCCCAAAATTATTCTTAGAGAATTTCTTTATTTGATGGAGAAGGAGGCATAACAGCAAAGAAGCGTGTAGCTAAATTTGAAGATTTTGTTGATCCGGAGGAAGTCGATTATATGGATGTTAAAATGCGGTTGTTTGCTCAAAGTTTATCAGGGGAGGCGAAGAAATGGTTTAAAGTTTTGCTAGCTGCATCCATTTTGACCTCTCAAGCTTTCCAGAATGCATTTTTAGAAATATGGGATGACAAACAGAGCCCTTTGCAGCTTTTGTCCCAATACATTAGTCTCAAGAAAGGAGGTTTTGAATCTATTCATGAATTTTCAAGCAGGTTTATGAGGGTTTATAATTCCATTCTAGAAGATATAAAACCTTCTGCAGTTGCTGCTAAACTTCATTATGCTGGGGCTTTTGATAATGATTTTGCTTTTTCATTAAGGGAGAGAAAATTAGCATGTCTTGCTGCTATGTTCACACATGCTTTAGAAGTGGAAGCAAATATGATGGCGAGTGAAAAGATGAAGCAAAGAGACACTGATAGGAGTAAACCAAGAGAAGAAAGTATGCCTTCTACTTCTTCTTCTGCAACTGATATTAAATTTGAAATGATGTTGAAGACAATGGAGAATTTAATGGATAGATTGACTATGGACAATAGATCATTTAATAGAACAAGCTGATCCTCAAATCAGAAATCCAAATTTAAGGAGGCCAAATCCTCCTATGCTTCAAAAAAATAGGCAAAGAGATATAAGAAACCCAAGAAATCAAGAAGAGCAACAGATTCGACCACCTTTCCCAAAAAATTATGTTGCAGATGAAGAAGATCCTGCTGAAAATGAAATTCATCTTTTTGGGGAATTAGATTTAGAGATATATCTTACTGAAGAAGAACATCACATGTTTGCACAGGAAGGTGGAAAAGAAGATTTTGGAAGGGAGTCAGAGAAGTATCAGATGGGTTATTTACATGCTATGGACGATGTACAAAGAAAGATCAGATTAAGAAACATAGAGGTTGTTGTAAATAAAGGGAGGATAAATTCAAATCAGCCTTCTACTAGTGCATTAAAGATAGACCTGATATTCATCATATATATGATGTTGATACTAATTTGAGTTCTTCTATTTTCTTTAATGATACTGTCCTATGTGATTTGGAGTCTACATTGCAAATGAAATCTGAAGATAATGAAGGAGTGATAGAATAAAATGCTTTGGAAAAGAACAAAAAAGAGGTGGTTTGTGGACTATGTATTTTGATGGATCTGTGGCAAAGGTTGGCGCTATTGTTGTTGTTTATATAATTTATCCTATCAGGGATTTTAAAGCTTTGTCATATAAGTTAACATTTGAATGCACAAATAATGTGGCTAAATATGAAGCTCTGTTACTTGGGTTGCATGCATTGAAAGATTTGGGAGCACAAAGGATAAGAGTTTTAGGAGATTCAGAGCTTTTGATAAACCAGGTGAATGACAGTTATCAAACCAGACATCCCCGGATGAGGGCTTACATAAATGAAGTATGGGATATGTTTGGTAATTATTTTATAGAACATACAATTAAGGTGATTCCAAGATATGAGAATACAGTAGCATATTCTTTGGCGGTTGCTGCTGGTAAATTTAAAACCCTAAGTGCTGGTCAAAAAGAGTATAAAGTAGACATTGTAAATAAACCATCTATACCTGATAATTCTAAATATTGGCAGGTATTTGAAGATGATATGTAGATAAAAGGATTTTTGGAACTGTCAGGAGAATTTGTAAACACTCATATTGATGCTGAAAATGATGATAGTGAAAATTTCCAAGATGCTGAGGAAAACGAAGAGGAAAAGATTGGTATTGAAAAATTGAAAGGAACTTTAGGAGGAAAGGATATCATTCAATTGAAAAGTAATTTTATACCAAGGGGTTTGATCCCTTTAGAGAATTTTTTTGATCAGAATGATGTTGCTAAAGAACCGAATGTAAAACCTGTTGATAATGCTATTAAAGATAGAAACATTGGTACTAAAGAGAATCCAAATATTGTGAAGCTGTCTAAAAACTTGCCTACAAA
Organism: Pseudotsuga menziesii; assembly: GCA_001517045.1. Lineage (NCBI taxonomy): Eukaryota > Viridiplantae > Streptophyta > Pinopsida > Pinales > Pinaceae > Pseudotsuga > Pseudotsuga menziesii. The sequence goes on from LPNX011165941.1 coordinate 247,977, forward strand.
ATAAAAAGAAGAATATGTGAATTTGATGAAAAAGTATACAAATGTGTTTGCTTGGATTTATGAGGACCTTAAGGAATATGATACTTCAATAATACAACACACTATTCCAATCAAACCTGGAGAAAAACCTTTCAGACAGAAGCTCAGAAGAATAAATTCAAAGTTGCTACCAATTATTGAGAAGGAAGTTAAAAAATTGTTTGATGCCAAAATTATTGTGACTTTAAGATTCTCAAGATGGATTGCTAATTTAGTTCCTGTTAGAAATAAAAATGGAGAAATAAGACTTTGCATAGATTTCAGAAATTTGAATAAAGTCTCTATGAAAGATAATTATCCTTTGCCGAAGATGGATCATATTTTGCAGAAAGTGGTCGGAGCAGAAAGAATTTCAATGATGGATGGCTTTTGAGGATACAATCACATTAAGGTGTTACCTGAAGATCAAGAGAAGATTGCTTTGACTACGCCATGGGGCACTTTTATGTATGCAAAGATGCCTTTTGGTTTGATGAATGCAGAGGATACTTTCCAATGTGCCATGAATATTTCTTTTGTAGGAGAAATAGGAAAATTTGTGGTAATTTATATTGATGACATCACAGTTTATTCAAAGTCTGATAGAGAGCATATTCATCATTTGGAATTTTTTTTCATAAAATGCAAGAAATTTGGTACATCATTAAATCCAAAGAAATCAAATTTTGCATTGGAAGAAGAAAAGTTATTGGGCCACATAATTTCAAAGGATGGAATAAAAATTGATCCTGATAGAGTCAGTGCAATTTTGAAGGTGGGAGAACCAAGAAGTAAAAATGAAATACAATCATTCTTGGGACAGGTAAATTTTTTGAGAAGATTCATTCCCAGTTTTGCTGAAATATTAATGAATATGACAAATATGTTGAAAAATGGTCATGAGATAAAATGGATAGCGGAAGCTAAGAAATCTTTTAAAGAAATAAAACAAGCTATTTCGGAGGCTCCTGTGTTGGTGAGTCCAGACTTCACTAAAGATTTCTTAATATTTTCTTATGCTTCAGAACATACTATCGCTGCAGTTTTGTTACAGAAAAATAACGAGAACATGGAGCAACCCATAGCTTTTTTCAGTAAGATGTTGAAAGATGGAGAATTAAAATATGATATTATGGAGAAGCAAGCATATGATTTAGTTAAAGCATTGAAATATTTCAGGCTGTATATTCTTCATTCACATATAATTGCTCATGTTCCAACCACTGTAGTAAAAGGGATTCGCACACAACCTGATATAGAAGGAAGAAGGGAAAAATGGATAGCGACATTATTGGAGTATGACATAGATATTAGACCTACCAAGTTGATTAAAGGGCAGGGATTGGAAAAAATGTTGACAGATTCAAACTGTGAATCTTTGCAGCTCAATTTCTTATCTAGTCAATTTCATCAGTTGAATATAGGGGTGGAGGTAATGATTGACTTCGCTACATATCCATGGTATTCTAATATTGTTCATGTTCTTCAAAATTTACAAGCTCCTGTAGGAATTAGTAAAACAAGAGTAAGATCGATAAAGTTGAAAGCTGCTAAGTTTTGTATTTTAAATCAATACCTTTATTGGAAAGATCCGGGAGGAGTGTTACTTAATTGCCTTTTAGAAAATGAAGCCCAACACATAGTAAAAGAATTTCAGAAAGGGGATTTTGGAGGACATCATTCTTGGAAGGTGACAGCAAACAAAATTTTGAGAGCAGGTTTCTATTGGCCATCATTGTTTTGAGACGTGTACAAAGAAACTAGTACATGTCACCAATGCCAGATTTTTGATGGTAAAAGAAAGGTAATTCCCCTTCCTTTTAATCCAATAACAGTAGAGGCTCCTTTTCAGTAGTGGGGTTTGGATTTCATTGGAGAAATAAACCCAAATTCTCCAGGACAACATAAATGGATTCTAACGGCCACAGATTATTTCACAAAATGGATTGAAGCAATACCTACTGGGAGAGATACTGAGACAGTAAATATGGATTTTCTTGAAGAAAATATATTGACTAGGTTTGGGTGCCCTAGAAGAATAGTGACTGATAATGCAACAGCTTTTAAATCCAAAAAGATGATTAATTTTTGTCATAAATATCATATCAGCTTAAATCATTCAACTGCTTATTGTCCACAGGGAAATGGACTGGCAGAGTCTTCTAATAAGAGACTGGTAAGGATTATCAAGAAGTTATTAGAAGACAACAAGAGATCTTGGCACACCAAACTTAAGTATGCTTTATGGGCTGATAGGATTAGTACTAAAAGAGAGATTGGAATGTCTCCTTTTCAATTGGTATATGGAACTGAAGTTATTTTTCCAGCATCATTGGGTGTTCTAGTTATGAGAATTTTCAAGAGCAATAGGAAGAACCAAACCACATGCAGAGAAGGATAAACCAAATCATTGAGTTAGAAGAGCAAAGGAATAAATCCTATGATAAAGTGCAGACACACTAGGAAAAAATGAAAAATACTTTTGATAGAAGGGTGAAATAAGAACAGTTCCAAATTGATGACCCGGTGTTAAAATGGGATGCTCCTAAGGAAGATAAGCATGGAAAATTTGATCACATGTAGGTAGGTCCTTATGTTATTGCAGGTCACAGAGGGGAAAATGCATTTATTTTGGAATATCCAAACGGGGTTTCGTTGGAGAGTAACCCTGTTAATGGAATATTTTTGAAGCATTACTTGTCCTAAGGTGAAGGGTAAAATTTGTACCATAGTTTGTGAATATTTATTTTCTTGAAAGTAGTACAGATGGTGAACCAAATATTTTGAAGCCCGGAAGGAAGGCCCTTAGATTTAGGAGGTTGACCATTTTTTCTTTATTTAGAAAAAATGAAAAGTAAAAAGTTTGAAGGTTTGGATACAAAAGTTAGAGATAGGCACCTGGTCTACAAGTTCTTTGATACCTCATAGGGAGGATATCATCCCCAGTTGGAGCCAGTTGTTAACACCTCTATGTTGAACAACCAAGGAAGAGGTATGATTGAGGAATGATAAAAGGATAAATAAAATTGGCTAAGTTTGATGGTATTGAATTCATGATTGAAACGTGCATTTTGATTAAGTTGTTACACAATCTAAAGGTGTAAAGGGTGAGTGTGAAGATCTACGGTTTAAAATGGATCCGCTGGGAAAAGTTGCATAGGAGATAAGTGATGATGGAGAAGCAGAAGTAATTAACAAAGTAAAAAGAGCGACGGCTATGGAATTAAGTGAGAAAAATATACGGCTAAGAAAAAATTCGCTGAGTAAATCTACACACTTGAAAAAATGAGAAAGGCTAGTGGAATACGTACAAACGATCTTGATCCAACGGTTTAGGTGAAAAGTGAAAATTAATCAACGGTCATTGTTGGTTCTGGAAGGTAAAGCTACGAGATGTTTAAAAAGGAAAAGTGGCAGTGGAATGTAAACCATGTTCCATGTGGCAACTTGGAGTGAACTCCGCGGAGGAAAGTAGTAAAGGGAAAACCACTTGATGAGGGCTCTAGAAAAGTTTGGCATATAAAAGTGAAGTTGAATTGGATTAAAAAAATCATTTCAAGTGCATGCTGTTGGTGAAAGGGAAGTGGACAGTCCTCCATCTTTCCAAAGTCAACTTCTACGTATCTTCAGTCACAGGTAAGCCTTGGAACGCTTAAACATGGTTCAAAGAGTTGTTGCCATTGTTCATTATGGAAAACGAACATGGTTTAGGAATTTTATGCAGAGTATTAGATGATAAAGAAGAAGTTGTTGTTGATAGGGAAAGAAAAGTATGTGACCCTGTTCTATCGGTTGGTGATGTATCAGTCTTAAAGGAGCGGTTGTAGCAGTATAATTTGCAAGGGAATGATGTTCTGAATGTCTGCAGTTATTTCTCATATTATTTTTCTATTGAACAAACCTTACCATTTCCCAAAATTGTCAAGTGGTGCGCAAACAGTTATTCTCCCTCTGAAAGAGTTATCATGAGTCATACCATGTCAAAAATACTTTGTAAGGTTGATGCGAAAACTGTTCGTGGAATACTGAACTTGCCTGATAATTTCCTTGATAATTGTGAGTCTTTGAATGAGCCAGTATTAGTCGAAATGTATAAAAGTTGTAAAACTGAAGTTAGATGCCAATTTCTATCCAGTATTCAGAAAGATGGTCAGTCATTAGAAGGACTTTTTCTCCCATATAATGTTAACATTTTCAAAAAAGAGGTACAGATGGTCATGTCTTTAATCAGTCAAATTCTAGGTTTAGATGATGATATTCATATCAGCGAAGTCATTTTAGGTTTCTTATTAAGTATAAGTTCAATTAACCCCAAGTCTCATTTAATCTGTTGTTTTAATTTGGATGATTATCTGGCTGAGGTTATCCATGTCCAATTGGTCGAATTTCCAAAAGTCAGGTTTTTTAGGTACCAGTCATACTTACTGAACATGTTGCTGTGTTCTAATGTGTCAGAATTGAAATTCTTGTCCACCTTTTCCTCTTCGGATCTTCCAAAACAAATTAACATGCTCGAGTTTGTAAATACAATTATGGTCGGGGTTTACAAATTACTGTTTGATGATGTTTTACCAAGAGTGCTAGAAGAAATGAGACTTATGATATAGTCTTTGTCAGAGGACAGAATAGGAGACTAGTTTCTATATAAATACTTTACTATTTTGAGGGTGTATGGAATTATTGGGGAACCATACAGGTTACTTGTTTTTCTGAGTCCAAGAATATTTGCACTTGAATTTATTAGGCAGAGGTTATGTGTAGAAGAAGAAAATTTTGGAGCATTCAAAAAGTCTTCTAATGTTAAATTTCCTCTTAAAGTTGGTCCATTTATTTTCAAAAATAAAAGTGCCCTGTTGGTTATAGAGAAGTTACTAGAAGTTATGGATTTTCATAAGGAACAAAGAATAAATTATGATATACATCATATCATTTCTCAGAGGAAGTAGCCAAACAAAAATAAACCATTTAATCATCAAATGGTTGAAGGTTTAGATAGAATAGCCAATTTGTCTTATTTTGAAGAAAATTTAGAAATCAATGAAGATAGAAGCAACGAGTTGACTATAGTGATTCAAGCACCTGATAATCCTAGCGTTTTGAATATTGAATAAGAGGAATCTACATGAAACCGATGGCATGGATGTGGATGAAAATATTTCACATAAAAATATCAAAACACACTTTCAGGATGATCAAGTTTAAGAAGAAATAGTTTTAGAGGATTCAAAGACAATGGTCTTGTTTCCAAAGAAGTCTGTACAGATGCATCGGTATTCCTTTGGAGGAGAAGGTATCACAAAGCCTAGTTCCTATTTCAAATCTAGAGCAGAGTTAGTGTCAAGTTATGCTGAAAAACAAATGCAGTCATCAGAGGAAACTAGAAATCTGCTTCCTCGAGTTAGAAGTCTAATCAATCAAAAGACATCATTGATTTCTACTCAAGATGCAGAGAGGAATACCTTGAAGTTTGCTGTGGTTAGTGATAAAAAAGTATCTAAAATGGAAGTGAAGTTAGATAAAATTAGTGTCCCTGATAGGATACAGCTCCATAAGCAGACTGGAGATGTTATTTACTCTTATTTATTACATGCTATTATGAAAGTTAATAAATTGCAGTCCCTTATAGATAATATGGAAGTCCAATTGAAGCATGAGAAGGTGGAAAACAAAGCAAATGTGATCCAAATTAAGAAGTTACAAGGAGATGTTGTAAGTTTAGGAACCGAACCAAGAAATGTGTAGGCAACCAAAAAGCTTTTAGAACAAAAGGATAATACCATTCAGGTTTTGAAAAAGAAGCTCAAAATCCCAAATGCTGAACATGCACAGTCCCCAAAATTATTTACACTGCAGGAAGAAAAAGATAAATTTTATCAAGAGATGATGGACTACAAAGGAAAATCATTGAAGTTGCAAGAAGAGAAAAACAAATGGGAGGTGGAGAGAGCTGAATTGATGGCTCATATTTCAAAGTTAAAAAAGGATCAGAATGATGAAAAGGAAATTATGGAAGAACTGATGAGTCAAACTCCTGTTGACACGGATTTACCTCTTGTGAATATTGAAAGACCGTTAAGTGAATTTTTTGTAGATGATCTATTATTTCCTATGTCACAAGTAAGTCTAAAGGATGTGGAGATTAAAGAATTAAAGGAAGAAAATGAGAAAAGTAAATCAGAATTGGCTAGGAACATCGAGGAGAAGAATAAAACATTGAATGATAAAATCCAATTACAGAAAAATTTCAGTGAGTTAAATGAAAGAAGTACAGGAAGAGCTCCTCTATAGGGAGATAAACATTTAATTTGAGATACATTGTCTGTAGAAATCACCAAGTTTAGACACTATTTAAATTTTATTGATGATGAAAGTGCACTAGTCAATTGAGATACTCAAAGACTGAAGTTGGCGAATGAAACCATGGAAAAGAAGCCTTTAAATACTGCTCATAATGTTTTAAATTTCTTGAATTCTCTAACATATCAGAAGTTACAGGACATAGGGATTAAAGACAGAGTAGAAATTGTGCTATGGGAAAAAACGTTTATTAACAAACATCAACTTATGAAGGCGGTGCAGGATAAAGCTAATACACTATCTTCGCAGATAAAGTATTTCATGCTCGTTTTTAAATATCTAATACACTATCTTCGCAGATAAAGTATTTCATACTCGTTTTTAAATATCTATTTGATGATGACCTCCCTTCTTTTTGGGACGACGAAGGAAGGTTATTTTCCCAGGAGCATTATCACAGTTTGCTAGTACAGAATCGCATGGCCCATTCCAAGTTTGAAGATTTAATTAAGGGGTTGAATGGAAAGATCATTGTAGAAAAATTGACAGAGGATTTTGAAATATTGCAAAAGTTTTTAATCATTAGGAAAGGATTTCCTGCTGTATCTTATGAAGCTTATGTGGATCTGGAGGTATCCATTAGAGAGATGATAGAATATGACACCCAAAAGCAAAACAATGGAGGATCGTGGAAAGATTCGGGAAGACCAAGTACATACTTCATCCTTGAAAACAGGTGTTGCATTTTGTGATACCTTGCAGTCACTAAGTTGGCTATAATCAAACAATCTGTTGTTTGAATCGAAGCATGTAGTTTTATTCCTATATTTTAGGGATATGGTTACAAAAACTTTGATTAACAGATTATTCGGTTATTGATCTTCTTGGGAAGAAGCTATTTTTGTATATATTTGAATTTATTTGATGTATTGGGGGTTGGAACCCATATGTTTGCACTGATATTTTTGAGAACTTATCATTTTTGAGTAAATAATAGAGCTGAATGCTGGTTGATCACCAAAGATTCCTATGTCATTAAATGTTACAGTCCATGCCTTCTTTCCATGTGATTGTTTTCTAAGTGCTTACCTTCCATTATGTTTTCTTTCGTATCTGAACATAGTGTTTAATAGTTTCAGAATTCATACATGTTATGCTCTGGCTATTGTTTCAGATATTTCACAAATATTTCTTCTAAATTCGATATAGAATTCATCTTGTGATGCTTTATATTGATGGACTATTTTTGTTTCTCTCTTATTCGCCTGAAAATCAATGAATGACTGTGACTGGATGATTATCTTGCCTTTGTTGGGATTCTGTGTATGAAGTTTTGTTTATATTTATCTATTTGACACCATTGCCCAATGGTATATGTGTTGTTTCAACCATCTACTTGACTTTACGTATTGATTTCATATATCTGGCCTTGTTAAATTTATATTTGAGAGATCCCTCTCTAGAAGGAAAAGATGGTTTCTTTCTGAAGTGGTTTTTTGCTGTTACCTTGAGATTACCTTCCACAACCTTGGGTACATTTTGAGTGCTAACAAATTGGCGCCGTTGCCGAGGATGAAGGTGCAAATCAGCCCTGAGAGGAATGACAAAGTTTATAAAGATTAAGAAAAGATTTATGTCGGCAAACATAAATTTTTGTCAGTAAAGAAGGTTGTATATTTTCCCTGGTGATTCCAGTTTTAAAATTATTTCAAGATTTCAAAAGATATCCTGGCTTCGAAAATACATACATGAGTTAATTCTGATACTGAAGTTTTACGAAGTTTGGAGGATCTAGAAAAATTATTTAAGAAAAAAGACAAAGAAAAAATAGATATTTCTCTGTTTGGTGCATCATCTTCTCAAAATTTTCATAGCATCTTTGATAAAAAATGGGAAATTAATGTTGAAAAGGATTTGTTGAAATCTAAATCTGAGTCTGATCTTAAAAACATTAAGTTCAACCCTCAGAGATTAGAATCTTATTTACTTGATTTCCTTTGGAGAGATCTACAACAGTCTGCAAAAGTTGAAGAAGCACCTTTTGTTCAAAATATTCAAAATCCCTTAGTCCCTCCATTCCGCCTAGACCAATGGCAACGAGATTTGCTCCTTTATGTTTACTTGCTGTATTGCATGATCTTCCCCAAAATTATTCTCATAGAATTTCTTTATTTGATGGAGAAGGAGGCATAACAACAAAGCAGCATGTAGCTAAATTTTAAGATTTTGTTGACCTGGAGGAAGTTGATTATATGGACGTTAAAATGCGGTTGTTTGCTCAAAGTTTATCAAGGGAGGTGAAGAAACGGTTTAAAGATTTGCCAGCTGCATCCATCCTAACCTCTCAAGCTTTCTAGAATGCATTTTTAGAAAGATGGGATGACAAACAGAGCCCTTTGTAGCTTTTGTCTGAATACAATAGTGTCAAGAAACGAGGTTTTGAATCTGTTCATGAATTTTCAAGCAGGTTTGTGAGGGTTTTTAATTCCATTCCAAAATATATAAAACCTTCTGCAGCTGTTGCTAAACTTCATTATGCTGGAGCTTTTGATAATTATTTTGCTTTTCCATTAAGGGAGATAAAATTAGCAAGTCTTGCTGCTATGTTCACAGATGCTTTAGAAGTGGAAGCAAATATGATGGCGAGTGGAAAGATGAAACAAAGAGACATTGATAGGAGTAAAACAAGAGAAGAAAACATGCTTCTACTTCTTCTGCAACTGATATTAAATTTGCAATGACGTTGAATAAAATGGAGAAGTTAATGGATAGATTGACCGTGGACAATAGACCATTCAATAGAGAACAAGCTGATCGTCAAATCAGAAATCTGAATTTTAGGAGGCCAAATCCTCCTATGCTTCCACAAAATAGGCAAAGAGATATAAGAAACCCAAGAAATCAAGAAGAGAAACATATTCGACCACCTTTCCCAAAAAATTATGTTGTAGATGAAGAAGATCCTGCTGAAAATGAAATTCATCTTTTTGGGGAATTAGATTAAGAGATATATCTTACTGAAGAACATCACATGTTTTCACAGGAAGGTGGAAATGAGGATTTTGAAAGGGAGTCAGAGTAGTATCAGAGGGGTTATTTACATGCTATGGATGATGTACAAAGAAAGATCACATTAAGAAATAGAGAGGTTGTTGTAAATGAAGGGAGGGCTAAATTCAAATCAGCCTTCTACTAGTGCATTAAATATAGAAAAAGGAAAGGAAATACAAAAAGATCCTATTGTAAGTAAAGAAGTTGAAAATAAAATAGAAAAAACAAAAGGAACAAAACAAGTGATACTAGTAGATGTAGAGAAAGTTAATTCTGTTTTCAATTTGCAGAATGAACTTTCCAAGTTGAAAATCTCTGTTCCTTTCAATGAGTTGTTGAGGAATAATGAGTACAGGGATACGATAACAAAAATGGTTAAAGTTGAAGCAGAATTTCAATCAGACATTTTAGAGTTGACAGATGATAATCCTACTATTTCATTCGGGTCAAAAGTTGAAAGTATAGATGATGAAGAAGTTCCTCCTTTTTATTTGAGTTTGAATGTCCATGATATGGTGGTACATAATGCAATGTTAGATTCAGGTGCATCAGATAATTTAATACCAAAAGGAGTAGTTGAAAGTTTGGGATTGGAAGTGACAAGAACTTATAAAATTTTGTATTCCTTTGATTCTAGAAGGGTGAAGTGTCTTGGTATAATTAAAGATATGGTAGTGACCTTGAATAAATTGCCAACTAAAACAATAGTAATGGATGTGGTAGTGGCAAACATTCCACCAAAATTTGGAATGTTGTTATCAAGGCCTTGGACTTCAAAATTAAAGGGTAGTTTACAAATGGACATGTCAAATTCTACTATTCCTGTCCAAGATGGAAGTAGGAGATTGTATAGTGAGAAAATAACTCCTTATGTAGTAAGCAGTCAAGATAGACCTGATATTCATCATATATATGATGTTGATACTGATTTGGGTTCTTCTATTTCCTTTAATGATACTGTCCCGTGTGATTTGGAGTCTACATTGCAAATGAAATCTGAAAATAATGAAGAAGGAGTGATAGAAAAAAATGCTTTGGAAAAGAAACAAAAAAGAGATGGTTTGTGGACTATGTATTTTGATGGATCTGTGGCAAAGGTTGGCACTGGTGCTGGTGTTTATATAATTTATCCTATCAAGGATTTTAAAACTCTGTCATCTAATTTAAAATTTGAATGCATGAATAATGTGGCTAAATATGAATCTCTATTACTTGGGTTGCATGCATTGAAAGATTTGGGAACACAAAGGATAAGAGTTTTAGGAGATTCAGAGCTTGTGATAAGCCATGTGAATGATTGTTATCAAACCAGACATCCCCGGATGAGAGCTTACATAAATGAAGTATGGGATATGTTTGGTAATTATTTTATAGAACATACAATTAAGGTGATTCCAAGATATGAGAATACAGTAGCAGATTCTTTGGCGGTTGCTGTTGTTAAGGAATAAACACCTTATAACCGAAGGTTTGGGGTTACCAATGTACTCTGAAAAATTGTAGACAATTAGCTTTAAAGTACAGAAAGGAAATAGGAAGATAGGATGGACTCACCCGATTCACGACGGTTGATCCAAGCTTTGTCTTCTCCTGCTCTGCTTCTCCTCCAAAGCTTTCAGGGATGTTTCTCCTTCACCTGCAAAGAGAAAAATCCTTCAAATGCAAACTTATATATGTATATTTTACAAGTTAGATAAACAATATATTGAGTGCTTAATCATAAATATTCATCAGACCATGATACATGAAAGATATTCAACACACATTTGGAATAAGGATTCTCTTTATTAACAATAGTGAATAAGTTAAGGTTACAACCCAACGCCTAAAACAAGGACTCCTCTGCAACCAAAGGATTTTGAGTTCTGTTGCTCCAAAGACTTTTGAATAGATACCATCATCATAACTTTGCTCTCCAAGTATGATTGATTAATGCCCTCCCCAAGGCCTCTATTTATACTTAGTGAAATAGAGTAGTTTCGAAGGTTGAGGAGGTTGAGACAGTTAAGATAATTATTGATTAGGGCTTAACACATATCCATTAATCACGATTTATTATTTTTAATGTCAAAGGAAGGAATACGCGAGTATTGATACTAGCAACCCGCGTATGACATGCAAGTTGCTATAAGGGAAACCCGCTTACAAATCTGTACGTGGGTTGCAATGACAATACTCGCGTACAGTACGCGATATGCTGTAGGAAAAGTTGTGTATGTACGCGGGTTGCTTATAGGAAAAGTCGTGTACATAAATTGAAATATGAAAAGGGAAAAATGGAAAGATGGATGGATAGTGAATGTATTTCATAACATGCCCATATATAGTGTTTTAGGCAACCTTCAATCCATAATTGTCCTTTTGTGTGCCAACAAATGAAGTGTCGACACTCGGACGAAGAAGTGCCATTTGGGTTGATAACAGCTGCCCCCTAATGAGTGAGGTCAGAGGGAAGCGATGGCCAAAATACATTATAATATTTATCTTTGGAGAACTCAGAAATCCAATGGAGCGGAGGTAGTACCTGAAACAAATACAATAATGTCATATACAAAGTCATATATGAGGATGCTATGTTCAATATACTGGAACACTAGCTCCTTTAAATATTTTAGTACATCATATAATACGGGTGCAAGACCACGTATATTACAAAGGTGGATCAAAGCCACAATATACAATAATGATGAGTCTTCAAAGATCTGGAAGTTGTGTACATAAGTGGAACATAATCTTGCGCAACTTAGTCCATAGATGAGGAACTAAGGTCTTCATAAAAAATCCCAAAGAACCAGTACACTCCAAGCCATGTGAATAAATGTAGGCTGAAGTCGAACATGGAGCGGATTCAACAGTTTGTCAATCAATAGGTGATAATCGACAACTGAAGCAAAGGAATTCACCAATGATGGAAGTGAATCCTGAGGTACTATCGTCAAAACTCTAGGAGTTCATCGTCAGGAAGTACTGAAGCGGAACCATGCTATGATAAGAAAGGAAATAGATCCTCCAACGGATCACAAGAGTGACTAGGAACTGAGAAAAGGAAGGGAGACACAAGAGATAATAGATATGACAATGATGGGATCAGGATAGAGATCAGACATTGAGTTAATTCCTTGATCAATGAGCACGACACATAGATGACCCAAGGTAGCTTTTAACTTTATATACAGAACAACCAGACTTATTTGTCATGTAGGATACATGATCAGATTCCCTAGGTATAACGGACAAGAGGAGGAGTAATAAACTTGAAGTAATAGCTGAACTGAAAGTGAACACTGAGACATGAGTATCGAAAAAAAACAGAGTGTTATGTTCAAGGATGACATGCTGCCACTAACTGAAAACAAGAAAAAACTTCTTCCTTACCTTCCCTGTTAAGTTTTAACGAGTCTAGGAAAGTTAACTCGGATCTCTCTTCATTTTTTAACAAGCTTGAAGAGAAGAGAAAATAATGCTTGATAGTATCACTGATTCATGGATTTAATGAGCCTGAACTAGTATATGCTCAGTCGGTGTTTTCACATTTAGAGAGTCTGAAAACTCCAAAGAAGACTCTAGAGGAGTCCTTTTTCATCCAATTTAGTCTCTTGAGGATGGAAAAGTATAAAACATACCGCAGAAGAACTCTCTTAACTTCTGTAGAAGAAAAGGTTAACCTTTTTCATACTTAGTCAGGGAGGTCCGAAAAAGGTTAAATTACCACCTACCCAATGCTCCTTCGAAAACAACAAATAACTTGAGTTTTACAGGTGTGAAGGAAAGCAAGATCACTCAGAAAGATCCATTTGAGTACGAGAAATGGGGCTTACAACAATAAACTCGATGCTTTGTTCGTTAGTTTTTAATGAGCATGACAAAGACATTAAGTACACTCAGAATCTTTTTCATGTTTAGGTCCAGAGCACAAAAAAGAGAAAACTAAGCTCATACAGGGAATTCCTTTTCCATCAATTTATTCCCTCAGGTCCGGAAAATTGATAAACCTATGCCTGAGAATACTCTTCTCACTTCAGTAGAAAAGAGAGGGATCCTTTCTCATATTATTCCGCATTGTCCGAGAAAGAGATAACCTACCACCAATGCAGATGCCCATTCACATACTCTTAACAAGCTTGAATGGACAAGTTAACTTGGTAGTCAAGTCTATTTTTAAGGAGTCAGACCTAGGCTTAAAGAAACTCCATAAGGGTGGGGAGTGCTATAAAGGGATAGCTTGTAAAAAGAGACCAAAAAGAGGCTCTATTTGGCGTGAAAAATAGCTAAGAGGATACCCCTGTACCTGAAACAACTGCACCATGAGTATCAAAAGACAACATAGGTTCTAAATGAGGATACTCATGAGAGGAAGGTCCTATCCATGGAAGAACAATGGTAGAGATGGGGGGCTAATGGTTTTAAAATACCATAGTTCGTGGAAAAATGTTGATTGCTAAGTTTAAGTGAATTAAGTATAGATGCAGAAATGCATTGGAAATGATAAAAACCACCCTATAAGAGCAAAAACACTTCATAATGATGAAAAACCTATTACAAGGCCAAAAGAGATATGGTATTAGTTAAATACATTTCAAACTATAGGAAAAAACCCACTTTTAGAAATATAATTTCTATAAATAGTTTAAAAATTAAAATAAAACTCACCATTTTGAATTGTAGCCATAAAAAGCAAGTTTTTACCTCTACCTTCATTCGATCGGTGCGAACAATCCAGTGGACGAAATCCAATTCTGCAAGTTGTAGGTAAGCCTACACCCGAGCTCTTCAATTTGATCCTAGCAATTTTCAATTTTGAGTCCCAATTTTATGTTTTTAAGCATCCTAAAGTAGGTCACACTGTGTATGCGGGTTCACTATGTTGAAACTCATGTACAAGCGTTCTGTACGTGGGTTGCCCTGAGGGACAGTCGCGTACAGTACGCGACATATCTAACTAGACAGTCGCGTGTACTGCGTGAAGGAGAAAAAGATATGTTGAGTCAAAAAATTTGAAAATTTAAATGATATTAAAGATTCATAATATTTGTTTTGCTAGGTGTGAAGATGGTGTTGGAATGGAGGGAATAGGAGCATGAGGATATGGACCAGGAAGCAATCCAAAGTGTGCCCACCGTACATGTTTTACGTATGAGTGGGTTGTTGAAATTCTTTTGCACATCACCTATGCGGGCCAATGTTCGCTTGCTAGAGTTCATGATAAACTACTGGGACCATGATTTAGGGATGTTCAACCTACAAGGTGAAACTTTGGAAATTACTTTCCAGGACATATATTTTATTGCTGGTCTGTCACGACGAGGCTCACCAGTCAACTTAGAGGGCACTGACAGAGGCAGCGATCCTTTAAGTGTCCAGAATTACATTGATGTGTACTACGCACCTGGTACCCAAAAGAGAGGGAGTTGTATCCCAGTTGCACATATACGTGATCTTTCACTACAGGTACTGACAAGCACTATAGTGAGGATTACGGGATCATCTTCACTCCATCCAGCTACACTAAACCAAATGAGGTTGGTGGTGGATTGTATGCAGGGTGCCCTGTATGATTGGTGTTCAGGAGTTGTCCCCATTTTGAGAAAACAACTCTCTGATTGCAAGAGAGGAAGGCGAAAGCAATTCAAGTATTCTAGCATATTGGTTGCCTTCTTCTTCTTCGAGAGTGCCAGTGTTGAGCCCTGATATACCCATACCAGTCCGATCTCCACATCAGCATAGGCTGAGCAGATGGTGAGACATCTTCCTCCGCCAAGGAGGAGGTGGCTCAGTGTAGAGTGTATACGATGATGACTTCTACGTTTGGTGGGAGCGACAATTACCAGCATTGGAGCAGTTTCCGTATGTCGGGATGGATTTTTGAGGTGATCTAGACCTTGTCCTCCCTCTAGGAGGAGCATGGGGAGAGCTAGGTAATTTTTAATTTTTAAGTTTTAATTTTTTTTTTTTTATGAATTTTAATATATAGATATATACATATGTATAAGAGTCCTAATCCTATAAACATGTCAAAATGCAGATATTGGACCGGTCTGCCCTGAGGGGCATCCACGTATGTTTATTTGTCCTGTATTAGGTGAAGACCCGACGCTTATTAGGGTTCTGGAGGGGAAGCTGGCCAGGCTTACCCAGAGAGTGCCCACTTTGTAGATAGAGCATATCCTGACCATAATGCAGGAGTTTGTGGTTGGAGTTCCACCTGTCTGGTTACGCCTTTTGAGGCGGGTGGCCAGAACAGTTCTAGTGTACATAGATGCTGTGGAGGTTACCAAAGCTAAAGAGGCTGAGGAAGCTAGAGTACAGAGAGACCATAGGGACCAAGGTGGTCCAAGTGACCAGGGTGGTCCTGCTTAGATCTAGGAAATTTTGATGGACTGCGATCCACATTTTGTATATTTTTGTATATTGTACAGTTATGACTGGATCTGAGTATGAGACTCGACCTATCTATAGACATATACATACATACATACATACATACATACATACATACATACATACATACATATATATATATATATATATATATATATATNTATGTATATATATATGTATATGTATATGTATATATATATGTGTATGTGTATGTGTATGTGTATGTGTATGTGTATGTGTATATATATACAAGTTTATATATGTATATGTTGTCAGTTTATTTACAAGTGTTTTTATGTGCATGCTGTATATTTTTATGAAATGTGTGTTATATGCTAATCCAAAATGTAATTAGCATATGCATCAGTTAATGAATTCTGATTTCTTGGAATGTGATTGAATATAATAAATTCAAAATTTCTTTCCAATAACCTAACTTGCATGAACCGACGTAATAGAATAGGGTTCCGCACCTGATAAGATCGATTAAGCTGGGAAACCACCAGTTGAGAGTCCAGGCGCACTTCTAGCTGGGTGATACCACATGACAAAGCATCCCATAGAAGCTCAATTACAACCCTATACTCAGCAACATTATTAGAAGTAGGACCTAAGCAGGCGTCTCCTGAGGAAACTAGCTGTCCAGAGGGAGAGTAAATGACCCATGCTACTGAAGCTATATTACAAGTGTGGCGACTGGCGCCATCAGTGAAACCTATATACCTCTCAGAAGACATTTGTAACAACCAGCAGATGCTATAAAAAACAAAACCGACAAACTAGTGTACATAAAAAACACATACAATAAAATACAAGAAAAAGTGCTAAGCCTAAGCATAGTACTTTTTCAGGTAGAGCCCATTTCTAGGCTTAGGCAGCTTATTCCCATCAAAATCAATTAACTCACATGCGCCCTTCCTTAAGAATTTCAACATGACATAAGGCCCTAACCACATGGCCTTGAATTTTCCTACCCCCAGGGGTTCTTTGTCTTGGTCCCAAAGCAAAATAAGTTCCCCCTCAGAGAAAATCCGATGTTTGACCGACTTATCATATTTGTTTTTTGACCCTATTCTTGTGAGCTTGATTAGCAGTCAGCGCATCTCTACATTGTTCATCAAGGTGTTATAAATGTACTAGACGTTCTTCAAACTCTGTCGTATTAGGTAACACATGAATAGCTATATTCAAAGACGGGATTTCACATTCAACCGGGGTAACGGCTTCCACTCCATGAACAAGTTGGAAGGGGGAGAAACCCATAGCAGTTTTTACATTAGTTCGGTACACCCAAAGAGCAGGGTATAGCATGATATGCCAGTTAGAATGGGCTACATCAATTGTACGTTTGAGGACAGTCTTCAAAGTCTTGTTTACAGTTTCAACCTGACCATTTTCCTGCGGATAGTACGAAGATGAATGTTCTTGTCTGAATCCAAGCATAGTGGTCAGTTCTGTCATCATTCTATTTTGAAAATGACTGCCATGGTCAGTGACAATCACTTTGGGTATACCAAACCGTGTTATAATCTGATTGAAAATGAAGAAAGTTGCGGTTTCCCCGTCGGCTTTAAAAGTAGGCATTGCCTTTGCCCATTTCATAAAATAGTCAACAGCGACAATAATATATTTATGCCCTCTAGTCGAGGCTGGGTTACATGTAATGTAATCAATCCCCCATTTCATGAAGGGGCCTACCGAGACAACGTGAAACAATGGAGCAGGATGTGACCGCATTTTCCTGGTGTAAAGCTGACAAGGATGACAACGCTTCACTGCTTCCACACAATCTTTGAAGATCATGGGCCAGAAATAATCGGCACGTAGTATCTTCTGGCCCGTATCTAACCCAGATAAATGATCCCCACACACTCCACTATGGGAATCATTCAGGACAATCTCCGCTTCCTCATGGGTAAGACATCGACGTAAAATGGAATCTACCCCGCTTCGATATAACGTATCTCCTAAGATGAGGTAGTTCTTAGCATGAAGGCATAATATACGTCGTTCCTCCCATGAGGAAGCTGCAGGGTACTTCAAAGTCTAGAGATATATAAGTATATCTTTGTACCAGCAATCAGAGGTGGATATCAAGAAGATATGCTCATCTGGGAATGAGTCATCTTCAAAGACTACATCTTCTTCAGTAGGAAATTTTGCTATAAGCTCAGCAAAAACTAAGGAATTTTTAGACTTAGTGGATTAAAAATCCAAGTCAAACTCTTGGAGAATGACTATCCACTTGTTGAATTTGCCCCTAACAATCCACCGGGACAAAAAATATTGAAAGGGATTCACATCCGCCACTACTATTGTGGTCCTCAGTAAAATGTAGTGACGTAACCTCTGAACAACATAGACAGCTGCAAGGCTAACTTCTCAACGTGGGAGTACCTGAGTTCAGGTCTGGATAAAGCATGACTAAGATAGTAAATGACATGCTCTACAAGCCTATCGTCTTCCTAGACCAGTACTACCCCAATGGTCGACTCGGACGTGGCCAGATACAATATAAAATCCCTAGAGTAATCTGGCGGACGCAGTAAAGGTGCCAAAAACAAAGCTTTTTTCAATGCCTCGAAAGCAAGTTGTGCAGTTTCATCCCATACAAATGGGGTGTCCTGTTTAAGGAGGAGCATGAAACCCTTGGTAATATTGGCATAGTTAATGATAAAACGTCGAAGAAAATTAGACTTTCCTTGTAGGCTTTGAGGTTTCCTGATAGAACGAGGAGGAGGCAGATTTACAATGGCCTCTACTTTTAATGAATCCACCTGGATGCCTCTATTAGAGACAATGAACCTGACCAGTATCCCTGACTCGACACAGAACACGCACTTGTGGGGATTCAAGCAGATCTTATAGTATCTGCATCTCTCAAATATCAACCATAAGTGATCTGGATGTTCAATCCTCTTACGAGAATGTGCAGGAATATCATCAAGGTAAGGTTCAACAATGGCTTTGATATCATGGAAGGTAAAGCTCATAGCTTGTTGAAAGGTTGCCCCAGCATTTTTCAATCCAAAGGGCATTTTTTTGTATGTGAAGGTACCCCAAGGACAAATGAAAGAAATTTTATGTTGGTCTTTCGGTTTTATTTGAATTTGATTGTATCCGAAGAAACCATCCATAAACGAGAACACCTCATTTCCTGCACAAGCATCTATAATCTGATCTATAAATGGTGTGGGATAGTTGTTCTTAGGATAGGATTTATTCAAATATCTGAAGTCAGTACAGACGCGTATGGTCCCTTGCTTCTTATCAATAGGAATAGGGTTGGATACCCATTTTGTCAGAGCTATGGAATAAATAAAACCAGTCTTCAACATTTTTTCAACTTCAGCTTTCATAGCTGCCACTTTACGTGGGTTAACAGGTATTATATTTTGCCGAACAGGTTTGGAATCAGGGTATGTTCAGATCTTATGTTCAACTATCGATGGATCAATGCTTGGAATCTCCTCATATGACCAGGAAAAGACATCGCGAAATTCCTTGAACAAGACAATATACATGGCAATCTCCTCAGGAGAGCAGTTTTCACCTATATATATGTTTTCCATGACATCATGATTTACAGAGATGTTGATAGGGATAGTAGCGGAAATATTTGCCATATTCCTTTCAGTAAACATTCCTTCCCTGGGTAAGGGATTGATGGGTGTATCAACATAATCTGATAGTCTCATATGAAACTCTTGATTTTCTATCCTGCTTAGCTCTGGAAGAAAATATGATCGATGATGAAGATCTTCACAGATCTTATCACGTCTGCTCAAGGCTTCCAAAATGGCTTCATCAAAAGGTAAAACCATATCTAAATAGTCCATAGAGTGAAAATAATTTTCTTGCCAAGTAGGCAAATATACTTCTTCTAGGTCCTCTGAGACTATGAGAGGGTCTGGAATGGGGTCAATAGTGGTTTGAATGATAGCTTGGTAAGCTACTTCCACTACTGATAGGGGCACTTTGGTTCATGGGGGGAAGGGAGAACCCAAGGATTAGTCCTATCAACAACTGTGGCTATGGACTTCCCCACACTAGTAGAACCAATATAGTTAATCGGGGCTGGAAGATCAAATATGCCCATTAGTGATACATACATTCTAGCCCCCAAGCTCTGTGCAGTAGGTTTAACCTGATCAACCAATGGCACAACAGACTCATTAGACTCTAAACACCCTTTTCGAGTAAAATCAAGTTGGTCAACAGTAACCAACTTCCCTTCATGTGGAAATACCACCACCCGAAAAATGACCAACGCAATAGCAGACATGGCATAAGTCCATATTCTTCCCAGAAGAAAATTATAGTCCAAAGGTGCATCAATCACTTCCACCTCAACAGAAACTGCTTTCCCTGCCAGCTTAATTTCAAAAGCTGGTAGGATACCATGCGTATGGAATGACCTTACATCGAAAGCAGTAAGTAGAGTGTTTGATGGGACCAGCTCTGGGGATCCGAGTGATTTTCAACAGAACAAGGACATAACGCATGTAGAAGCACCCTCATCAACAACTACCCTTCCAATGGTATTTCCACCATGGATGACATCTATTGATAAGGCTACATGGTAAGGTAGGAAAATTTTAACATCAGACAAATGAAATTTTTCCATGAGACTCAACGAGTCCATGCTGCCTAAAGCTGCTAAGAGGGACAACTCTGTAACACCTCTAAAGATGGCATTGCACACAAGGTTTGGGCTAAGTATTCAAACATGGATTAGTTTGAAGCAGCCCTAGCATTAGGGTTATGCAAGGTCTTCTTAAAGACACCTTTCAGTATCTTTGGCATAGTTTCAACAGGCTTCTCGATTGTGAGAGGGTTAGAAGTTTCACTTATAGCCTTACCCTTCTAAGAAGTCTCTTTCTCATAGTTTTTATTCCTTGTTTGTAACAAAGTCGAAGATCAAACCATGTTGATATAGTTTGGGTCAAGGGCACCTGGAGTGCCCCCTGCTACATTAGAAGCTGAAGTAGAGTTCTGTCCTTGGGGAAAAGGATCCTTCAAGACAACCGGTTGTTGAGATTTAAGCAGCTTCTGGGCTTGTTCCATAAGGGGACAAAGGTGAGTGAGGTGATCCTCATGGCACAACTTACATGGGAATTTAAACTTTTTCTTTTCTTTCTTGCCCCCATCAGCATTGTTCGCGGGCTTCTGCTTGTTTTGATTTCCCTCTCCTTTCTTTCCTCTCTTTTTCTTCCCGTTGGGATGCTGATTGCCCTTCTGAGAGGTATGTGCAAAAAAATTTTCACTCCGGGGGGAGGGGAAAGCCTTTGCTACCTCCACCTTAGAATGATTGATAGACAGCTGATGAATTTGTTTAGCCAAAGACTCTATGGTGGGAGAGTTTACGGACCCAACCACACCATCGGCATGGGGTCCAGGCTTAGGCTTTTCCGCATCATGGGTAGGCCTCGGTGCCTCAGGGATAATCTCATTCAAGATCTCAGATTGTGAATAAATCAAATCCAATTGCTAGGCCCTAAGAATGGCTTCTTCTTCATTCGTCACTCCTAAAGTGGATACATCTTTAGATATGTAGGGCAACATGGATTTAAGGAACCACTCTAGTAAGAACTTAGGAGGAATAATGATTTTATAAGGCTCTTTCACCTCCTCCACTTTTGGATATGATCTAAGATGTGGGTAGCCTTGTTCTGCCTAAAGGTAGATAACAAGTCCATTCCGAAATCATATCGGACCGGAAGCTGAAAGTGGCTAAGAAATGCACTAGCCAAGTCCCAAAAACTACTGAACGCATCAGAAGGCAACTCAATGTACCATTTTTCCACAGTACTTGTTAAGGTTCTTTAGAACAGCCTCAACCTAACTGAATCTTCATTCAGTGAATTCGAAGAACACCATAAATGAAATGTGGTGGCATGAGCCCCAGGATCTTCACCAACTTTTCCCTTGAATTTAGGGATGTTCGATGGCAATTTGGTGGGAACAGGTGGCCATGAGGGGTCATGCCTCACTAGGTCATTCATCAACATAGATAAGTCTGGAAAGTTTAATGTTGCCAGGAATGAAAGCTTGGGTCACACCGGGGCATTAAAAGTGCCAGTTTGAGGATTAGAGGGACCTACCCCTGAATGCTCATAAGTAAAGGTGGGATTCCCCCTGCCACCGGCTACGAAGTGGATGGATTACTTTGGAATAGATTCCATCCGTAAGCCATAGGATTGTGAGTGGGAGGTACAATATAAGAGGTTCAGGCCATCCCAGTCAAAACTAGGTTCTAAAAAACAGGAGCAGGTATCCCTCCACTAAACAACGAAAAGGGAGAGCTCGTAAACGGGGTCGAGACCGGAGTTTTAAAACTTTTCCCATAAGAGGTATTGTTTCCAAACTGCACTCCTACATAAGAAGGTGATGGGCCTACGTACGGAGTGGATGGGGGAATGTGCCCCCCTTTCCAAGGAAACCCTTGGACGAAAGCCGAGGATCCTACCAGACCACTCTGGGCAATGTATGTGAATGAGGAAGGAATAGTAGGTATACTAGGAATTTCAGTAACCGTGTCACCATAATCACCTGCTAAGCTTATGTGAACCGGTGGTTGGACCACCAAGCTCACTGAAGTCAATGGCATAGTAGGTATGCTAGATCTAGGGGCACTAACTAGGGGAGGTGACACCCCTTCAGCCGAAACGACTGAGGTGAAACAAAAGAACTCTCTCTCGCAATAGACATAATCTTGCCCATAGGGACACCTAAAACAGGTGAATCAAACGATCTAACTTGTATTATCACATGATCGTTTAAATCAGTCAAGAGTGTGTTAAAGTTTCTCGCAAAATCGTCAGCCTACAAGTCTTCTATCTCAACTGTATTAAAATTAAAACGGTTAGCTATAAGTGCTGGTTCACCTGGAACTTCACTTACTCCTACCGGTTCAAATGAACCGTCCGTGTCCAGTCTCTGCCTTTGGGGTGGAGGTGGAGGTTCCAATGTGATGAGAGGAGGAACGTTTTGCAACCTTTGTGACCTTCTTATAGGTTGGTCCCCCATGATTGTAAATTTGACAAATCAAACCCTAAGGTCAACTAAACACAGACAAACCAAAGAGCACTCACTACGAAATTTCCTAAAGTCTCAAACAATCAACAAGGGTAAAAGACATGCTTTCCCATAGAAAGATGAAAAACAGTTACTTGGCATCCTTGAAGTGGTTCTTAGGCACAAGCAGAGGAATCACCCACTGCCCTCCTACACTTTCAACAAGGTTTACTTTCCAAGCCCATCCAAGGTGAACCAGAAATAGCCTTCCGGTTTACCTAGGTATGAACCCTAGATGTCAAGAGACTAAAAGCTACCTTAGCTATACCAACAGTCTGGGGGGACAATCACAAGCCTAACTCATACGCATGGGTAGGGTAGCTGAGCCTGAAACTATGTCTAGGATAGAATCCCTAGATGTGTAAAAGTCCTGATTTACATTTTGACAAGGAATCAGAGGGTTATCTCCTTAGTCCAATGCCTCCATGCAGCCTCGTGCTTGACTCCCTTTTGAGAGGAGATTGCCAGATACAATTGATAAAGACAAGGATTTACCTATCGAATTGTCCATTACGTCTGAAATTTAAAACTTATGGGAAGTTTACACTTCCTATCCCACAAGTATAGCCGAAGATAGTAGGTGAATGGCCCTAAAAAATAAAAATTACTAGTAAATTTTAATTATTGCCTTCATTTTAAGGGCTGTTTCTTATTCTGAAGGAAGTGGAGTGATGGACTATGGTGTTTTTGACTCGATAAGAAATAAAAAAAAGCAAAGGTGTATTTTTCAAAGCAAATTACCACTACTAAAACAAACTTCTTTTTTCTTTTTCATAAATATAAATTGATTAACAAATGCAATGATAAAGAGAATACTAAGATAAAGAAATAAAAAAAAACAAAGGTGTATTTTTCAAAGCAAATTACCACTACTAAAACAAACTTCTTTTTTCTTTTTCATAAATATAAATTGATGAACAAATGCAATGATAAAGAGAATACTAAGACTATATTTTTGTAGTCTTGAGATTATATTTTAAAACTAAAAATAAAACTACTCTATGCAAAAAACAAATGCAAAAAGCTTTAACAATGTTTTTCTCTTCACTTTTTAAAATGCTCAAAGACTACTTATGCACCTAAAATGCACAAAAACTCGAGTATGCTTCAGTTTAACAAACTATATAAAGTAAGCAAAGCGAAGTAAATAGGTTATAAAGACCAAGAAATCAACCACCTAAGGAAGACTTGGAACCCTAGCTTGGGCGGACACAATGTAACAAGACATTGAAATCACACAAATGTAAGTGGCACACCAAACACTACTCGAAATAGGCTGGGATAAACATTGCCTTGAAACCTGATCACTGCTTCAGACAAACAACACTTAAACCTATAACCCAAACAGGCAAATCCACTTCAAACTTACAAACAGAGTGAAAATCCAAACAAGAGAACTCAAGGGCTTTACAAGAAAGTAGAAGGTGTGGCCAACAAGGTCATCAGACTAACAACACTGTGCTTATAAGGAAGACCAACCAACAAACAGAAATTATAAAGGGACAATGACAAACAAACCCTAGCCCAAAAATTCCTATTCCAAGGCTTGTACATGACGGTGTATAAGGGAAACTTGCGTACTGTACGTGACTGTCCTAAAGAGCAACCTGCGTACGTAGGCCTCTTTATGCGACTGTATGCAATAGCAACCCGCGTACATGTACAAAATTTTCTAAAAAGAAGGAAAATTCACAAGGTCTTCAAACACTATGGTAAGCATGAACCAGGACAAGATACCACACACAAACTCAAGGCAAAGACTGGCCAAGGGTAATAGAAATAACCTACAACAGTCTGGGCTCCCCAGCGAAGTCGCCAGTTCTGTTCTTCAGGAATAAACACCTTATAACTGAAGGTCTGGGGTTACCAACTTACTCTGAAAACTTGCAGACAATAAGCTTTAAAGCACATAAAGAAAACAGGAAGATAGGATGGACTCACCCGATTCACGACGGTTGATCCAAGCTTTGTCTTCTCCCGCTCTGATTCTCCTCCAAAGCTTTTAGGGATGTTTCTCCTTCACCTACAAAGAGCAAAATACTCCAAATGCAAACTTATATATGTATATTTGACAAGTTAGATAAACAATATATAGAGTGCTTAATCATAAATATTCTTCAAACCATGATACATGAAAGATATTCAACACACATTTGGAATAAGGATTCTCTTTATTAACAATAGTGAATGAGTTAAGGTTACAACCCAACGTCTGAAACAAGGACTCCTCTACAACCAAAGGATTCTAAGTTCTACTGCTCCAAAGACTTCTAAATAGATACCACCGGCATAACTTTGCTCTCCAAGTATGATTGATTAATGCCCTCCCCAAGGCCTCTATTTATACTTAGTGAAATAGAGTAGTTTCGAAGGTTGAGGAGGTTGATACAGTTAAGATAGTTATTGATTAGGGTTTAACACATGTCCATTAATCACGATTTATTATTTTTAATGTCAAAGAAAGGCGTACGCAAGTATTGATACTGGCAACTTGCGTATGACACACGAGTTTCTATAAGGGAAACCCACATACAAATCTGTATGTGGGTTGCAATGACAATACTCACATATAGTACGTGATGTGCTGTAGGAAAAGTTGCGTATGTACGTGGGTTGCTTATAGGAAAAGTCATGTACATCAATTGACATATGAAAAGGTAAAAATGGAAAGCTAGATGGATAGTGAATGTATTTCATAACATGCCCATCTATAGTGTTTTAGGCAACCTTCAATCCATACATGTCCTTTTGTGTGCCAACAAATGAAGTGTCGGCACTCATACGGAGAAGTGCCATTTGGGTTGATAATAGTTGCTGCTGGTAAATTTAAAACCCCAAGTGCTGGTAAAAAAGAGTATCAAGTAGACATTGTAAATAAACCATCTATACCTGATAATTCTAAATATTGGCAGGTATTTGAAGATGATATGCAGATAAAAATATTTTTCGAATTGTCAGGGGAATTTTCAAACACTCATATTGATGCTGAAAACGATGATAGTGAAAATTTCCAAGATGCTGAGGAAAATGAAGAAGAAAATATTGGTATTGAAAAATTGAAAGGAACTTTAGGAGGAAAGGATATCATTCAATTGAAAAGTAATTTTATACCAAGGGGTTTGATCCCTTTAGAGAAACGTTTTGATCAGAATGATGTTGCTAAAGACCCGAAAGTAAAACCTGTTGATAATGCCATTGAAGATAGAAACATTGGTACTAAAGAGAATCCAAAGATTGTGAAGCTGTCTAAAAAATTGCCTACAAAAAAAAAGAATATGTGAATTTGATGAAAAAGTATACAGATGTGTTTGCTTGGAGTTATGAGGACCTTAAGGAATATGATACTTCAATAATACAACATACTATTCCAATCAAACCTGGAGAAAAACCTTTCAGACAGAAGCTCAGAAGAATAAATCCAAAGTTGTTACCAGTTATTGAGAAGGAAATTAAAAAATTGTTTGATGCCAAAATTATTGTGACTTTAAGATTCTCAAGCAGCTATGTTTTATCCTTTTTTGTCATTATCATTGGGAGAAGATTACTAGGTTATGGAAATGAATTCTAGAAAAAAGAGAGGTTTTTGTCCACAAAAGAATCATCCACAAAAAACTTTCTCAGTTTTGCAACAACTATTATTGTTTGAGAGATTCAAATTCAGCTTTGTGGCCTATTTTTCAGGGTTTCAATTATTTAATAGTTTCCTGTTTTAGTCAGACATACAGTTTTAGGGTTCAAATTTTGATTCAAGGAGAGGCTATAAAGCTGTGGCATCTCAAGCTAAGACCGATAGCTCTTATGTAAGTTCGAAGACTTTTATTGATTATATACATACTAATAAGACATTTTACCTGTTATGTTGGTTTTATTTATAATATGTTTGATTATTCAAGATACAACTTCATTTCTTGTTTAAAGGTTTTACACATGCAAATGCTTGTATCTTGTGGATGGAATCAATATTATATGTGTAATGTTTATGGTTTATTCATATGTGTTTGATCCCTAGTTATTCAAACTTGTTCATGATTTAGTTCTATGTTAGCTTGTTTATGTTTTTACCTCCTTGTTGATAAAGTTTTAAACCAAAATCATAAAAAACCAATTTCACTTTGTTTTCTTTTTGACATTGTGTTAGCTTGTTCTTGTGGTAGTTTAGAAACAATTTCTAGCACAAACACACCCAGTGCCTGTCCCACCCTTTCATGGATTGGGTGTGTTATCACTCAGAATGTACCCAGGTTGTGAAAGGTATATCCCAAGGTAACAACAAAAACCACTTTAGAATGTATTTCTAACCTAATACAATCAGAGAGGGATCTCTCACTATTTACAAAGTTTTTATACTCAAGATATTTAATCAAAGATACTCAGAAGGTCAGATTTCTGATGGGACAAATAGGACAAGTTTGTTTTAAAGACTTGGTAGGATAGTCATGGAGGAGACCATTGGGCAATGGAGTCAACAATCAGATCTGAAATAGGTTGCAGGAGGTAAGGTTTTGAAGGTTTATGATCAGAGGCAAGGTAGGCACCATTTCTTCAGTCTTGAGGTATTAGCAGGTTGATTAGTAGACAAAGGGAGACATTCCATCCAACAGAGCACCTCTAGGGTGAATTCTGCAAGACTTTAGAAGAAAATATTTTGAAAATGCTTGAACAATGGACTTAGAGCATGTAGGATGAATTCTAGCCCATAAAAAATAATGCTCAAGCATGAAAGAAAATACAAAATGGAGTGGGAAACAGTATAAACAGTCACATAAAGAAATTACTTACTGAAGAAAAAGGTGGCACAAGAATCTCTGACATGAAAAAGATTTTACATTCCTCCTCTGCAAATTTCATTCATTTACTGAAAAATTGAAGCCATTACAATGTAGAGCCTCTCCGATCTTGAAAATCCTCCCTTTAACTATCAATTACATTTCAATTTATATAAGAAAAGTCTTTACCTAACTTAGAATTCAAAATCTAACTAAACTCTAAAAATAGAAATAGTTACAACAAATTTTCTCCTCCATATCTCCAATGGTGACAGCTGTGTGAAATATGGGAGAGGTTTTTATAGTTGGGCATGTTCCCAACAAAACCCATGTCTTCATTTCTCCATAATAATCTCAATCTCCTCAAAATATTCCTTTGAAGCTGATGGCTTATATAATAAAATTGTATATTTCTGAACAAATGACCTGTAAAGATATTTAAAATTCTCCCAACCTGTGATTACTGTGTAAAAAATGAAGGAGGTTTTTTATTATAGTCCTGTTAGTAATAAAAACCTCTCTCATGTTTTTCAAATTAAATTCCATTTGTCCAAAACAATTCTTTGAAGTTGATGGCTGAAATAGTCCTTTGGAAAACATGAAAAATTGCCTGTACAACTGATTTTGTTGCTGCTGAACCGTAGCACTTGTGTGAAAACTGAAAGAGGTTATTGTAGATAGATATTATGTGAATAAAAGCCTCTTCCCGTTTCGTAAAATTAATCTTCAGTTGATGTAAACAATTATTTTAATTTGATGACTATAACAGTCATTTCGAAATCTGAACATTGTCCCTCTGAAGATGACTTTGCTACTCCCAATATGTATCACTTGGGTAAAAAATGAGAAAGGTTATTGTAGATCCTGATGTTATTATGAAAAAACTCATTCATGTTTTGAAATTTCTTCTTCTTTTGATGGAAACAGGTTGTTGAATAAAATGACTAAAACAGTCATTTTCAGAAAAATATGCTATGTTGCTTTTGAATCTTGAACTGTTTAACTTCATGAATGCTCTCACTGTATATATTTCTGCAACTCTTCTGGGCTGATGTTCTTTTTGGGTTTCCCTTCTGCATTGTTGAATGGTGTCTTCCCTTCTCTCGTTCCATAAAAATCAATTTTCAGCTGACTCTTCATCTCTGCCATTTTCCCTGTGATTGAAAACAAGTAACAGCTTGAGTTTGAAAATATGGAGGACTGTCTCTTCTCTTCAGCGCGCGGAAAATGAAATTATTTTTAAAACCAAGTCTAAAAACCAAGTCAACTTTATTCTTAAATAATGGTTTATTCCGGAGCCTCCTTTCAGCGGTTTTTTCCAAACTGCTTTTGCCCGCGGAATTTACCAAAAGTTACCACGTGGACATTTTGCTACCACCTTTCCAAATTAACCCTCGTGCAAATTTCGGCTTCGGATCCATTCGTGACCGTCGATCTATTTCACCTTTAATTCTCCGCCGTCAGATCAGGTGACACATACTCCTTTCCGCCAGGCTCCTTTGTTTTATCAAACGTGCAAGTTCACTCTCCGGAAATCATAATAGCCGTTGATGAAATTCACCTTTATTTTCTAACCGTTGGATGAGGCTACACATACCTTTTTCGCTAAGCCCTTTTTGTTTTAATTAACGTGCAACTTTACTCTCCAGAAACAATATTATCCGTTGATTTAATTTTCACTTTTTACATTAGCCATCGAATTATTTTATGTGCTAATGTTTTGATTATACCTTAAGAAAGGTAATAAACTTTGTTTAGCGCGTAAACCTTCGTTAAAACTTGGTTTGGTGAATAAAGGCCGCATTTTGACTTTGGCGAAATATTCAAAACTATATAAGTTTGAATATAAATAAAATAATAACTTTACAAAACCCATTTTCTTTTTTCAAATTTCATTCAAAAATTAATAAAATTTTTTGCCCCATTTGTGAAAAATTTATTTGTCTTTTTCCCTAAACTTCTTTACCTTCTCTTCTTTGCCAACTTGGACATATCTTAATGAGAAAACTTTGGAAACCAACTCAATCACCCATGAGAACTTAAAATTTCGAAGGCAATAGGACGAATTCCGACAAAAATAAGTTTAGTGCTAACAGGGTGGATTGTTCTTATAACCTTCTCTACTTTAGTGTGTAGTGCTACACGATCTATTAATTGTTGTTGTTGTTGTGTCCATAGTTTATCATCCTGTTTTTGTAATATTTTAAAATCAACAACCTTGCTCATCTTTTCTACTGGAGACAATTTCTTGATTTCATTCTCCAGCTTATTAAAATTTTCTTTAATAGTATGAAGTTGTTATGTTACCTATTCCAGCTTTGTATCATCCATCAAGGATTCCCATGACTAAGAAACCTATTCATATGCTTTGGAATAAAGTTCCTTGGCCTCCTAAATCTTCTGCATAGTTTCATTCACTACCTTCCATCGAGCTTCTAGTATATTAGAGGGTGTACTAAGACTCAAATTTGTTTCTAGTTTTGTGACTCATTTGTAGAGGTTGTCAGCTACATCCCCAATTCGAAAAATTATGGATTATGAAAACACACCATTTGTGATTCATTCTTCCATGAGTTCACTGCAAGTAAGTGCAACATCTTGTTCCAACCTCTCCCCATCGTCCTACCATGTTTTTTCTTTCTACTCTTTCTCCTTGACTTTGTTTTTCAGCAATGCGATAGTATTCTTGGAGTTCTTGGGTTGGTCAAACATCGCACGCTCTCTTGTATTCATCTCCTCTATTGCAGTATGTTGAATACTATGCATTAGATACATCAAAACTACAGAAAAATAAAGACTTGCATAACCAATATCCTTGATCATGGCGTTATGTTTGGTGTACCTAAATCAATTGCTTTGGAAATTACTTGGATATTTTTGTGTGGTGGCTTTGAAGGTACATAGACATGTCTCTCCTCAGATGGGCTAACTTCTTCCTGCGAAACTGTCGGATATGGTTCTTGGTAGAAAACTACTCGATCTTATTTTAATACGATACAGAGAGTCTACAGTAAGTTAGTAATACCACTGACCAAATCAATATGCCTTTTATCAATATTTTTGCAAGTTTCATTTGCCACTTCTTCCATTCGATAAGAAATAATATTATAGTCATCATTTGTAAGGCCAATAACCCAGATGTTTTTTCAACCTTTCACTTCTTATGAATCTTCTTGGATTGTTCAGATCTTTTTATCTTATCCCCCAGTTATGGATCTGTTGGGGTATCACTAGATTCTTCTTTACTGTCATATGGATAACTTCTTGGGATTTCTTCTCCTTGTGGATCTCCTTCATGATTACCTGATGTTCCATCTTAATGCGACTAAATTTCAACAAACAGTTGATCATCTGAGACAGGATGTCTCCACTCGTCGAGCCAGTTCCGAAAAGTTGTTTCAATATATTCAGTGGATAGCTAAAACTTCATAGTTAGCCATTGATTGTAACGGTCTTGTTTCGGTTGTAGGAAGATATGGTGATCCTCTACCAAAAATCTTATTATGTAACGGAATAGTTGTACCGTCTCTTTAGTAATCCTTTCTTGTTTACTAATGTAATATCTTAGTGCCTCACCTTGTAAATATAATTTAATATTTTTATCCCCATGCCATTTTAGATTGTCCTTGTCATACCAAATATTTTGGTATTTTTCCCCTCGACATAGTAGAGGTACATCCACCCCTTGGTAGTCCAATGACTCTGCCCATGCGACAAATGATATCAAAATTAAAATCCATGAATAGTTAAAAGGATTACCATTTTCTTGCGCATCGGTGGAATCCGCTAGCAATTCACTCAATAAGTAGGTCAATCGGTTCATCTAGATGCCCACAACACACTACTCTACTGCAACAATTGTTCTAACAGTACACTAGTTTGGTCACATCTTCCTTAGTAGTTTGCTTGATAATACTTTGGTGGTGAACCAAACAACAATGTCATTAATAGAGGCAATGGAAAAACCTGTCTTATCTTTGGATGAGTTATAGTTTTCTTTCATCCTATTGGTAAGTCCCGTACCTTGTTCCTTTCCAATGAAGAAGGGTGTTGGGTTGACCCTTGCAAGAGGAAGTGCTGTTATTAAAGCTATTAGGTCGACATATACTGAAATTTTTCGATCCATCCAAAGGAATCCTCCATGAAAACAATCTAAGAGTTGCCTAACATCGGTATTTACTTCTGTAGTGCGACCAAAATGTGGCATATGCATCATCGACAATAATCTTGACTTGTATAGTCCTCTTGCCACTCAATTGGGACCAAATGAATAGGTCCATTTTTAGTCTCTCGCACAATGGTCATTATTAAAGAAATTTAAATGTGGAAGATATTATATTTTGTATTATTATTGTTATCACCCCTTCTAGAGATGGTGTTCCTCCGATTAGGGATGTCATTGATATATTTGGTTATGTAAATAATTGAGGGAAAACCTCCATTGTTAGTTCGGTCAGGAGTACCACAAAAGTATTATTAAAATGTATTTTTGAGTCTTCCAAGGAAAGTCAGCCCTGGAAGCAAGGAGAAGTTGGCCCTATTGGGTTATTAGTCCTCTCAGCTGATTAGTATAAATAGGAGAGTCACTTCCCTTATTTGGACAAGTAGAACACTCAAGCAGTTGCGCTAGAGAGAGAAGAGATAATCCATCTAGAGGAGAGGGAGTAGTATAATGTTATTCTTTGGGTCTTCTACTGTACTTGGTTGAAGTCTATATAGAGGAAGTTGTGTTAGGTTTTCTTCCCCACGAGGGTTTCCTAGGATAAATATTTGTGTTCTCTTTTGTTCTATTGTGCATGTTATTCTTTCAGAGATCCTTTTGTTTTGATATAACAACTTTTTAAAATATTAACATGGTATCAAATCTAGCCTAAAAAAGAAGACATTGCGCAACAACTTATCCTACAATTCGATAAGCTAGGGTTTACTATTCTGGATACCTCCCTCCAAATATCAACTGGTAATGATGGTCCATTCAACTCTCCCTAGGATGGTGCATATTTATGTCGAAACATTTTTTCATTTTGAGGATTTTCACTTTTTGACCTACCACTACTATCAGGAGAAACTAGGGCATCATATTTTTCAAGGTTCCTTCCTCAGATTCCAAAAAACAAAGGTACAATATAGCTCACCTTAGGGAGGCAAATTTTTTCTTACAATCAACTCTACAAGTGATCCCAGTTGGAAAATTCGGGTTTTCCAGTCAAACCCTAAGTCACCCTAAAGCATATATTCCAAGAGAAGTCATCATACTAGTAAGTTCTATCCCCTATATTTCCATTTGAAGTTTCCATTCATTAAAGATGACAAACAACACCAAGATTGATGAAAATCTTGAGGGAGTAGAGAACATCAAAGCATGGAAGTACATAATCATGCTCATCCTTAAAGAACATGACATAGATGGCTTTATCAAAGAAGAGAATAAGGAACCAGAGGGAGAAGAGGAAAATGACAGACACAAAAAGGATATGATCAAAATAAAAAGGATCATAGATAATTCCATAAAGGATCAACTGATCTCCCAGGTATCTTCAAATAATAAACCAAAAGAAATGTTTGATGTACTAACTAGTATGTTTGAAGGTAAGAACATCAACAAAATAATGAACTTGAGGAACTAGAGTCAAGGGTGTGAAGATACAAAAGACAGAGACCATACAATCATATTTCTCAAGTGTATCTTAGATCAAAGAATACTTAGAAGGCATTGGTGATATGGTTGAAGAAGAAGAAGTGGTCACTGGTGACCACCCTGAATGGTTTCCCTAGAGAATGTGATTCCTTCATTAGAGGAATATGTGCTAAAAGAAAGTTAACCAAGTTCAACAAGCTATGGGAATACTGTGTACAAGAAGAAGGAAGGATGGTAAACATAGGAGAAAAGCTAAATGATAATGAATATCAAGCTCTAGCTACACACACCTAGAATGGAAGAATCAAGGTTAATCTCCCAAAAGATCATTGGGATTCAAGAAGAATAAGAAACCTAGAAGGGATTATCCATCCTTTGAATGTTATTCATGTCATAAGATGGGGCACATTGCCAGACATTTTTCCTCTTAAGAAACATTCGTTCAAGAAGAAGAACCTAAAGTACTATGCCCATGAAAATGAAGAAAATGAATAAGACAAGGAAATGACCACAGAGAATTAAGACTCTAGTGAAGACTATGTCCTAATTTCAGCTCTCATAGGTTCAATCACTCATGGAAATGACACTTGGCTCATAGAAAATGGTGCTTCCAAACATATGACAAGACATAACGATTCACTTTATTGTTTTACCCAAAAATACTATTCACGTAAGGTACATCTTGGAGATGATTATTAATACCCCATCAAAGGAATGGGAGAAGCCTCTTACAAATTAAGAACTGGAAAGTTCATGAAGATGAAAGAAGTCTTATATGTTCTAGGTTTAAAGAAGAATCTTCTTTCCATCTTATCTCTAGATAAGAAAGGGTTTAGAGTTTCCTTTGTAGATGGTGAAGTTCTTATGTGGATGAAAGGGAAAACAATAGATGATGCTGCTATAAATGGTGTCGAAGAAGGAGGACTCTACAAATTGAAAGGACACATAGATTCAACCCTTACATCCAGCACCATCAGTCCATGTGAATTATGGCATAGAAGACTTACTCATGTAAAGAATTGCCAATTAAGGGCAAGGTTGTCTCAGGTTTACCATAGATCTAGATCGATCATGAAGGAGTATGTAAAGGATATGCTCAATAAAATAACACCAAGAATCCATTCCCAAGCAGTAACATCAAAGAAAAAGGGATCTTGGACAATGTACACATATGTGTGTGAACCAATGTCAACCACTTCCTTAAGAAGGTATGCATATTATGTGTTTTTTTATTGACGATTACTCTTGTAAGACTTGGATATACTTATTAAAAGGAAAAGAAGAAGTATTTAGAAAATTCAAGGAATTTAAGGCTCTTGTGTAAAATCTATCTGAAAAGAAGATAAAGACCTTAAGATAAGATAATGGAGGAGAATTAACTTCAAATGAATTCAAGGACTTCTGTAAGGAAGTTGGGATTAAGAGGGAGCTTACCACACCCTATAATACACAACAAAATGGAGTAGCAGAAAGAAATAATAGCTCGCTTACCACACCCTATAATACACAACAAAATGGAGTAGCAGAAAGAAAGAATAGCTCCATCATGGAAGCAGTCAGAGCAATGATCCATTATGAAGATCTACCTATGCACTTATGGGAAGAAGCAACAAGAACTGCAGTCTATCTCCAGAATAGAATATCTCATAGTGCTCTTGGAAACAAAATCGCAGAAGAAAGTTCACTGGTGAAAAGCATGAAGTGATCCACCTAAAGATATTTAATTGTATCGTATACTTACATGTTCCAAAGGAGAAAATATAAAAATTGGACCCTTCAGGAAAGAAGGGAATATTTGTTGGATACAATGAACATTGAAAAGCTTATAGAATCTATATTCTAGGATTCCACCAAGTCGATATCAGTAGATATGTTACATTTGATGAAGATTCAAACTTCACCAAGTCTAGAAAGATCTTTGCAGATGAAGATCATAAAGAAGAGGAGGAGGCTCCTAGAACCACAAAAGGTACCTGACCACGAGTTAGAGATATTGAAGAAGATCCTATAAAATAATATCATGACCTAACAGAACCTCAAAGACTCATGGAAACACCCAAGAAGATGATCTCAACAAAAAGAAGACCATCTTGGGATCGTGATGTAATCAAAGAAGCAGAAAGATATGGTGCACCAGAAGGAATAAAAAGACAAACAATCTATTCAAACTATGTGGAATTAACGAGCAACCTTTTTGATGAAGAACCCACATGTTTTAAAGAAGCTTCATAGAAGAAGGAATGGATGCAGGCCATGATTGAAGATACGAGTCAATAATGAAGAATGATGTTTGGGATGTGGTTCCAAGACCAAAGGACAAGTCATTAGTTTCTTCATTATGCATTTTCAAGACAAAGCATTCAACAAATGGCAGTATTGAAAAGCTTAAAGAAATTATTGTCGCATGAGTTTTTTCACAAAAGGACAGAATTAATTATGAAGAAAATTTTGCAATGTAGCAAGATATACTTCTATAAGAACTGTCCTTACCTTGGCAACCAAGATGAAATAGAAGCTATATCAAATGGATGTAAAAACAACTTTCCTAAATGGAGTCATAGAAGAAGAAGTATATATTGAACAACTTCCAGGATTTGAAACCCAAGACAAGGAAACACATGTATGCATATTAAATAAAGCTCTATATGGGTTAAAACAAGCACCCGGAGCATGGTATGGAAGATTTGATGGATTCCTAATGAATTTGGGCTTTACCAAAAGTAAAGCTAATTCTAACCTTTACTATAAGGTTGAGAATGATGGGATCATGATATTACTATTGTATGTAGATGACCTATTTTTTTTATAGTAAAGGAAAAGCTCATTAGTGAATGTAAGAAGAAACTTGCAATAGAGTTTGAGATGAAAGAGCTTGGCACATGCACTATTTCCTAGGTCTTAAAGTATGGAAGTTTCCCGACAAGATTTTCCTAAACCAAGGAAAATACATAGTAGATATTTTGAAGAGATTTGGGATGCTAGATTGCAAAGCGATTAACACTCTGATGGTGACAAACCTGAAGCTAATAAATGATGAATCTTCAAAAAGAGTATATGTCACATTATATAGACAAATTATTGGCTCACTGATGTAGTTGAAAAATACAAGACCTGATATATGTTTTGCTGTGAAGCCCAGACATGTCCATGTAGTTGCAACAAAACATGTGATGAGGTACCTAAAAGGTACATTGGATTGTGGCCTCAGATATACAGCCGACAGTGAGTTCATATTGTGTGGCTATAAATTCAATAACAAAGCAATGAAATTCGGGCCTTTGCTATTGAATTTATTTTGAGAGTGAGGAAGAAAGCATATGTTCTGAGGGAAATATGATTATATTTTCAAAGAACACAATATACATAGATTTGGGCACTACACAATTATAGAGGTACGCTTGAGGATAGAACACCCAACATGTATAAGGACCCAAATTTGTGCATCTTTTATGTTTCAGTTTGAAGTAATTGGTGGTATGTATAATTCATTATCTTATCTCTGCTTATACACACTTTTTTAACCTAGAATCCACCGAAGCCTATGGAAAGGTGCCTTAAATTGATTTTATGAAGAATCTAAAGGCATAAAACCATAACTGTAAACCCCTAGTTTCATAAAGCAAGCAACGTAATCAATTCTTGGAAAATCTGATGTGTTTTGGGAAGCTTCTTAAGGCTACATGATTATGATCAGTTATATATCAGCATGTCTCCATCTTATTACTGTGCTTATTCACCCAACAACGAGTTCACAATTATGAGAGGTTATATTGCATCATCCATGAGGATCGTTTGTGGACCATTCATGTAGAAAATATGGAAACAATAGCATGTAGTAGTTTAGGAAGCCACAGTGGAAGTAGCATTTGGTAGATATGTTTGTACCGCTCAGTAGTGAGGTATTTTGTTGCGCTGAGAGGCACATTCTACAACCCAGTAGGGGGGATGTGTAACTCCTTCCGTGCTTATAATCGACTCAAATAAAAATAAAAATATAATAGAATAATTTGAATATACCAAAATATTGGTCGGCTCGATAAAAATAAAATAAATAACAAAACATAATAAAAATATGTCGGCTTGATAAGAGAATTAATTTTGAGTATATATATACCAAAATAAACCAAACATTTATCAAATTAATCAAAGAACTCTTTAAAAAAAAGGCGCATCCTTTGATTCAAATTTAACAAATGAAAAAAAAGAATGTTTATATAATCCTGAATAATATATCAAATGATAGGAAATAATAATGAAAACCAAAAACCTTTAGTTCATAAAATTTTATTTTTGGGTAACTGTTATTTACTGTGGCCATTTAGTGTTTGTCCTGAATAATTTATGAAATGACAAGAAATAATAATGAAAACAAGAAATCCTTAGCTCATGAAAATATTATAAAATTCTATTTAAAATAAGACATGAAAACTATATATATACAAACCAATGTGATATTGTTAAATTTCAATAAATCAACTAAAATTTATAATTAAAATATTTTCAAACGTCACTAAAGGGACATATTACATGTTGAAATGTCATTAAAATGATGAACACCAATAATATTTTGTGATTAATTCATAGTATTATAATGCGAGAATTAGCATGAATGTTTAATTATCATGATAAGGCGACACAACAGTGCTAAACACAGTGATAGAGAGCATATACATAGTGAGATCCGATATATAGTCGGATCAGATAGTGTATATATCTCTATTGCATATTTAACAGATTTTTTGCATGGTTTATATATCTCACTTGTTTGAAGATTAAATGTTTGTGCATAAATTATAATTGTCCCCGAATGTGGTGGCACATGCACAATGACTTGTATGGCCAACATTAACATCACATCTATGAGTACTCTTTAATTACAAATAGAATATTATATCTTCAAATATTTTTTTTAAATAAACTTAGATGAGAAAAAAACAACCCATCTGGTTGTTCGTGATATTCCCTACGCTGATCATGCACCACTGGACATAAAATTTATCTTCTCACTGATCTTCTCTGTGTTCTGTTGATGGCCCAGATTGTAATTGTTGGAAAACTACAAGGCAATCATTAGAAGGAGAAAGTACAACCTGAAAGGATTCAAACAATCCCATGCAGAGATGGTTCTATCCCCAAGTTGTTTGGGACAACTGACTCTTATGGATATAAGGCCTCCACTGGCACAAAGTGAACAGATCGAAAAAGGATCTTCTCTTCCTCTGTGGAAGATCTAAGGGGTGTGAAGTGACTGTGAACTGTTTTAGTATTAAGTCTTTGTTGATAGTGATAATGTGAAGTAGAACAATTGTATCAATGATATATGACAAATATTAATACAACTTATAAACATAGAAACCAGATTTATTCTTTCCAAATTTGAATACAACAAATAGAATTACAATTGTATCATTTTATCCACAGAATTTAAGCACATACAAACACTAATTGAAAAATCAACATTTTATAAGAGTGACTTTTTATTAGTTGCAATAGAATGTGTCACTGAATTAAACAAAGAAATTTATTTAATGAATCATCAACACAATAACCAAGTAATGAAAAATAAAGACAAATATTAGTGTGTCCAATAATAGTGCAACATATAATAGAGATATCAGAAAGGTAAAAGAATAAGCAAAATTGCCCAAAGAAATGTAATGAATAACCAAAAGATGGCAAAAGAAACTAACTGAATTTTATTGAGAGTGTAACAAATTACAATTCTACAAAGATACAGATTATCTCCAGTCTTTCCCTTGTGGTTCCTTCTCCTATCATTCTCTAGGATCCCTCCTCCTATATCATGCATTCCTTAACATGATATCTCAGTGTCTTTAAATAAAAATGACAAATATTACAAAAACGATATCCCACAGAGAGTTAGGGATCATAAAAATATGGTTTCATGATTTTCCAAGGGCAGATTTTCACTTGGAAAATACATCTAGCAAATCCACCACCTCCTTATATTCAACAAAATCTAGTTGCAACTAAGCCTTGCAGACAAGCGATTTGATTTCCCTCTTCTTTACTTTCTCCCATTCTCGGAGAAATAAATTGATCTATATTTGCGAATTGAGGGGTGACTAAATCCATTCCTTGATTTCGACCACATGAAGATGATCAAGTTTATCTATCCACTCCTTACTCTTCGAAAAATCCCTTTCAACTTGCTATGGATTGAGATTTGGAGGCATAACATCTTCAATTAGATCAATCAGTGGGAAGTCCAGAAAACTTAGCAAATTATCTGATGGGAACCACCTCTTCTTGCAAGATACCTGTCCATTTTGGATGGTGGACTCTACTGGTTCATAAACATTCTCCCAAGATTCTAAGGATATCTTGATCCTCCTTAGCTTGATTTTATCTAGGATTGGTACATCTTCAGGTCTGTCTTTGATGTACCTTTGACAATCCACCAGATTATTGTAATCTTTGGTTGCTTCCTTCCTCCTTTGATTATGATCATAAAGGAGGTTAGTTTTTTGTTCAAAGGCATTGTAAGTCTCTTGAATTTCATTTAGTCCTTCAAACAAAGAAACCATTACTTTTTAAGATCATGCTAGATATTGGAAGCCAGTTCTTGGAACTCTTCCTTTGTAAGTTTTGCGAAAGAGGAAGATACATAAATGAACTGGTAATCCTCCAACCGTTGTTCAAGGGCTGTAATATTTTCATCATGTTTCGCATTGAGCCTTTGCATTTATTTAAGCTTTTGTTGGAGAATACCATTCAGCTCCTACAATTGCTTGAGTTGATCCTCATAAATATCATAGAAATTATGCAACTCATGTTGATGATGTGCATTTTCTTGGGACTACTCCTATTTAAACTTATGTAGTTCTTGTTCTTTCACCTCAATTTCCTTATTAAGTGAGGAAATTGAGTCATAATTATCCCCTACAAAGGTTCCCATAGAAACTGTTGTTTCTAAAGCTTCCTGCTTAACATATGTTGATTCCTTTTTCCATATAATTTGATTTGGCATTGTTCCTTGCTTGAATGTCCCTTGTTTGGTCCTCTTGGATCCTTTCTTCACCACTGCTTTCTTTTTTTTGCTCCAGAAATATTCTCCAAGTGATACCACTGCATCATCTCCAAAATCTGTTATTTCTTCTGCTGTGGTATTTGATACTTCAGGCACCGTGACTAAAGACATAGGTTGGGAAATAACAGGGTTTGGGATGGGCATGTTGACTTGGGGGATTAAAATGTATGGTACATGGACCTAAGAAAATGGTGATGTAATGGAGATATCAATAGGAGAAATGGGTTTCGTAGAGGTGGTGAGAGTAGGAGTGTGTTGATGGCCTGAGGTTGTAGTTGCTGGAAAGCTACAAGGAAATCAACAGGAGGAGAAAGTCTAACCTGGAAGGATTCAAACAATCCCACGTAGAGATGGTTCTATCCCCAAGTTGTTTAGAATAAATAACTCATATGGATATAAGGCTTCCACTCGCACAAGGTTTTCAAATCCGAATGGATCTTCTCTTCCTCTATGGAAGATATGGAAGGGTTTAAAGTAACAATGAACTGAACTGTTAGGATAAAATGAAACTGTA
Organism: Pseudotsuga menziesii; assembly: GCA_001517045.1. Classification (NCBI taxonomy): domain Eukaryota; kingdom Viridiplantae; phylum Streptophyta; class Pinopsida; order Pinales; family Pinaceae; genus Pseudotsuga; species Pseudotsuga menziesii. The sequence goes on from LPNX011165941.1 coordinate 288,767, forward strand.
AATGTTGATGATGCATGATTAAACAATTAGATCAATAATATATAGGAAAAGGTTAATCCAATATATAAAAATATAGACCGGATTTATTCTTTTCCAACTTCGAATAGAACTAAAACAATTAAAATTGAATTGTTTGATCCAAAGGCATTAAGTGCATAATTGTTCTAACAGAGAAATACTAATTGAAAAATCAGCATTTGTAAGGGTGACTATTCATTAGTTGCAACTGATAATATACGAATTAAAGAAAGAAATCTATCTAATGCAAAATCAACACAGTAACTTAGTAATTAAAAATCAATACAGATTTTAGTGTGTCCAATAATAATGCAACATATAATTGTGATATCAGAAAAATAAAAGAATAGCCAAGATTCACTAAAGAAATTCAATGAAAAATCAAAAGATGACAAAATAAACGATTTGGATTTTATTGAAAATGTAAGAAGTTACAGTTCTGCAAAATTATAGAGTATCTCTGGTCTTTCCTTTCTGGTTCTTTGTCCTATAATCCTTTAGAGTCACTCCCACGGGCTCTGTCCTCCCTCTCTATAAGATATTCATATCTTTAAATAATTATGACAAAATATTACAAAGAAACAAATCCTCTAAATAAATGGGGATTACAAAATATGGTTTCATGATTTGTCAAGGGAAGATTGCCACTTGGAAAATGCATCTAAAATATACTATGTCCTTATACTCAACAAATTATAGTAGCAACTGAGCCTTGCGAATGAGTGACTCAAAATCCATTTTCTTTAGTTTCTCCCATTCTTAGAGAAAGAGATTGGTTTTCATATGCAAAGTCAAAGGAGACTTAATCCATTCCTTGATATCTTCCATGTGAAGGTGATCGATCTGCTGAATCTTCTCCTTAGCTTTTGAAATATCCCTTTCAATTTGTTCCAGCTTGAGCTTCGGAGGCATAAAATCTTCAGTTAGATCCATTAGGGGTAAGTGTTGGGCTAGGAAAAGTGCACAAGGGAGAATTCGCCGTGCAAGCAAAAGAGGAAAAGTGGGCGCAATGGAGAAAATCAGGTGAAGGAAGAAGTGCGAGCGTAAAGAAGAGGAAGATGTGATGGGGATTGCTGCGATGAGGATTGGTGTGACAGGGTAGATCTAAGTCGATGGAAGAGGCAGGTAGAAGAGTTAAAGCGGAACAGGTAAAATTCAAGGAAAACTGAAGAAGGACAAACCAACAGAAGGCTAAAGGACAATTTTGTGACTATTGATGACCTGTACAGGCAGCCTGAAAGACATTTTTGTAGCTAGTTAAGGCTGTGGTTAATGTACTACAGGACTTTTGCGGCCAAGTATGGCCTAGTATTAATGTAATAGAAGATATTTTGAAGCTACTTGAGTCTATAATAACTAAGCTGTACTCAGTCGACCATGCGCGGTCTTGTAAACACTATAAATAGGAACTCGCTCTGTATAAGGGTTAGATCAGATTAGATTCAGTTAGCTTCAGCATTTTTGACTCAAAAGAGGAGTCTAGTAGAAGTATAAGGTTGTTGAGCCACAGATATGCAACTGAGTGCACAGAAAATAAAGTAGAAGAGTCAATCCAGACAGTGTGCAGATCAGTAGGAGAATATAGAAGCAATAAACCATAGAGCATGAGAGCAACAAGGATTGAGAAAAAGACATATATTAAGAACAGTCTGTAAGTCACAGACTGCAAGGTGCTACCTCTATTTCTCATGCCAGATAAAGAGCACCTTGGTTGTTTTTCCCAAATGGGTTTCCATGTTATTTCCTGTGTTGAGGGATTAAATGCTTATGTGAATGTTGAGTGTTTGCTTACTTTGTATTGTTACAATTACCATTGAATGTATGTCATGATATTGCCAATGAATGAATGAATGAATGTTTAAAATCATTTTTGACATGTTATGTATGATTTCCTGGTTAAATCTGGTAGTTACATTATAAGTCGCACACTGTTCATTATAAGCAAGGAATCAGCTGCACTGCACAGTTGCACCAGTTGTTAAGTGGTCAAGGAAACGGTTGTGTTGCACGTCGATTGTGGCACACAATTTCACCTCTGCTACACATTAATAAACTCCATCCCTCCATCTCTGTCGAGTGCATTGGATGTGTACCAAGCGACTATAATCCCTCGCTAACTGTGAAAACATGGTTTTGGCAGTTACACATTAATATATCTTGGGTGAGTCTGCACCTGCCTTGTAGGTGTTGCCAACTGAGCTTGCTTTGTTGGGTCGATGTCTTATGGTGTTTTGTTGGTATTTTATTGATTGAACCTCAGGTCGAGACAAAAAGGAATATTGTTATATTTTTATCATTCAAGCTAGCATTATGATCTTAGGATCTTTCACTGAGAGAATAACATGCACAACAATAAACACAAGAGACAAGAGACACAAATAATTTTCCTCAGGGAAACCATAAAGGAGAAAACCCCGCAACTTCCTCAGAGAATCCTGCAACTTTCTCAGAGATAGAATCAACACCAAAAATAAAACCAGAAAACATAAAGATGATCTCCCAACAACAGTAGCCTCTCTCTTGTCCCAACAACTTCTCCTCTCAGTCATGTGCCCCAATGAGTGAGTGAGTGTGTGATAAATAGAGAGGCTCACCCTCTATTAATATTTTTTCATTCACTTGAAACCCACTCCAACATGTCGACCTCACTTAACAATTACTTACTAGAGACGACATCTCTAGGAGTGTCTAATAACCTTAGTGCCCCACAACTTGTGGGGACTTTTCCTCCTTTGACCAACAAGGAGGGTTCTCCTTAACACAACAGTGGGGACTATTTCCCCAACTTACAATGACTCACCTAGGGTCAACTTCTCTAGGATAATCTAACAAACCTAGGGCCCCAAAACTACGGGGACTTTAACCCTTGACCAATAGGAGGGTTATCCACAATGACTTGACATGACTTGTTTACATTATAGAACCTTCCAATAGGAACATCGGGGCATGAAATGACTCAAGTACATTACAGACACATCTCAGAATAAACATTGGCATACAATACATAAGATACATAAGTGAATAGATTCCAAAGTTACAGTTTCATCAACACTCCCTCTTAACTAGGAAGGTATTCTCTCAACACAATTTATCAGCACAAGTATTCTTCTCTGTATCATCTGGATCATCCTAGGGTCCTCATCATCTTCAATTCATCTTCATCTGGATCTGGATCATCACTCGATATGGATCAACAATGGATCTGGATCATCACTTGATCTGGAACATCACTGGAACCTCATCACTGGATCTGGATCATCACTCGATTTGGATCATCACTGGAGCAACATAACTGGATCTGGATCATCACTGGATCATCACAGGTGCTATCTCATGATTCTTCTCGTCACAGGAAGTTATATAGAGGCAACCCTTTTTCATGCTGGGTGTAGGCCTAGCCTCCATGTAGGTCTTCTTGAGTGCTTATATTTGACCCTAAGTCAGAATGGCTCATCCAACACTTAAATCTAACCTTGACTCGTCAGAAAGGCATGCCCAACAATCACATTTGACCATGAGAGGAACTTAATCCCCTCACCATGTCAGAATGTCCCAGCCCTTACATCTGACCATGGAAGGAACCTCATCCTCTCATCATGTCAGAATGGCCGAGCGCTTACATATAACCTACTTGTCAAAATGGCCTAGCCCTTACATCTGACGTACTCGTCAGAATGGACCAACCCTTACATCTAATGTACTCGTCAGAATGGCCCAGCCCTTACATCTGACCTACTCGTCATAATGGCCCAGCCCTTACATCTGACCTACTCGTCAGAATGGCCCAGCCCTTACATCTGACCTACTCATCAGAATGGCCTATCCCTTACATTTGACCTACTCATCAGAATGGCCCAGCACTCATATCTGATCATGTGAGAACACATCCCAGAGTCACATCAGAATGGTCCTTAGTCCCAGACTGAGCTTTCCTGGTAACTGAACAGGTACCTCCATTCGCCTAGAGAATGGCATTATCCCTTATATTTGATCAAGTGGGAACCAATCCCTCAATCACATTAGGATGGCTGTGCACTCACATCTAATCATGTAAGACTACATCTTACAGTCGTATCAGAAAGTCCCTTAGTCCTAGACCAAGTATACCTGGTAACTGACCAGGCATATCCATTCCAAGAATGGCAACAGTCCTTATATCTGATCATGTAGGAACCAATCCTATAGCCACATCAAAATGGATCAGCATTCATATCTGACACGGAAGGAACCAATCCTCTCACCATGACAAAATGGATCAACCCTTACATCTAACCATGGAAGGAACCAATCCTCTCACCATGTCAAAATGGCTCACGAGCTCATCACTTCCCCTTGGAAGGAACCTTGATCTGGAGAACACCAAGCTTCTCCCTGAAGTACTCAAACTTCACTCTGGCTAATGGCTTCGTCAACACATCAGCTATCTGTTCATCCGTCACAACATACTGGAGCTTCACTGCTCCCCTCTACACCATATCCCTGATATAGTGATACTTGATCTTGATATGCTTTGAATTTTCATGGAACACCGGGTTCTCTGACATCTTCACAAAACTCTGGTTGTCACAATATATACAAGTAGCATTGAACTAGAGATCAAATAAATCAGACAGTAGCTTCTTGAGCCATACTGCCTCACAACTAGCTAAATAAGCTGCGACATACTTTGCTTCAGCTGTACTCAGTGCCAAATAGGATTTCTTGCAACTAAACCAAGAGATCACACCTGATCCCATACTAAAGAAACACCATGAAGTGCTCTTTTTATCGATGGCACTGCCTGCCCAATTTGAATCAACATAACCTTCCAGGTTAATCTTCTGATTTTCCTCATACTTGAGCTCATAGTCAACTGTACTCTTCAGGCACCTCTGAGTATGCTTTACAACAATGAAGTGAACATGTCTCCTATCTGTCAAGAACTGGCTCAAGGTTGTCATAGCAAAGTAAATATCTGTTCTTGTGTTTGTCAGGTACATCAAGGACCCAATCATCTAATGATACATTATGGCATCAACCGTCTCTGATGAAGCATCACTCAATAGCTTCATGTTCGATTCCATAGGTGTGGTCATGGCCTTGTAGTCCATCATCCTGAACCTCTTCAGAATCTCTACTGCATACTTCTCTTATATGAGGAAGATTCCATCCGCATTTTGCCACACCTCGACCATGCCTAGAAGATAGTGCATTGACACATAACAGGAGAATCACTGGTCTTCTGCCTTCAAGCTTGAAGCAAAGGTTAGAATCCACTTTACTCTCAATAAAGACTAGAGTCACCAGTAAGATATCCATCCTGTCGTACCATGTTGAACCTCAAGATCTTCTACAGTCACTCCCTCTGAAATGGAGCATCATACTCCCTCTGTCTTCCATACTCTATGCACTGAAACATTCTGTACCAGAGTGACAAGTAGCTTCCCATGCTACTAATATTCTATGTATCCATCTAGTGTATAGACTTTCATCTTCAACCTTGTAGCAAAGGTTAAGATCTTCATCAAGCTCAATACAACTATATGATCATGCAACTATTTTAGCCAATACAACATTCATCCATATCTCATGGAAACTTTTCTAGATGCCTTCCATCTCCACCAGGACAACATTGAGATTATGCACTAATCCAATATGTCAGCAAAAAGGTTTCATTCTAGATAAGTAGCAATGGAGAGTTGTATAGCACGATGGGCTACTTACCCATCACATGCATATTACTAGTATATTGTCATTAATACAAACATTCTATCATGCATAATACATTAACTGAATATAAACAAATGCATAACAAAACAATATCATGAAATGACAATTGAATACTTATCTTTATTTGTTTTGTGGGTAGACTCCTTCTTGAGCCTTTAACTTTATCATCTTCCTCATTCATAATAGCATTGTTTCTTATCCAAATGCTAAGATGGATAAGAGGTTCTTCAAGTTTTGAGTCCTTCCTATTCCTCATCGCTTGAGGGATCGTCTTTGGATTGTGAGAGCTTGATCTTCAGTTTCTCCCATCTTCTCTTCTCTTATTATGAGTCGAGCTTCTTCTTCTTCCCAGAGCCTGTTGAACGTAATCACTTCCTTCTGGCACATATTTCTCGTATGAATGAATCCCATGATCCTGGAAGGCCATTCAAGGTGGCTATCACAACTTCTACATTCTCCACTTCTTCTTGTACTGCTTCAAGTTGTTCTTTGATTTGAGAGACCTTTGTAAGATATGACTGCATGGTCTCTGCATTCTGGATCTTCACATTCTTCAACTGTATTCTTAGATTCATCTTTCAATTTATGTTCTTCCCTTCAAATAGCTTGGTCAAGGAATCAAACATCTCTTTAGGTGTCTTTAGGAAAGACACTTGTGGTATAAGGTGATCCATGATTGAATCAACAATGATCTTCTTGGCCTTGACCACGTTCTTCTGGTGTAAGGCTTCTAGCCTCATCTCCCTCTGGAACTAGAACCTCACTACTCATGTAGGTGTCCAATTCATTTTCTTCAACGAGATCATATACTTCCATGCTTGGAAGTTGACAACTTTACCAAGCTTATCATCAAGCTGATGTGATAGATCACTTTGAAATGAGAACCTCAAATGAAAATAGCAAAAGATTATGTCTTACTGATTTGAGGTGACCGTCCTGGTTTCGGAGTTGGCTGATATAGGGTTTTTCAGAGAAGCCCTAATTTTCAAAACTTGGAATCTTTTAGATCTGATTGGATAGAAATATAGATATCTTAAAGTTGAGCTGTCCATTGTAGTCCTTTTTTGAAAACAGTAGAGGGAAGCTCCCGGAACAAGAAGCCCTAGTTTTTCAATTTTTTTCTGAAGAAATGCCTATTACTGTTTCTACTGTATTTCTGCAATTACTGATCCTTTGTGTCTAAAACTATGCCTTTTGGTATCCTTGCCTGTCCCTATTCCAACACCATAGGCTTCATCAGAATTGGTTTCATCAATTGGGACTTATGATTTGTTTCCCAAGGTGACCTATTATAGGACTGTTCAGAATAACGAAGTTGTACGGAATTCCACATGTCACTATCTCATCTTTTGGGTCTAAAACACAGACCAAAGCAAGTAAAGTCCATGCCCTTACTGAAACAGCTTCCAAAATTTTAGTTGGACCTTTATAGCCCATGATATAGCAATTCTCCCCAGGTGTCTTGTTTAGGGATGAATCCTGGAAGAGGTTGGAACCCTAACTTGGAGGGATCATCTATCCCAGAATATAGTGAATCTGAGGCTGAATTTTGTACACAGTGTAAATAAGGATTTTATCTTTGGCTTGTGAAAGTTTTAGCACCTGAGCCTTTTCCAATTCTGAGCTATAGAGAATGTACCAAAATGTATTAGTTTTAGTATTTTAGGGTTTTTCTAGCTTGGGGTCAAACTAGAGTTTGACTTTCCTGGAGCTTCACCCAACCAAAAATCTTGATCCAGGTATCTAACATTCGATTTTGATGAGAAGAGAAATACTATGCTGGACTCACTCAAAAATTCCTTTTCTGTAAGAAGCCCTAATTTCTCACACCAAAAATTGAAAATGCTCGGAATTGAATTCTGCTTTGACAGAAAGATACACCCTTCAATGGAGAGTCAGCCTAGCATACTTTTGTCGATGGATTGTGGAGAGAGACCGAAAAATTACGAAGCCCTAGATTCTGTAGCTGCACAATGTCTTCTTCTCAGGTTAGCTCTGATAGCATGTTAGATTTTTATCATTCAAGCTAGCATTATGATCTTAGGATCTTTAATTGAGAGAATAACATGCACAGCAATAAACACAAGAGATAAGAGACACAAATAATTTTCCTTGGGGAAACCATAAAGGAGAAAACCCTGCAACTTCCTTAGAGAAACCATAAAGGAGAAAACCTTGCAACTTCCTCAAAGATAGAATCAATACCAAAATTAAAACCTGAAAACATAAAGATGATCTCCCGACAACAGTAGTCTCTCTCTTGTCCCAACAACTTCTCCTCTCACTCATGTGCCCCAATGAGTGAGAGTGTGTGTGATAAATAGAGAGGCTCACTCTCTATTTATATTATTTCATTCACTTGAAACCCACTCCAACATGTCGGCCTCACTTAATAATTACTTACTAGAATCGACATCTCTAGGAGTGTCTAATAACCCTAGTGCCCCACAACTTGTGGGGACTTTGCCTCCTCCGACCAACAAGGAGGGTTATCCTTAACACAACGGTGGGGAATATTGCCCCAACTTACAATGACTCACCTAGGGTTGAATTCTCTAGGATAGTATAATAACCCTAGGGCCCCACAACTGTGGGGAATTTAACCCTTGACTAATACGAGGGTTACCCACAATGACTTGATATGACTTGTTTACATTATAGAAGCTCTCGATAGGAACATCGGGGCATGACATGACTCAAGTACATTACAAAAACATCCTGGAATAAAAATCAGGGTACAATACATAAGATACATAAGTGAATACATTCTGAAGTTACAATTCCATCAACAAATATTAGGCGAACAAATGGTTCCATTTCGGGGACCGTTAATCATTTGAGTGGAGGGAAATGCTGTGGCATCTGACAAAGAAGGAAATATAGGATTGGTTGGAGTCTAAGACACTAGAAATTGCACAAGAAGAGAGCATTGGATCATGGTTGAGCGGAGAAAGCTAGTTAGACCAGTAGATCTACACTGATATTCACGAGATATTCTTTGTAGAGTTCCCTATTGTGTTGCATGAATGGTTGTCAAGATTTATGACTAGGCAGACTAATTTCAAGAGAAGAGAAGCGGTTAAGTGGAGTGATCAGTTCGTTCACAAGATAACCAGTGTAAGTAACACCATCTCTAGAGTTGTTGATTTTTGGGTCGATAGTATTTCGCAAGGGTATATTACTCATTTTGCAGTAGAGACTATAACCTCATATAGCGAGGCTGAAATAAAATTTTTCCAAGGACCACGAAGAAGGTATTTGTTGTCTATCAACACATGGATAAAGATTCTAGTTTATGAGAAGGTCATCTTGCAGTTGAGTAGTTGAGCCGCATATACAAGGAAAGGGGATATGTTGCAGACAATCTGCAAAGAAAATGGGAAATGGTGAGCTGAGATGTTCCCAGGAAGTACAAAACCTGAACTTGAAGCTGGAGTCCTAAGAAGTGGAAGGAGATTTAGATCGGGGAAAATAAGAAAGATAGAGGGAGGTTGACGAACTCCTAGTCTGTTCGAAGAAAGTGATCATGAACTTCAGTTGCAGCTGGACGAAGGGTCTTGCGACAAAGAGGAGAATTATAGCGTAATTTAAGAAGGAGTAGAAGAATCCAAAGATTATGTGGAGACACCAAGGTCAGGGCACAACTACATCACACTAGGAGTATCACCAAAGGTAAGGTCTAGAGCCTCATCTCCTGAAATATTTGTTAATACTTATAGTGATAGTATCACGACTAGCGCACAGTAGGGTACACCTACATTAATTTATTCATAAGATAACCCCAACTCCAACTAAATGGACGGGCATGATATCTAGTTACCCACATTCAATGGGAATGGAATAGAGGATCGAGAGTAGCATTGGTTCCTCTATGAAGCTATTTGGATGGTTTTCCTAGTTCATAACGCTGACCTAAAGAAAGCACAGATGATCATGACTCTGAGAGGTTGTGCACTGGATTGGTTTATGAAGTTTTTCGTAGTACCACCAGGAACACCACATAAGACCCTTGAAGAGATATAAGCCACAATGATCTATGAGTTCAGAAAACCTAAATCTAAGTCGCAGTGCATCACTGAGATCAAGGAGATAAAATAATCATTGACAGAGTCTGTATGGTACTTTCACCAGCGGTTTAAAACTTTGATGGATAAAGTAAGTTTCCAGATGTCGGATGTACAACATAAAGAGTGGTTTACTGCTGCGCTATCACCACACATCTAAGGCCCATTGATGCAACAAAATATTGAATCTCAGACGGGAGCGTTATAGAATTGGCAATGAAGCTGGAAGCTCGCCAATCAATGATGGTGCCACAGGAATCGTGCATATTTTGTCATAGCTGGCCAATCGAACGATACAGCTTCATGAAATAAAGAAGGGAAAGGAAGCCCAAGACTACTTATGGTGTACAAAATTCATAACGGATGGACACACAAGCGATAATTATTCGACCTACATGAACTATATCTCATCAGGGCGCCAAACCCATTGAGTGCCCACGGATTACGCTGGTGCCGCATATGCCAGTGTAGAGGACATCGTGATGAGGAGTGTCCATACTTGCAAAATATTGTAAGTACCCCAGCAATCCTTTTCTATAAATTTTGTAAGTCAGTAGGCCATGAAGAGAAGGATTTCAGAGCATACCAACTCTTGAAGGGAAATATGGTGTTGATGTATTTGTAACTTCAGAATGTATTCACTTTATATCTTATGTATTGTACCACGATGTTTCTATCACGAATTATTTGTAATGTAATTGAGTCATACCATGCCCCGATGTTTCTATCGGGAGATTCAATAATGTAAACAAGTCATGTAAAGTCATAAAGTGTAACCCTCCTTATTGATCAAGGGTTAAAGTCCCCACAGTTGTGGGGTCCTAGGGTTATTAGACTCTCCTAGATAATTCATCCCTAGCGAGTTATTATCAAGTCAAGAATTAGTATAAATAGAGAGGGAGCCTATCTATTTAACATACATTCACTCACACTCAATTGTAGTGCATAACTGAGAGAGAAAGAAGAAGCTAGGACAAGAGAGAGAGAGACTACTGATGTCGGGAGATCATCTTACTGTCTTTGGGTTTTACTTTTCATGCTTATTCTGTCTCTGAGGAAGTTGCAGCGTTTTCTCCTTTATGGTTTCCTTGAGGAAAATATTTGTGTTCATTGTCTCTTGTGATTGATTGATGTGCTTGTTATTCTCTTAGATAAGATCCTAAGATCATATAGCTTAAATGATAAAAATATAACATGGTATCAGAGCTAACCTGAGAAGAAGACACTATGTAGCTACTGAAGCTAGGGCTTCCTATTTTTTGGATCTCTCTTCACAGATCATCACCAAAAGGAGGCTAGGATGACTCTCCTCTCTAGGGCACATCTTTCTGTTGAAGCAAAATCTGATTCTGAGGATTTTTAGTTTTTGACCCGACATGGCAACGGGAAATTAGGGATTTCCACAAAATTGGAATTTTTTAGTGATCCCAGGCCAGGATTGATATCCTCCACAAAATCAAAGTTTAGAGACCAAAATTGAAGTTTTTGGTTGGGTAGAACTCCCATAAAGTCAAACCCTAATCTACTCCTAAACCAGAAAACAAGCTCTGTAGAAATCCAGCTCTAGATTCAGTTCAGACATCTTAAACTGGTAAGATCTAAATCTTTTGTAATTCCATTTGAGGTTCTCTATTAAGATGTCTCCTCATACCAAGCTTGATGAAAAGTTTGAGGGAGCTGACAAATTTCGATCCTGGAAGTATAGGATCTCCCTGGTCCTAGAGGAAAATGAATTGGACTCCTACATAAGTGAAGAGGTTCTAGTTCCATAGGGAGATGAGGCTAAGGCCTTACACAAAAAGAAGTTGGTCATGGCTAAGGAATCAAGAAGATCAAGATCAGCAGAGATGTAATATTTGACGAAGACTCAGCTTACATCAAGTCCAGAAAAAGACATGTTGAAGACTCTGAAGAATCAAAACTACCCAGAATCCGTAATACAACTATGAACGAAGCAACTCTAGAAGAAGATCGAGAAATGGAAGAACCTTAGCAACCTGTAGATCCACCTCAAGAGAAGAATCCTCACAATAGGAAACTTGCATGGGTACGAGAGTCTATACAAGGTGTAGAAAAATATGGGGCTCCAGAAGAAATGAACAGAGAAAGAAAAAGATCTAGGTCCTACTCTGGATATTTAACCTTATTATGTGACATCATCGATAAATAACCTTCCAAATATGAAGAAACAACAGAGAAGAAAGAATGGAAGCATGCTATGATCGAGGAGTACTAGTCGATCATGAAGAATGATGTTTGGGATGTTGTCCCAAGACCAGAGGGGAAGTCTATTGTGACTTCCAAGTGGATCTACAAGATCAAGCATGTTGCAGATGGTAGCATAGAGAAATATAAAGCGAGATTTGTGGCTTGTGGCTTCTCCCAGAAAAAAGGAATAGATTATGAAGAAACTTTTGCACCTGTAGCCAAATACACTTCCATCAGAACAGTACTTGCTCTAGCTACAGTAATGAAATGGAAGATACACTAGATGGATGTCAACACTGCTTTCTTGAATGGTGTAGTGGAAGAGGAAGTGTATGTGGAGCAGCCACTTGGTTTTGAGACACATGACAGGGAGACTCATGTGTGTAAATTGAAGAAATCCCTTTACGGTTTGAAACAGTTACCCAAGACATGGTACGATAGAATTGACAGCTTCCTATCCAGTTTGGGCTTTACGTAGAGTAAAGCAGATTCCAACCTTTACTACAAGGTTGAAGAAGAGAACCCAGTGACACCCCTATTGTATATAGATGATCTATTTGTAATAGGTGTGGATGGGTTGATTGCTGATACAAAGAGGAATCTTGTTGTTGAGTTTGAAATGAAGGTTTTGGGTATGATGCACTACTTTCTAGGCATGGAGGTGTGGCAGAATGCAGATGGAATTTCCCTGCGACAAGGGAGGTATGCAGTAGAGATCCTAAAGAGGTTCGACATGATGGATTGCAAGGCGATGAACACACCTATGGCATCGAACCTAAAGCTATTGAGTGTTGCTTCATCAGAATTGGTTGATGCTATGATGTATCGTTAGATGATTAGGTCTTCGATGTACCCGAAGAATATGAGACTAGATATTTACTTTGCTGTGAGCACATTGAGCCAGTTCCTGATAGATCCGAGACATGTTCACTTAATTGCTGCAAAGCATATTCTGAGGTACCTGAAGGGTACAGTTGATTATGGGCTCAAGTATCAGGTGAATAAGAATATTAACTTGGAAGGTCATGTGGATTCAGATTGGGCCGGTAGTGCCATTGATATGAATAGCACTTCAGGGTGCTACTTAAGTATGGGATCAAGTATGATGTTGTGGTTGAGCAGGAAACAATCCCATGTGGCACTCAGTATAGCTGAAGCAGAGTATGTTGCAGCTTGTTTGGTTAGATGTGAAGCAGTGTGGCTAAGGAAACTACTATGTGATTTGTTTGATCTCTAGTTGGATGCTACTTGCATATATTGCAACAACCAGAGTTGTGTGAAGTTGTCAAAGAACCTAGTGTTCCATGACAAGTTGAGGCATATCGAGATCAAATATCACTATATCAGGGATATGGTGCAAAGAGGAGCAGTGAAGCTCTAGTATGTTGTGATGGATTAGTAGATAGCTGATGTGTTAACCAAACCATTAGCTAGGGTGAAGTTTGAGTACTTTAGGGAGAAGCTTGATGTTCTCCAGATCAAGGTTCCCTCCAAAGGGAAGTGATGAGTCCATGAGCCTTTCTGACATGGTTGATGTGTTCATCCCATGGCCAGATATAAGTGTAGAGCCATTCTGATGTGACTGTGGGATGTGTTCATCGCACATGATCAGATATAAGTGTAGAGCCTTTCTTACATGGTTGATGTGTTCATCCCATGGTAAGATATAAGTGCTGAGGCTTTCTTACATGGTTGATGTGTTCATCCCATGGTCAGATGTGAGTGTTGAGCCCTTCTAACATGGTTTATGTGTTCATCCCATGGTCATATGTGAGTACTGAGCCTTTCTCACATGGTTGATGTGTTCATCCCATGGTAAGATATAAGTGCCGAGCCTTTCTTACATGGTTGATGTGTTCATCCCATGGTAAGATATAAGTGTTGAGCATTCCTGACATGGTTGATGTGTTCATCCCGTGGTCATATGTGAGTGCTGAGCCTTTCTAACATGGTTGATGTGTTCATCCCATGGTCAGATGTGAGTGCTGGGCCTTTCTGACATGGTTGATGTGTTCATCCCATGGTCATATGTGAGTGCTGGGTGTGCCTTTTTGACATGGTGGTGGATGTGTTACACCCATGGTCAGATCTAAGTGTTGGGTGGGCCTTTCTGAATGGGTTAGATATAAGTGCTGAAGAATATGAAGACCTAATTGGAGGCTATGCCTACAACCAACATGAAAAAGGGCTGGCTCTGTAGAACTTCCTATGATGATTAGAATTGAGATAGCACCATTTGATCGTGATGATCCAGCAGTGATGATGATCCAGTAATGATCCAGACTTGATGATGATCTAGTTGTGATCTAGACTTGAAGATGAATATGACTTGATGATGATCCAGATGATACAGAGAAAAATACTTGTGCCCATAAATTGTTTCAAGAGAATACCTTCCTACTTAAGAGGGAGTGTTGATGTATTTGTAACTTTGGAATGTATTCACTTGTATATCTTATGTATTGTACCCCGATGTTTCTATCGGGAAGTGTTTGTAATGTAATTGAGTCATGTCATGCCCCGATGTTCCTATCGGGAGATTTAATAATGTAAACAAGTCATGTAAATTCATAGAGTGTAACCCTCCTTATTGAGCAAGGGTTAAAGTCCCCGCAGTTGTGGGGCCCTTGGGTTATTAGACTCTCCTAGAGAAGTCGGACCTAGTGAGTTATTGTTAAGTCAGGAATTAGTATAAATAGAGAGGGAGCCTCTCTATTTAACACACATTCAATCACACTTAGTTGTAGCCCATAACTAAGAGAGAAAGAAGAAGTTGGGGCAAGAGAGAGAGACTAATGCTGCCAGGATATCATCTTATTGTCTTTGGGTTTTACTTTTGGTGCTTATTCTATCTCTGAGGAAGTTGCAGGGTTATCTCCTTTATGGTTTCCTCGAGGAAAATATTTGTGTTCATTGTCTCTTGTGATTTATTGATGTGCTTGTTATTCTCTCAGATAATATCCTAAGATCATATATCTTAAATGATAAAATTCTAATAGATGGTAGACACCTACTTGATGAAGAACGATGGGTAGCCTTAGGCTGAACCAACACAAGCATCCTATCAGCCTGCACAATTCCCACCCAATCAGTATCATCATTAATATGAGCCTTAGAATCAGTATGCACCACAAAATAAATATCATCCACAATACCAGCAGAACTAGCACCCCCCACAACAACCACACCCATAGGGAAGAGGTGGTGGAAACTTCAGAGGCAGAGGAGGAGGAAGATTCAGTAGAGGAAGAGGTCAAGTTACATGCTATAACTATGGATAGCTAGGCCATTATGCTGGAGATTATCAGGAACCTGCAAAGACATGCTCATATTGCAAAGTGCAGGCATTAGAGGAAATTTGGGGTCTAAAATGGGCCTTATAAGAAAATGTGCCAAAATAAGCTTTTGTGAGTTGGAATTCAAGAACCAATAGAATTTCAATAAAATAAGTCAACCATAATGGTTGAATTAACATATTTGTCATTAAAAAAAACTATTTTTTTTGTTCGTATTTTCGACATATCTCATTGTGTTTTTACTCAAATTTCGATCGGGAGAGCTCGTTGGATGCGTAATTTGATTCCGCATCCAATGAGTTCTCCCGATCGAAATTTGAGTAAAAACACAGGGAGATATGTCGAAAATACGAACACAAAAAGTAGTTTTTTTCTTTCTTCCTCCAAAATTAAT
>LPNX011165941.1:304697-315360 GCA_001517045.1 Pseudotsuga menziesii
ATAATGTAGAACAGTGCCCTCCATTGATTGAGAAGTGGCAAGCTAGGACCATTACAAGTCCTAACCCTGTGAAAAATATGAACTAAAATCCAAATCCTAAACTGAATGTCTAGATCATTGCTGTTGAGCCAAGAGAGCCAAGTGTTTCTTTTATAACACAAGTAGGTTCTATGACCGGATCTGATCAAGATGTACCGCAAGAACAACTGCACCGCAAGTACGAACCGCGGCACAGAAGAAAGTACCATTCGAAGTTAAAAAGCAGAAGCAAGTATTCTCAGATGTGTGACCAGAGTTTGCGAACCTAGAACAACCATCCTCCTCAGCCAAAGTAAGGGAGATGCCTGAATGATTTCAGTATATATTCTAGAAGAATGTCCCACATAAGGTTAGTAAGCTCAAGTCATTTCTTTCAAGTTTGTTAGCGCTAATTCAGGATAAATATGTTATCGCAGAACTACAAACATTGATAGAAAAAACCCCAGAAGTGTCGCAACCAGAGAGGAGAGTTAAAAAGGTCAGAAAGAAATTCAAAATTGGGCATGAGTTAAGAATGACTGCACAAATAAGAGACTACGACATGGATTACATTATTTTAGATCTAGGCTCGGACGTCAATATCTTGATGCGACAAACTTGGGAAGGTATGGGAAAACAACGCTTGGACTAGTCTCCTATCCAGTTACGACTTGCAAACCAGGTGAAGGTCCTACCAATTGGTAGGTTGTGTCAAGTCCCTATCGACATTGAGGGGTTGGACACATTTTTTGGACTTTAAAATTATTAACATTGTCGATGAAATGAACCCATAGGTCGTGCTGCTGGGGATAGATTGGGCCATAGATAATCAGACCATTATCAATTTCAAGAAAAGGATACTCTCATTAAAGGATAATGAGATGAGGGTAGTATCACCCATTTATCCATTGGAAGGACATAGACATGTCGAGCCTATCCACAACAAGGAACAGAATGATTATCTCGACCATATCTACACAGTCACTGCCCTACAAGAATATTATATCATCCTGACAACAGATGGAAACCTAAGCTGGAGGAGTGCTAGTTCATGCACATCCAACTCACAAGAGGCCTTGGAGAATCGACAAAACTGGTTGCATGAGGTCTCTATGAGGAGGTGTGCCATAGTCACAAGCTCTATGTGATAGGTGGAGAATGGGCTATGAGAACTACCCACCTATGAGGGTTTACCTAACCTTGCAAAATTCCTACATGAGTTTGAAGGACACGTAAGAGATTCACAGTGCTTTTCTGCGTTAGACCATGTACTAAAGGCTACGCCCGCTAGATGGTGCGGTACACACAAGCAGTCCATATAAGAATGGCCGCAGTACAAAAGGTTGATGGAAGCCAAATTCGGTGAAGAAGTCACCATTGTGACTCACAAGTCCACATGATTGTTGAACCCTACCGAACACTTAAATCAGTGTCGCATTGCATTTGCAGAATACCCGCATCAAGAATGGGTCCATCATTTCATTCCCACATTGGAAATGACACCCAAGAGCTGGTATACATCTATGGAATTTTGACAAGGAAATTAGGATTGGGAAGAGGTAGCTAAACAATTTGTGCACACGTTTGCCGATGAGCAACCTACAGTTGATGTTATGCTTCAAATGATAAAGGAAAAGATATTTGCTGAAATCCCTGTCGAAGAGGCAAATTCCCACCAGTGCAGTGCGACCATCCAGCAATGGATGTTTTGCTATAATCTAGTTGGAGACCTAGATGATGATCCGAATAACATAAACATACAGGAATCAGAGGATACACGCGTAGTAGAAGGAATTGGTATTTCAAGTGACTAGTTCCTTAAGCCTTTAAAAATCAAGAAAGTAAACATTGGCTCAACATAGAACCTGAAGTTCACCAATAAAAAAGATTATTGGGATGATGAGACGGTAGAAAAGATCATAGACTTGCTACATGAGTTCCATGATATATTCCCTTCCAACTTTTTAGAGATGAAGGGAATAGTCGGCGAACTAGGAGAGATGAAAATACCCCTGAAACCAGATGCTAAGCCAGTCAAACAATGACCTTATAGGTTGAATCCAAGGTATAAAGAAAAGGTAAAAGTAGAATTGGATCATATGCTCAATGCAGGAATCATTGAACCTATTGAGGAATCAGAATGGATAATCCCTATAGTGATCCAGGATGAGAAAACCATAGATGAAGTCAGTATCTGTGTTGACCTAAGGAAGACGAATGATGCATGTCTGCATGATCCATTCCCAACACCATTTACAGATGAAGTAATTGAAAGCACCGGAGGACAAGAGATTTATCCATTCACCGACGACTTCTTTGGCTATAATTAGGTAAGGATCACAAAGGAGGATCACCACAAAATGACCTTCGTCGCAGAATGGGGATGCTACCAGTATACGGTAATGCCCTTTGGACTCAAGAATGCACCTGCTATTTTTTCTAGAACAGTAATTTCTGCTTTTAAATATTTCATTCATAGATTTATTGAAGTCTACTTTGATGATTGGACTATGTTTTCTCTAGTAAGATACCAGATTGAGAGTTTGTGCATGATGCTGGGTCACTGTCGCCAGTATCAGACTGCGATTAACTCCAAGAAATGTATTTTTTGCACACCATTTGGTGTGCTGTTGGGTCACATTGTATGTCACAATGGAATTTTGGTTGACCTAGCAAAAGTTGCGATTATCATTGAATTACCACCACCCACATCAGTCAAGTAAATGAGATTAGTGTTAGGACATACATGCTACTACAGAATGTTCATTAGAGGGTATGCAGAGATAACTACATGTTGGGTGGATGGGGAAGACCTGGGTTCTTATACTTTTATCTTCGCACCAACAAACAGACCCACAGTGTTGGCCCTTTCAGCAACAACTTGCGAACAGGTTGCAGTCTCACCCGAAACCGCTATGGGATGCCACAGAATCAGGTTTCTGCAAGCGAAAGAGGGATATTGCTGTACCTTTAGCCTTAACAAAGAATAATTATGCAATACAGAGCTTCGACATTCACTTAAATAGCTTCGCAGTTTAGATAAAAAGACAGTTTCTTGCTTAACCCTTAACTGGGAATTCACAACGAAGTTAATGCTTAGCAATTTATCTTACTTGATCATTTATCTACTTATCAAAAACATAATAGGAACAAAATAAAAAGAACCACCACAACACAAGATGTACATGGTTCACCCCCAGCGTAGGGGCTACATCCACAGAACTGCGTTTATATTCAACAATTTACAAAACACACAGTTCTGATCTGCGCACTCAGCTGCAGATCTTCTCAACAACCCAATACTGCGCACTCAGCTACAGAGGTCATCCACATACTCAGCTGGGACTTAACCTTAGACCCAAAAATAGACCTTAGCTTCTTCACATAACATCATCATCATAACAAAAAGATTACTTGACTCCTTTACATAAGTGCCTATTTATACAAGTGCACTATTACAATACCATGGTATTAAACCATGGGTACCCAAAAACCATGGGACATTTACAAAAAGAGGGGCTTCAACCCAACCCCAAAGCCCCTAAGACTATTTTGGACCGCAACTCCACTTACAAGATTCACACCAAAACCACAGAGTTGCCAAATTTAAGGGCCTTCAAGGTCCGAGCCCCAACATGCCCCTAAGACTCACTAGTGTCCCATCCTGGGACACTCTGCTGCTTTTCGGGTGCAAGAATCTTGTTGCCGAAGATAGTAAACTGCTTGTTGAGGCTGTGCATGATATCTTCAGCTGCTTGCTCTTTCTCCACAATCTCTTGCAATGTTGCTGCAGAAACTTCATTGGCCTTTTCCTATGCAAACGCATCATACTCCTTCAAGACTTTGAGCTGGTTGTCCGCAGTAGTGCTCAACTCCAAGGCCTCGTTAATGAGGGGCTGCACGGAGCTCACTAACAGTGTTTCTTTTCTTCTGCAAGACTCAATTTCTTGCTGGAGCTCATTACTATGCTTCACCTTAAGCATCTTTTGCATAGGAGGCAATGTCTTAATTTCTGCTTTTACTGCATCCAGCTCTGTCCGTTGCTGCTTGTTGGTTTCTTGCAACTTTTCTACTTCTGGGTTGTCCTGCAAGTTTTCCTAGGCCTCGACACTTTTTTCTAGCAGCTTTCATACTGTACTTACAAGATCTGAGATCTTCGTTGCTGAGGCATGAATATCTCTGAGACGCTGTTCCTTGACCTCTGGTGGACTCTCAGGAATGAGGCAAAGCTTAAGCTCCGCAATCTGGGCCTCATGTTTGGCTTTCATCTTCTCTATCTGGCTTCTAAACTGTTGTGCATAGTCTTTCAGCTTTACTATTCCTTGCTCCAGTTCTTCTTCAGCTTGCATGTCGAAGTCAGGGAGACTTCGAAATGCCTCATCCAACAGTCGCGCTAGTGTAGCCTGCTTGTTTTCTGTTTCCCTCTTCTTCTGTTCAGCTTCTTTAAGCTGTGCTTCGAGGCTCTCACTCTGCTTCGTGGTATTCTCTAACTGCATGTGTGTGTAGCTGTCTCGTTCTCAGATCTCCTTCATGAGTCCCAATTGACAAAAATGTAGCTCCGGCATAGAAAACTTAGTGTAATCTATCTCAACTATCATGCTTACCTGCGATTGAGATCCTGCGTCAGGTATTATAAGAGCTACACTTGGTACTTGTCCTCTATTGTTTCTGGCTGGCCATTGTCTAGTATCTAGCTGCGCGCCTACTAGGGCATTGCTTGCTGCAGCGCCAGTTGTTGTTCTTTCCGATAATTCCTTAAGTTCTGCAATTCGTTGTGCTACGCCAGTGAGCACATCAAGATGTTTAGCTTCAAACTCTGCCCATTTGCTGGATAATACCTCTGTAGACTTCGTTAGAGCATGATCAAGCTCGTCAATTGTCAAAGCAGGGCTCTTTGACGATATTCTTGCCCTTCGACGGCTTAGTTTTCTTTCTAGGATGAGGCTTAGTAACTTCCTCCACTTCGGGGGAATTGCCCTTATCTGGGCGATTAGGGTCTGAAATGGTCTTGACTGATTCTTCTTCTTCTTCATCAGCTCCATCATCTCCACCATGGTCACCTTCGCTCTACTGTGACTCATCTTGTTCATCGCTCTCTTCTGGTGGGTCATTCTGCTGTGGCTGACTAGGACCTGTGCCCACATCTGTTAATGGGGGGATTGGTATGTATGGCCTTGTTCTTGCATCCTTCATCCATTCAGCCGGCCACTGCTGAACTACTGCGAGGATGTCTTCCTGGCTCACCATGTATGGTAACTTCCACCATGTATGTTTGTTATCTGCGCGGGCCTGGATGAAGACATTATGCATATCAGCCTTGAATTTGGCCACTCCAGTATACTGAGAAAATAGCTCATTACTGAGCCGGGGTGTTTTCAGGATCTCATATGTAATATTCATCGAATAGAAGGTGAACACGTAGTTCCTCATCTGCTGCAAGTCTTTATCCTGTGAAACCTAAAGAGATGCATTCCTTGCTGCGCTAGGCATCTCCAGAGGCACATCAACAAACTATGCCTCGGTAGGTTCTCTCCATCCTACCAGTGCAATAAGCACTAACAACCATGAATAATGAAAGGCTCTACCTTTCTCCTGTGCATCGTGGACATCTGCAAGGAATTCTCTAGCAATGTACTCTGTCCATTTGTAAATGTATCCTTCGGCACAGTTCACAGCAATACTGATTATCGAAGCAGGTACTTCATTAGGTCTGCGCTTCCTCATTAATTTGCATGCTAGGAGCTCTACGGCAAAGCAAATGTACTGGTGCTGAATAGTAGATGTTTAATACCCTAGATTTCCTTTTGTCAAACTGAAGCGGTCCTTCATGTGCTGTGCCAGCTTTGTATCTTTGTGCTTTCCAACAAATTCAATCCCAGGATCAGGCCCTTCCTTCGGCAAGCCTGTAGTCCTATAAATTAGCTCTCCATCAATAGCAATTTCTTGGTTTCCTATCCATAGGTTCCCATCATGCACCAACGGCAATAACTGCTTGACCACCGCGGTAACATGCGGGCTGCGACCAAAGTGGGGGACATTCAGCATCTTCAACAAGCCATCTTGCTCCAAGCCAGCATCCCACTATTTCACTTCAAGTAACGTTGTTCCAACCTCCGAATAATGGACGGAGTGCAAGTATTTCCCATGTGCGAACTGCGAAAACATCTCATGATCATTCGTATCGTGGTCTGCGTACTTGATCTGATCTACTCTACCTGTCATCATTCTGACTAACTTCACACCCTGTGGCAGTGAAGGGGTGAGTAATGCGAACTTGACTATCTATCGAGGTGGTTGAATTCCTGGTCGAACAGGTGGGAGATATGGTGGACGCTGCGATGCAACGTTCTCATCCCCACAGAAGTCTTCAAAATCTTCAGGTGGGAGCTCTGCCAAACCAAGAGGATTCATCTGAATCACAGGATCCTCCGGTGTCTTTCCTGATGGTTTGTGGCTTTCTTCGTTCTGCTTAGAGCGAAATTCTGCCTTAAATTTCTTTCTGTTAGATCGTGTTTGCATCGATTGATTCGGTGTTGGGGTAGTCTCTTCACGAGGTGCAGTTGTAGGTGGGTTCCTCATAAAGTTCTGTAGAGCCCTCTTTCTGAATTCTCTTACCAATTGCTGGACTTCGTGATCAGCTGACATGGACTCAACTGTGAAACTCAAGAAAATGCGTAATGCGAAATTCATAGGCTTGTGTGTCTTCTTATAGGATCCAATGACCAAATCTGCCATAACTATGCATTAAAGACACCAAATCTGACTGAGCGGTGGTAGATCTTGTCCAAACGATGCTAGATTTCCCAAATACGGCTGTGGATTCGACCAAAATCTCATCATTACAGGCAGTTAATGCAGTTAACGTACCGACGCCACCAAATCTGATTTTTTCCAACGGTCGCATTTTAAGCTTCGACACACCTTTCTTCTTCGGCACAACCACTAACTTTGGCTTCACCATAATAAGGACCTTCGACGCATCCTGACACAAGCTTCGAAAGAGATTTGAACTTCGAACCATGACAGAATTTCTTCCACAACCTTCGACACTTCGTAAATTTTCCAACAATCTGCTGAAGCTCTCTGAGAACAACTTCATTATAGTCTAGTACCCATTTTCAACTGTTCTTGGTACTTAGACTCTTCTTCTTGCTATTACTTCTGATCAGGGGGTACAGTCCCATCCCTGTACTTCTTTAATCTACTTCCATTTACCACGGAGGGAGAAATTTCTCCATTCAATTTAGCTAACTAGACTGCACCACCATCGGTAACTTTCTGAACTATGTATGGTCATTTCCAATGTGCCTTGAAATTAACTGGGAACTTCATGAATTTACTGTCATACAAGAGCACAAGATCACCATTCTAAAAGTGCTTCTTCTTAATGTGTTTATCATGCCATGCTTTTTCTATAGCTTTCTGTACTTGCTGCTGGAAACCTGCAATGAATCTGTCTTCTTCTAGTTCCAGTATCTTCGTCGGCCTTTCATTCAACATGACTGGATCATCCATCCTTGCAAAGGTAGATAGTCTGAGGCTAGGAACAATGTACTCCATGGGCATAACTGCTTCTTGTCCATAGACAAGCCTAAAAGGTGTGTGGCCTGTCAACTTCTTGCAAGTGGTTCTATAAGCCCATAATACTACTGGAATTCTAAGATCCCAATCATTTCTGTTAACATTGCAAACCTTCATCAGAGCATGCTCAAGAATCTTGTTAAAGGCTTTGACAGTTCCATTTGCTTGAGGATGGTAGGCAGTACTCTTCTGATGATATACTTGAAATTCTTCAGTCAATGCTTCAATAGTCTTATTTAGAAAATGTGATCCTTGATCACTCATAAGAATTCTTGGACACCCAAACCTCGAAAATATATTATCAAATATGAACTTTGCAGCTTGTTGAGGCCTGGGAAATCGCAGGCGGCAACAGTAAGGGATTCTCCCCAATCAGTGTTCCCAACTAGCCCGCTGACTGTTTGGTATAGGGAATCCGTCCGGTTTACGGTTCGGCTACCGTAGGTCAAAATAACAACAAGGGTTTACCGGTTGCGGCCCGGTCCACCGGAATTTGTATTTTTGACTTAATATGCAATGCACATGCCTATCTAAACCATGCAGGGTGATAAGGACACCGGGAACCACACAATGTGCTGCGCAGGTTCTTACCTCTCGTCTTACGTTCACAACACCTAAACCACATATGCAACTATGAACTAAGGTGACTAACTACCTATCCCCGGGGAGCCAAAACAACTATTATTTAGTAATGCGTTAACTTCATTTAGGATAAACACAGTCACAGGTAACTGATACTTGTATTTACAGCACATGAAAGAGAAATTATTCAACAATCAGATAGCTAACTGTTATGTGAAGCACAAGCATTACTAAAAGTGAATTTTCCACAAAATAAACCGGGAGTCATTCAACAAGACATAAGTCATAGAGTTAGAACGATCTCACAATTCATGGACATATGCTGAAAAAACAAAATAGTTCATTTTCCTGCCATCCATTGCACACCATTTGGAAAATCCCACAGCACTTTCTCCAACAGGAAAACTACAATTCTTTATTGCAAAAAGGAAATAGTTCTTCTTTACAATAGGTCATCTAGTGTGACCGAGGAAAAAATCCCTTTTCTTTGTCTCTCTTCCCTAGTTTTATACAAAAAGCAAAAAATGATTGGGTTGCCCAAAGTGACCTTTGGGCTCCCCAACGCTTCAACTTCTCTCAACCCCTTACAAAATATTACATTATACAAAGTTTGACCAGTCCTTCTCACTCGGAGGGGCCTGCTTGGCCTTCCAAAAATTTACTCCATGCTACTGCCTCGGCCGTGAGTTCTTCAAATGAGTGGGGCTCCAAGAATTGTATATTCAGCTCTAACTTATCTGCTTGGTTCCGAATAGCTTCTATTCTGGCCTTGTTCAGGTGCACCTGTTCCTCCAAAAGCTGAATACTAATGGCTGCGTGTCCAATTTCATTTTTTAGGATCGGCTCATCAAGGGCTCTTATACATTGGACCCTGGCTTCATCCTCCTGCTGCCTAGTCTGCAACATCCCTGCAATTGTATCATGATCAGGGAATTCGTGTAGCCTATGTTCAGTCTCCACTTGACAGCGATTATAGGTGACCATGGCTCTTCTAAAGAACTCTGTACATGCTCCCTTCGTTTTCTTCACTGTCTTCTGAAAGTCCTCTGCAGTAATAATAGCAAACTCGATCAGATCGTGGTCCCGCTTCAAAGCCTGCTTATCTTTAACTGGTAGCTCAGCTGGGATTTCTTGATCATCTTCTACTCTGGTTATTCTTGAAGTCAGCACCTCCAGGATGTCTTGTGATCTGTCCACGAAATAAGATGCTGTATTTAATATTTCATCCAGCCTGCCATCAATCTGCAAGATTTGACACCTTTCTTCTTCCAAGGCTGTTTGTAGTTGCAGCATCCTTGCCTTTTGAGCCAGGATGTGATCTTTGACGGGCTGCAGATCTACCTGCTGCTCCTTGGCTGCCTTCAGCTGTTCCTGCATATCTCTAACATATAAGGTATTGGATTCATAGATGTCCTTTTGCTGCTCCGTCAGCTCTTCTATCTTTGTTTTCATTTGTTCCCCTTCGTTCCTTAAGTCCTGAATTTCTTGATGTGCCTTACTCAAGGCTTCTTGGGTAGTTTCTTTCGCTTGTGCTTCCTGCTGGATAACATGAATCTCATGCTTTGTGACCTCCACCTCTTTGAGTGCATGCTTGTATTTTCTTTTTAATCTGTTGCTCTCCTCTCTCTCCCTTCTCAAGGTGTCCTTCAGCTGAGCGGAGGTTTTCTTGGTTGAGTCTATCTCTTTCATCATTTGATCTACATTGTCCTCCGTAGCCTCTATTGCTGCTCTGCCAGCCCTTATGACAAATTTGGGATCTTTATCCGTTCCGACCATCACAACTTTGTTGGTTATCATGGTACTGGCCATCCCTTCAGCCCCTACCTTTTGCTCAGTTATTCTCATGATTCTTTTGGTTGCCCTGTCGTAATACACTGTGCTAAAATCAGGAACCTCTTCCCCTTTCTTAGGTGTGAAGGGTACTAACTGGAGCATAGGGGTGGAAGGAATGATGGTAGTGGACACTTGCATGGTCTGCACCTCATGGTTTTCCCCACCCTGACTTTGTTCTACTTGTGATCCAGAAGCCTGCTGCTGTGTCATCTCTATCTTCTCGGCCTCTTGTTGTTGAAGCTCTTCATCTATTTTCCTCTGAGCTTCCTCAGCTGCTTGCTTTACCTTTTCAGCTGCTTCCTGGGCAGCTTTCTTCTTTTCTTCTTCTCCCCTCTGGGACCATTCGGTAGCTTCTTGCTCTAATCTCTGGGCTTCTTCCCTTATTCTTTTAGCTGTTTCTTCAGCCTTAGCCTGCTCATCTTTCTCCTGCTCAGATCCACCTTGTGGTTTAAACCTCTTACCGAGCGCTGTCATGTTAGCAGCCCTGTCAATGTGATGAGTGTACTCATAAAATACTTTGTGTTTCTTGCAGTGTTCAGTCATTTTCTCGTGAGTATCATTCCATCTAAAGGTCATCTCCCCGAAACGGAACTTTTCTAGTTCCTGTATAAATTCAGGAGCCTGCTTCACATTTGCAAAGCTGCAACTA
>LPNX011165941.1:327522-346560 GCA_001517045.1 Pseudotsuga menziesii
GGAAATCCACCCTTCGGAATCTTCTGCTTCAGAAGAGTTCGAGACCATTTATATGTTTTCTTCCGTCACCACCCCCTCGGCAACCGATCTGACAACCCGAACATTCTACAGTGATGAAGAAATTCTTGAGGCTCTCACCGCCCCAGATTATCCCTGGGATGACATGCATCATCGTTCATACTTTCTCCCAGATGAACCACCTTCTACCACTGCTCCCCAATTCGCAGTGGAATCCAAAGACTTCCTTCCCCCGAAGGTCGACTGGTTCAAGGACCCTATTCCTGCTCCTGACGCCTTCAAAGAGGGTAACATGGCCAACATATCACCTGTTATCCAAGTCGATCTTGCTGCCTCCGGGGTCACCCCTGAACTCATCGCTTTAGGAGAATCTTGCACTGAGCAGGAGATTGACGAGTACAAAGCACTCTTCAAAGAATTCCGTGATGTCTTTGCCTAGTCCTATACCGAAATGCCTGGACTTGACCATGCCATTATAGAACACCACATCGACACATGGCCTGACATAATCCCCGTTCGTCAGAAACAGCGTCCCATACACCCCTCCAAACTCCCAGCTGTCAAAACAGAAATCGAGAAGCTTCGCACAGCAGGATTCATTTATCCTATTGCTTATACCACATGGGTTTCAAACCCTGTTCCTGTCAACAAGAAACAAGGCACCCTTCGAGTATGCACTGACTTCCGAGATCTAAACCATGCTTGTCCCAAAGACAATTTCCCTACGCCATTCATTGACCACCTCATCGATGCGTGTGCGGGGCATGAAGTCCTCTCCTTCATGGATGGTTTTTCCGGATATAATCAGATACAAATCCGTAAGGAAGACCAATACAAGACCGCTTTTACTACCCCTTGGGGCACTTTTGCCTATCGTGTTATCCCTTTCGGTCTAAAAAATGCTGGCGCCACATTCCAGCGGGCCATGACCTATTGTTTTCATGATTTGGTCCACATCCTGCTCGTATACCTAGATGACCTTACAGCTCGTTCCCGAAAACGATCGGACCACCTAAACGACCTTCGACAAGTTTTCCTGCGTTGTCGCAAATATCTAATCCGCTTGAACCCACACAAGTGTGTTTTTTGCGTCCCGGCAGGCCGATTGTTGAGGTTCATCGTCTCCCACAAAGGAATTACGGTTGATCCACTAAAAGTCCAAGCCATATTAGACCTTCCCTCTCCCCGAACACTCAAGCAACTCCAAAGTCTGCAAGGGCGAGCTAATTTCCTTCGACGCTTCATTCCCGATTACGCCACCACCGTTCATGGTTTCTTGCGCCTACTCCGGACCCGAGTACCCTTTGTCTGGGATGAGCAGGCAGAAGCTACATTTAATGCCCTCAAGAAATCCCTTACACAAGCCCCCTTGATCTCCCCTTAGGATTTCTCTCAAGATTTCATCCTCTACATCTCGGCATCCGAGTATGCGGTGTCAGGAGTCTTGGTCCAAGAAGACGCCTCACGACAAGAACATGTCATTTACTACGTTAGCCAGACCTTGTCCGGCCCACCCTTACGTTATCCACATGAGGAGAGACTAGCCCTCGCAGTGGTCTTTTCCGTCCAAAGATTGCGACACTACATATTACTTAGTCACACCACAGTCGTCGCCGACTCTAACCCTATGGTCTATCTCTTAAACCGGCGGCTCCTGCAAGGTCACATGGCCAAATGGGTCATTATCCTCTAAGAATATGACCTTACTTTCCAAAAACCCAAGAGCACCAAATCCCTTGCGCTTGCCCAGCTCATGACGGATCTCCCTTCCTTTATCCCAGCCCCACCTATCTTCGAAGAGTTACCCAATAATTACTTGTTTACCATCTCGTCCGATGACCCGTGGTACGGCGATATCTTGTTATACCTGCGTACGCAGAAGTTTCAACCCACCGTCACTTGGAACGAACGTCGTCGTATCCGTCACCATGCCTCTCGCTACCTCCTCATTGGAGATGTCCTTTACCGGAGAGGAATCGACACAATTCTTCGGCGTTGCCTTACACATAAGGAAGCTGAACAAGTCCTCAATGATTGTCATAGCGGTGCCTGCGGCGGCCATTTCTCAGGGATGGCCACTGCCCAAAAGGTCGTCCGCGCCGGATATTTCTGGCCCACACTCTTCACCGACTGCATCAATGCGGTCAAGCATTGCCATAACTGCCAACTTTTCACCCCCAAAGCTCGGACTCCACCTGCTCCGTTACACCCAGTCATCACTGTTGGTCCCTTTTGTAAGTGGGCCATCGACTTCATGGAGTGTAGACCCACATCAGCAAACGGCCATAAGTACATCATTGTCACCGTTGATTATTTCACCAAATGGGCGGAAGCCATGCCCACCTTCAATTGTAAGGCTGACAGAGCTGCCCATTTCTTCTTCAACCATGTCATCACTAGATTCGGCGTCCCTAAACAATTGGTATCTGACCATGGATCACATTTTGAAGATTGTGTGTGGCGCGAGTTATCCACCCTCCTCAAGTTCGAACACCAATTTTCCTCGGCTTACTACCCCCAAGGGAACGGCCAAGTAGAAGCAGTTAACAAAATCCTGAAAACCATACTCCAACGCACAGTTGATCGGCATAAGTCCAATTGGCACCATATGCTATTTCCTGCTTTATGGGCTTACCGTACATCCACCAAGACCGCCACTGGTTTTACCCCATTTCATTTAGTTCACGGTGTAGAGTCTGTCCTCCCCATTGAGTGTCAGATACCTGCCTTACACATCGCTGTTGAGCTTCTCCCCGATACTTCCCCCCTTGAACAGCGTCTGCTCTCCCTCGAAAAAGCCGATGAAGATCGTCGTGCCACTCTCCAGAATATCGAAGCTGCCAAAACACGCTCTAAAGCCCATTATGACAAACATGTTCACCCTCGAGCTTTCCACGAAGGGGATCTCGTCCTCTCCTATGACCAAGCCAACGAGAGAACCGGTAAAGGAAAATTTGAGTCCATGTGGCAAGGCCCTTACATTGTGCAAACTTGCCTCGGCAAGGGGGCATACATTTTAGCAGACTCTGAAGGACGACCCTTCTCCAACCCCCGGAATGGGTTGTATCTTAAACGCTTCTACCCATAACCGAAACAGTGACCTTCATTGGTCCGCATTTGCACATTTTGCTCTCTTTTTGTTTTTCACCGTTTTTTGACCACAATCTCACATTTATCGCATTTTTGCATGCCCACAGATGGATCCTCTTCCACCTTGTTACATCGGCTTCGCTGATGGTGCCAGCCGCTGGTCTCCCAACCTAGCTTCTGCAGCATGGGTCTTATACTCCCCTTCCAACGAACGCATCTACCTTGACGGAATATGTATCGGCGCTGCTACCAATAACCAGGCGGAGTATGATGCTGTGACCGGTCTCCTAACTGCTGCCCTCCAGCTGGGCATACGTCACCTTCATGTGTTCTTGGACTCCCAGCTACTTGTCTCCCAGCTCAACAACTGCTACCAGGTGCGTGATCCCTGCGTCTTTAGAAAATTCCTGCGTACAAAACAACTTAGCCGACAGTTTGAATCCATCACATTCACACATGTCCCAAGAGCTTACAATAGTGTCCCAGACCAAATGGCGAACAATGTCCTAGACTGGCATATCAATCACACTATGTAACACCTCCATCACACATCATTACCCTATAGCATATCATCCAAATATACAAAAAACCCAAAAGACTACATTGCATCAACATTTGCATACATAAAACATAAACCATAAAAACAATGACATTTGCATCCATAAGGGCATCCATGTGCGTAGTCATACATATATCATATCATATCAAAACAGGGGCATCCACGTGCCCAACAGCCTAGAACTACTTGCATCCATGTGCAGTATCAACATAGAACAAATCATAAAGTGCATCCACGTGCGTATAAATGAGACAACATCATCAAACAATGTGCATCCACGTGCATATCTATATACAAGTCACAAAATCCATGTTCAGAACTATACATGCTCTGAGTACCCCAGTACTCAGCTATACAAAACAATATGTCTGTACATCCCTCAAAACTCATAAAATACAAGCCGCAGCTACAAAAAAATCAGGGAGAGCCCCCTGCTCTCCCTAGTGGGAATCATATCCCGGATCACTCTCCGTATCAGCCGCCTCTGACTCCTCCTCCCGCTCCTCCTCCGACGAGTCCTCCGCTCGCCTGGGCCTCGGTACCCGTGCTCGTGCCCTCTCCGCCAAGAGAGCCACCCGGAACGCTATCCTCCTGAAATCCCGAGGCGCCTGCCTACAATCCCGAATCATGTCTCGAGGAAGGTCCTCCCACCCGGCATCGCTCACCCCCGTCAACAGCCGCTCTAACAGCACACGTACAGACTCGAGCGCCCCATCCGCGTCTCGCCGATGTATAGGACCTCGTCTAGGCAGAGACGGCAGGGCCACAACCCCCCTGCGGGGCACATGATCTAGCGGCGGCCTCGGATCCACATCTGCACACACCTAGTTGTCAGTCATCATATATATCATATATAACAAAAAAACTGGACCAAACAATTAAAATTATACATACCGTCTGGACCCCATGCCTGTCCAGGTGGCCGTGGCGCATCTGGATCCTCCGTGTAGTCCATGCCTCGATACGGGTAGTCCTCCAATGCCAGAGGTAGCTGAATCCACTGCATATACGGCTCCTGCGTGAAATACCTACCCACGTCCCCGCCGCCCCGGCGACGCATCATCTCCCCCCACCGGATCATCCGGGGCTCCCTCGGGCCTCCATCTCTGACTGACACCCACGACCGAAGGGTAGGGACCCTCTCCATGAAGAAGGCCACCAGAAACGAACCAAAGCAGAATCCCTTGCCAGCTTCCTTCACTGCGGTCAGCTTTTGCTGCACGTAGGTCAGGAACATCTGGCCCCACGCATAGTATGTCCCAGCCAGCACTCGCTCAACAATCTGCATCTGCCCCCCAGACACCTTCTCAGGTGCCTGGGACCTCAAGATCTGCACAACACAAGCTGCCATCGCCTGTACCGCTGCCTCCCGCAAATCCTGAATCCAGAGTGCATTCCTATGCACCCTCACATATGCCCTGCAAAAACGCGCTGCCAAGTCATCTATATCAAGATCCGCAGAGACCCGCGGCTGTGTATCTGTTACCCGCCCCAGGCAGGGTAACCCCGTCAAGAAGTAAACATCCACCAAGGTGAGGTACACCCTCTCTCCCTGTACCCGAAATGCCTGTGTCTCGGGCTCCCAAAAGTCAATCAAGCGGTTCAGCAGGATACCTGCTGACCGTATCATCGGAATCTCCGCGAACTTTAGAAGTCCGAAGAGCGCCAACATAGACCGCACCCGACGGTCCTCTCTAATAGCAGTCACGAGATCCTCCGGCATCTCCCTCTCACGCCATATCACCCGCGGCATCCTGTAAATCAAAAAAAGAAGTCTCATTAGGCTCATAACCAAATAACAGACCTACCCCACCCATCCATAACCCCGAACAGCCGTGGTCCAGACCGCGGCTGTCCAGCCCTACAGTCGCGACCCAGACCGTGGCTGTCCAGCTCGGCAGTCGCGACCTCTGACCGCACCTGTCCAAGTCAAACCCACGGTCGGAGACCGCGATTTCGACCGCTGAACCCGCGGTCCACACCCATAGACCGTACAACAGCCCCCCATGGGCCCCACCAACGCCCCAACCCAAAAAATCACAACAGGTGTCGGTTTAACAGAATACCTGGCTCTCCCAAATCTCGAATCATCCGGTCAGATCATCCATAAATCAACAGTAAGCTCTAGATCACTCTGATCGCAAGTCAATCTTGAATAGTGCAAATGACGTGTCATATGGGGCCCACTTACTATTTGTAGTCGGTTGACTTTGTTCTTGTTTTGGCCATTCTGGACCCATCCGGAATCCGTTCTCCGAACCGTCTCCACCATTGGAACCAGCACGACTAGATTATCCTCATGGTCACCTCGTTGCATCTTTTTGATTACATCATTTTTTGCCCATTTTTTAGACATCCATAGTCATCTCGGTTTGCGTGCCACTTTCGCAGGAATCACCTTTCCGAGCTCGTGATGATGCATGAGATACTTTCTCACTCTCACCTAGGTACAATCACCATTGTGTCCTGACATCTTGCTACCCTGATTAACGCGCCCCATCGGCCGCCGTCTGACTGTTCCACACTTTTTACATGAGCCATTCACTCCTGTCATACTGCAAAGGTTTCGTTCTTTTGCCACCATTCAACCACCCCACAAGGAGGCCCACCAGTGTTCCCCCCCCCCCCACCATCCATTCTGATCATCATAAATGTCCCCTAATTGAACACTTCCTCCTTGCTTGACCATTCCATCAATACAGAGTCTTCTTATTTGCTTTCAGACTCCTTAAAATTGAAAGCAACCACGAGCATGAACTGTCATGGGCTCGCAAAATCCACATGACAGTGCCATTTCATTCCATCAGAGTCTTCTTATTTGCTTTCAGACTCCTTAAAATTGAAAGCACCCATGAGCATGAACTGTCATGGGCTCGCAAAATCCACATGACAGTGCCATTTCATTCTTTCAGAGTCTTCTTATTTGCTTTTAGACTCCTTAAAATTGAAAGCAACGCCGAGCATGAACTGTCATGGGATCGCACAATCCACATGACAGTGCCATTTCATCACTACAGAGTCTTCTTATTTGCAACCACGAGCATGAACTGTCCTGGGCTCGTAAAATCCACCGGACAGTACCATTTTATATCCACACTTCTTCAAGTTCCCTAACCCTTGAAGCACTCCCCCCGCGCCTCTTGGCGCTCTGATCGATCATCTCGGCAGCACCCCCAATCAGGTCGCCTTTGTTCAGAGTATTCTGCAGTCCCCTACCATTTTACCACAGCTCGAGTCTCCCTCAGCCCATTCACCCTCAGATGCTATACCAATATGATCCCTTTTTACCACCAGTCAGCTTCATATGCTGCCCGATCATCCCTACCATCATACTCTGAACAAAGGAAGTTTGAGTCCACCTACTCTACTTGCCCAGTTATCCCCCCAGTTTATCACCCCTGCCACCAGTACTATCACATTTCGGTTTTGCACCTCGCGCTCCTGTCAAGGAAACATCATTGCCTTGATAGCTGCAGGTCTCCCTCTGTCGACGACAGCCCCTCTATTCCAGAGGATAGACCCAGAGGTCCCTGCGTCTTGGACTCATCACCATCTGTGGTGAGTGCCTACGGACCATTTTGAGAGGAGTCATCATTGCCTCTCCGAATGGTTGTTTCTCACATGCTCGACTTCAGATCCTTATTCGCATCATTGAGAATCGCGCAGGATATATATCCTTTCCATTCTGTGTCGAAGACCCCGGATTTCCCCCCGACTCTAGCACATTGGTGAGTCACTTCGGAACGCCCAGTTATATGTTCCCGTGGATATCTGGGCTACGTTGGCGATTGTATTCGGAAGCCATTCAGTTCTATGCTTCTTTGAGTACCCAATTCAGTTCCAAATCAATGTACTATTACGAGTGTGACCCTTCTCACTCTGATCCAACAGCGCATCAGTTCCTTCAGAACCACATTCAGTAGCACTGCTGCCATTCCAGTATATCAGTTTTTTCAGCTCAGACATGGTCTGCTCAGCAGTATGTTCCAGATTTGTGTCCCCTCTGGACTCTCATGATTGCCGAGTGCTTATCTACTATAGGTCCTTCATTTTTGGGCCTCACACAGTTATGTTTATGTATCTTGATACGAGCATGGGAATGCCCGCCTCGTCCATATATTGAGATTTCTTCCTCATTCAGTATTTGAGGCCATGTATATGTCAGGTCCCCATATTTTGGACCCCATTGTTATTATTATGTTATATTCTGATACGAGCATGGGAATGCCCGCCTCGTCCATATTATCAGATTATCCCTCATCCATTATTGAGGTTATGTACTTTTCAGTCCTTGCAGGTGGTTCGAGATCGGTGTCCCGGACTTCAGTTGCTTCCTTCTCTTCTCCACACCCCAACACAAACCAAATATGACTCGTGATGTCCATCGGCCATACGATGAGCTCCTCCCCTCGCACATCAGGGGGCGATTTGTTAACACCCAAAAATGGTTAACTACCTCATCTACCCCACTACATGGCTCATTTGTCCATTTGCCTACCATATTTCCTTGAAAATCCCACTAAAAAGCCTCCAAGAGGCCTAAAATGCCTCCAAAAGGCCATAAAACCATATAAAAATCCTCCAAAAGGCCTAAAATGCCTCCAAAAGGCCAAAAAACCCCTTTTTCCTCCAAAAATATCCAAAATTCCTCTAAAATAGCAAAAATCCCTAAAAGGGAAGAAAAAATATAAAATAATGAGGAAAAGGAGGAAAAAACCCTAAACAAGCTGCCCTAAACCACATGGTTTCCAAAACCATGGGCCAGCATTCCACCACTTAAAAACTATAAATAAGTGGTGGAGACCCCTCATTTCACATCCATTGTCATAAGCATCCTGCCTCTGCCGAAATTATTCTCGAAACCCTAGCTTACCATCAAGCTACTTTCGCCATTGAGAACTCTTTTGGCCCATTTTCCACCACCAGAGAAGGAAAAGAAGCAACTTGGAGCTCGGAGTCACCGACATCGGACCAGGGCAACAGACTCCACCAACCTCCTCATTGGAGGTAATATCAATAAAATAAAAATCACCATTATACATTTCTTTACTGTTTTTGCTTCATATTATTTACTTTTTACTGCTTTAGCTTAGTCATTGTTTCAGTTTATCTTTGCTTACATCATTGAACTGCTACTAAGGATTCCAAATTCCTTAGTAGGTGCTCATCAGCACAAGCTAGGGTGAAAACCCTAGCTACAAAATCCCACAGCACTTTCTCCAACAGGCAAACTACAATTCTTTATTGCAAAAAGGAAATAGTTCTTCTTTACAATAGGTCATCCAGTGTGACCGAGGAAAAAAGCCCTTTTCTTTGTCTCTCTTCCCTAGTTTTATACAAAAAGTAAAAAATGCTTGGGTTTCCCAAAGTGACCTTTGGGCTCCCCAACGCTTCAACTTCTCTCAACCCCTTACAAAATATTACATTATACAAAGTTTGACCAGTCCTTCTCACTCGGAGGGGCCTGCTTGGCCTTCCAAAAATTTCCTCCATGCTACTGCCTTGGCCGCGAGTTCTTCAAATGAGTGGGGCTCCAAGAATTGTATATTCAGCTCGAACTTATCTGCTTGGTTCCTAATAGCTTCTATTCTGGCCTTGTTTAGGTGCACCTGTTCCTCCAAAAGCTGAATACTAATGGCTGCGTGTCCAATTTCATTTTTTAGGATCGGCTCATCAAGGGCTCTTATACATTGGACCCTGGGTTCATCCTCCTGCTGCCTAGTCTGCAACATCCCTGCAATTGTATCATGATCAGGGAATTCGTGTAGCCTATGTTCAGTCTCCACTTGACAACGATTATAGGTGACCAGGGCTCTTCTAAAGAACTCTGTACATGCTCCCTTCGTTTTCTTCACTGTCTTCTGAAAGTCCTCTGCAGTAATAACAGCAAACTCGATCAGATCGTGGTCCCGCTTCAAAGCCTGCTTATCTTTAACTGGTAGCTCAGCTGGGATTTCTTGATCATCTTCTACTCTGGTTATTCTTGAAGTCGGCACCTCCAGGATGTCTTGTGATCTGTCCACGAAATAAGATGCTGTATTTAATATTTCATCCAGCCTGCCATCAATCTGTAAGATTTGACACCTTTCTTCTTCCAAGGCTGTTTGTAGTTGTAGCATCCTTGCCTTTTGAGCCAGGATGTGATCTTTGACGGGCTGCAGATCTACCTGCTGCTCCTTGGCTGCCTTCAGCTGTTCCTGTAGATCTCTAACATATAAGGTATTGGATTCATAGATGTCCTTCTGCTGCTCCGTCAGCTCTTCTATCTTTGTTTTCATTTGTTCCCCTTCGTTCCTTAAGTCCTGAATTTCTTGATGTGCCTTACTCAAGGCTTCTTGGGTAGTTTCTTTCGCTTGTGCTTCCTGCTGGATAACATGAATCTCATGCTTTGTGACCTCCACCTCTTTGAGTGCATGCTCGTATTTTCTTTTTAATCTGTTGCTCTCCTCTCTCTCCCTTCTCAAGGTGTCCTTCAGCTGAGCGGAGGTTTTCTTGGTTGAGTCTATCTCTTTCATGATTTGATCTACATTGTCCTCCGTAGCGTCTATTGCTGCTCTGCCTGCCCTTATGACAAATTTGGGATCTTTATCCGTTCCGACCATCACAGCTTTGTTGGTTATCATGGTACTGGCCATCCCTTCAGCCCCTACCTTTTGCTCAGTTCTTCTCATGATTCTTTTGGTTGCCCTGTCGTAATACACTGTGCTAAAATCAGGAACCTCTTCCCCTTTCTTAGGTGTGAAGGGTACTAACTGGAGCATAGGTGTGGAAGGAATGATGGTAGTGGACACTTGCATGGTCTGCACCTCAGGGTTTTCCCCACCCTGACTTTGTTCTACTTGTGATCCAGAAGCCTGCTGCTGTGTCATCTCTATCTTCTCGGCCTCTTGTTGTCGAAGCTCTTCATCTATTTTCCTCTGAGCTTCCTCAGCTGCTTGCTTTACCTTTTCAGCTACTTCCTGGGCAGCTTTCTTCTTTTCTTCTTCTCCCCTCTGGGACCATTCGACAGCTTCTTGCTCTAATCTCTGGGCTTCTTCCCTTATTCTTTTAGCTGTTTCTTCAGCCTTAGCCTGCTCAGCTTTCTCCTGCTCAGATCCACCTTGTGGTTTAAACCTCTTACCGAGCGCTGTCATGTTAGCGGCCCTCCTGAAAATAGATTCATCCCTGTCAATGTGATGAGTGTACTCATAAAATACTTTGTGTTTCCTTCAGTGTTCAGTCATTCTCTCGTGAGTATCATTCCGTCTAAAGGTCATCTCCCCGAAACGGAACTTTTCTAGTTCCTGTATAAATTCAGGAGCCTGCTTCACATTTGCAAAGCTGCAACTACCTAGCTTGAACGGCAGAGGAGGGTAGCAAGACTTCTTCTTCTGGAATAGGAAATGCCCAACTCCATCTATATACACCTGTCTGACAGCTTCCTTGTGTATGATATAATCTGTCGCATACTTGGGCAACAGATAAGGGGTCTTTGACCCACCAAACATCCTCAAATACATCCCATTTTCTGTCAAAAAATAGTCACCAAACTCTTCTATGACCTGCATGGCCTCCTCTGACATACAGTTGGATTCCTTTTTGAATATGAGAGTGTACAGAGGCATGATGAACTGTTCACAGATCTCTCGATAGAAAGTATGGTATTGATTAACACCCAACATTTTATATGCTACATATACGGGCATCCTATTCTTCTCCCAAACACATTTAAGCCCGGGGAAAGACTGGTGGCACAGTATACAATCAATTAGGATTGAGCTCATGTAAAATTCAGACCTTCTTCGTTCCTTTCCTTCTGAAGCTGCAGCCACACAAGAGGAGAGGTTGCTGGAGACTATGCTCGCCCAATTGAAAATGGTTCCTTCTGTTGCTGTAAAAAACATTATGGGTACCCATTCTAACTTAAACAATCTGCCATTTGCCCTCCCAAAGATTCTGTTTAGCATTAAAGCTATGAACCTGTAAGTGGGCCTGAGAGTGGCTGTGTCATAGTCTTCAGTCACTCTATGTCGGAAGATCTTGCCCGGTAAGAGCATTCTTTTCAAGGTCTCTACAAGGTCCATCCGAAGGTCGTCCAGCCATCTATCTGTAAGGAAAAGCTGAGGCTCTGGTAGATGGTAAGCTAAAGCTACATAACCAGGGCTAAATGCAGCATAGCCCTGGCCATCGACGTTACAGATGAGTATTGAATTGTGGTTTGTATGTGGTAGCACCCATCTCATTAACTCGGAACACGGGAACAACTCAGGCCTGGTGGCTACCTTCATGATAGCTGATTTCTCTATATTGGCATATATGGGTGCCTCCTCTAGCCCCATATCTGGGACTTATCTTCGGGAGATCATCCTGTAAATATCTCCCCACTTGTATTCTGGCTCCACCCCTGTGACACATTGAGTGTCCTCATAAGTGTATTCAATTTTTGTTTCTACTTCTACTGCAGGAACGTCCTCTACTGCTGTGGCCTTCTTTCTCTGTCTTTTAGACATTTTCAGATCTTCCTGCAATAAACAACATCATAGTATTGAGTAATTCCAATTTATAAACTTTGTGCAACAGTTTACTCTCTTTTAGGTATATTAGAATTATATCAGTGCATACAATCAACCTTCAGCTTTCATAATGAACAATTCACAAACATGAAGTGCTGTGCAATGTGTTATGAGCATGATAAATTTTTATTGTAACATATCTTCACCAGGTTTTATGAATGAGTTGTTTTATGATTCATCCCACATGCATTAAATTATCAGTCATATTGAGTTTGGCAAAAGAATACGCTATTGCGAGGCTTGTCATTTTTATGAAAATGATATATAGAAGCGACATGAGCAAAATCTATGCAGGTGCATCATACAACCATCATTTTACTGCCTATCACACAGAGAGAAAAATAAAAACCCCAGGCTTAACTAGTCGATACTTCGGACCTACGGCCCATGGAACGCAAGCGACTAAACAACGGAGCAAACATATTATGATGATAACCTTATTTACCCACCTCGACGGGAAACGAGCCCATCTCTAGACCAGGCATCTTAACCAAAACCGACTCACGCTACCCTTCCTTTTACCCTACCAAGGCTTTAAGCGTTCAATAGTAAAACTAGGCCGCGCCATCCCCAATTCCCACCGAGACGATGCACAACCCCGGACTGCAGACAGAGAGTCAGAAAAAACCCGCGGCGACTGTGGCTAGTGCAAAACCCAATCTCAAGACAGAAAATGGTAACATAGCTCCTAAATATTTAACTGCCCAACGAAACCGCGTGCAGAATGGCGTAACGGCCTCTGGTGCCCCAAAACCTTCATCATAACCACCAGGTGCAGGCAGCACGACGGCCGCCTGCACCTCGCTTCCCCCCAAAGGACTGAAATAGCAGAAAAGGAAACGTGGGTCTTTTAAACACAAAAGGTGAAAAACCCCTCTCCGTAAAACCGTCCAAAAAAAATTCACCCGAGAACCCTCATCGAACGGCGCTTGATGCCAGGTGGACGATTGAAGAAACAAAACCCAACCAAGGGAGAAAAACCCCGCTGGCGCAACGGGATGACGGGTCCAAATCTTAAAACCCCCCACCGCGTGAAAGAAATCTAAAAAAAACGATGATAAGAGTCAAGATCCTACCTGGAAATCCACCAAATGAGGGAGCTGATGATAGCTAGACTTCTTCTCCTGCCACCTGGACACCGGTACCAACAGTTAGCTCTCACGCGCTCGTAAACTCAACAGCTCGCTTTACCGCAACCATGCCTTCGAAAACAACAAAAAACCCCGTTTGTCGCCCAACATATATAAACACATCCACACGTGCGAGAAGTCACATCAATCGGGGCGGCTTCGAAAGTTATGTCGGGCGGCACGAGCTTCATACCACCTGCAACGGTGGATCCCTCCTACCACTCTATCACCCGCAACGGCGAATATGGCTCAAAACAAATCCTCGGGTGTCGGCGGAAAATATATCGGAAGCCTGGAGCTTGGGGTCCCCCGCAACGGCGGACCACTCCCATCATGATACCACCCGCAACGGCGGCTACGGGTATAGAAACTCATCCGCTACGGGAAAGAACATCAAGAGTCGGAGGCCACCCGCAACGGCGGTGCGATAAACCCACGCGGTCCTGAAAGCCGCCCGCAACGGCGGGCTCGACATGGCCAACTACGAATTGAAAAGCCTCCGCTACGGCGGCGCGATAGACGGTTAGGAGTATTTGAAGGCCACCCGTAACGGCGGGGCGGGCAAGAGAGATAGAAACCGAAAGACGCCCGCAACGGTGGAAAAACAAGGAGAAATGCGTCCGACATGGAGACTTTGCAACGAGAATTCAAAAAGCTTTTGCCAAATGATAGGGACTCAATTTCAATGGACGTCTTTAAGCATCTTAACTATGAAAAACCAGTCAATTTCTAGCATTCAAAATTCGGGAAGGAGCCATAAATCCATAAGCAAAACTTAAGAGCATGAAACTAAGCAAGGAAAATGGATAAATCAAAGTAAAGGAGGGTCCCAAAACTTTTTATAATTTGGGGAGAATGTTGCAGGCGCAACACAGCTGTAGTAGCGCTACAGTCCTTGACTGGCTGAGCTTCAGCCCAATGAGTAAGGTAATCAGTTGTTGTAATAGTGTATCTTGCTCCATATTTATTTGGAGGGGGATTGATTGGTCCAAGAAAATCAATAGCCCACTGTTCAAATGCTTGTAAAGTTACCTGTGGAACTAGAGGCATCTCATCCCTCTTGGATGGTTTGCCTGTCCTCTAACAGATATCACAGCTGTGGCAATACTCTCTTGCATCCTTATGAATCGTAGGCCACCACAATCCAGCTCTCAGAATATTCTGTGCCGTAGCTTTTCCTGCATAATGACCTCCTGCTGCTCCAGAGTGTGCCTCAACCAAAATAAATGGATTTTCATGCTCCAGGACACATCTACGCAGTATGTCATCTGGTCCCATCTTATATAGCTGTCCTGCTATCAAGGTAGAGTCAGCTTCTCTAACCACCAGCTGCTTCTTCTGCTTTGTTGTCATCTTAGAGGGTGCAAAACCTGTAGACAATTAGTGAACAATATCCTGAAAATAGTCATCAACTATCTAGATGGAAAACAACTGGGCATCAGGAAGACCTTCGTCCAAACTAGTGGGCTCTTCTCCTGACTCGAGCCTCGACAAGCGGTCAGGCCCTAGGTTAAGTCTTCCTGGCTTAACTATGATCTCAAAATCATACTCCTAAAACAAAATCAGCCATCTGCATATCCTTCCCCCTAACACAGGATTGTTAACCAAATACTTCAAAGCAGAATGGTCAGTGAACATCTTAAAATGAGATCCTAACAAATAATGTCGAAATTTCTGCAAGCCATAAACGATAGCTAGACCTTCTCGTTCTGTCGTAGTATAATTCTTTTCTGCTGTGGACAATTTTCTACTTGCAAAAGCAATAGGGTGATCAATATTACCTTCACCTGACTGAGCCAATACTATTCCTAAAGCAATGGAAGATGCATCGACATGAACATGAAACCCCTTACTCCAGTCAGGAAATACTAAGATAGGGCAGTTACCATCTTTTCTTTCAAAATATCCAAGCTTTCCTGACATTCAAGTGTCCACTCAAACTTAATATCTTTCTTCAATTTCTTTTCCATAGGGGGCCTAATCTGAGCATATCCTTTAATGAATTTCTTGTAATATCCAGTATGACCAAGCGTAGTGCGAAGTTGCTTAACAGACTTCGAAGGTGGCAAGTTCACAATAATGGCTATCTTCATAGGATCCATCATCATTCCTTGCTTGCATACAATGTGACCTAGAAGAATTCCAAAAGGTGCACAAAAGAGACACTTCTTCAGGTTCAATGAAATCTGATGCTGTCTACATTTGTCCAGCATAAGTCTTAAACTGGCTATTTGATATTTCAATAAACCAAAGATAGTCCAATCATCAAAGTAAACTTCCAAGAACTTATGAATAAATTCCTTAAATGCAGATATGACTACTCTGGAAAACATAGTAGGTGCATTCTTCAAACCAAAGGGCATAACAGTATACTGAAAAGATCCCATTTCTGTAGCGAAGGTTGTTTTATGTCGATCCTCTGGAGAAATTTTGATCTAATGGTAACCTGAAAATACATCAGTGAAAGAATACATCTCTGGACCTTCGACATTGTCTAAAACTTCATCTGTAAAGGGATTAGGAAAAGGATCATGTAAACAGGCATCATTTAGCTTCCTCAGATCGACACAGATTCTGATTTCTCCCTTGGTCTTCTTTTCTTGTACCACCATAGGGCTGACCCATTTGGACTCTTCGACAGGCTCAATGATTCCTGCAGTCTTGAATTTTTCTTTATACTTAGGGTTCAGCCTATAAGGGCGCTGCTTCATAGGCTTCGCATCAGATTTCAAAGGGATTTTTATCACTCCTATATCACCAAGGATACCTTTCATTTTTGAGTACTTCGTCGAAAATAAGTCCTAATACTCATGGAGGAGTTCAGTCTCTTTTCTCACCATTTCTTCGTCCCAATAATCTCCAATGGTAGCGTACTTAGGCATTTCTTTTGATCCCATTTTTACTTTCCTCGTCTTCAAGGGCTAAGTTACTTCAGGTGATTCAAGTGCTGGTCCATGTACTTCGCAATGTCCTTCTGACTTAGGAATATTAATGTTGCGAGGGTCATCGTCTTCATCAATGGTGAGGTTATATCATTCTATTGCATTAGCTTCTTGTTCCTTCCAATCAGGTTGGTACTCGGCTATTTCTTTATCATCAAACACCTTAGTATGGATCAACCTAATAGCTGCGTCCAAAGCGGGGAAAACCTCATTAATAGAAAATGTGAGCACAAAACTATTAGCAAGGCTAACCCAACTTACAATACCATGGTGAAGCTCCACCTCCGCATACCAGTTCTTTGCTACAGGTTCCGGAGTGTGTACAAACCTATGTACCCATTCTTCACAAGGTACATGCTTCCATGCTTCATAACACTGCTCCAAATGTTCCTGAGGGCTAGTCTTACCATTAAATATGCTTGGTAGCTCCTGAGGTTGATCCATGAATCTCAGGCAAATAAAATTTTGACAAGCACTCCAACTATGAATATACTTTTTATGACCATTCCACCGTCTGGCAGCTGTGGCTCTGAATACTGAATCTAGAGTCTCCATTTTTTGTGAATCTGGTACTTTCTCTGAGAATTGTACAATAAAATATTCTGGGTCTGTCAAGCCATCAAAAGTAGGTAATATTCTTGTCTATGAGCCAACCCATCTGATAGACTTAGTAATTCTTGCACATCGATGTCCATGTAGCTCATAAAGTCGATTCTGCCAATTCTCTAGACCTTCATATGAATCAGTCATGCAAGAACTGTCACACTGCCATTCTATTATACCTTCAGTAGTAGGGTTAACATAGTCTTCTTCTTTAGCTGTGATGTTGTAAATATGATCCAAAACATCCTGATCTTCATCTCTAATTGGCTCTGTATACCTTTCTCCTTGAGAAGGGTCCAATGGTACTATGACTCTCAAGCCTTTTCCTTCAAAAGTCATCTGTCTATTCTTAAGGTTGATTACTGCATTATTGTCTAGTGCCCATTCAATTCCTAGCAATGCTGAATAAGGGTTGCTATCATCAATTATTTCAATGAATTCAAAATATGTTAAGGTACTGATTCCATCAATATCCACTGGTACACTAGGGAATCTTCCCAAGGGAACAGTCTTCTGCTGATTGGCTAATCTCAACTGCATAGGGGACCATTCAAGCGTAGGTTTTCCTATTTGTTCCCATGTCTGCTTAGTTAGGAAATTCACTTCTGATCCCAGTTCTAAAATGATATAAGTCATGTCATAATCTCCTATCTGAGCATGCAATCTCATTTCTCTTCCAGTCCTTCTAATTCTATTAACAATTTTTCCTCTATTAGAGCTTCGCTGAGGTTCGCAAGACACAATAACTTTCTATAACTCATTCAAAGCATTCTGATTTCTTAATAGCCTCATACAACTCTGTAAAAATGATGTCAGTGTACTTACTTGATCCGACGAAGCTTCTTGAAACTGTAACTGCTGTTGATGTTGCTGTGTAGTTGCTACTAATGTTCTTGGATCAGCAAAGTCTTTTTTAGATTCCATAAATTTTCTATTTTCTCTTCCAACATCGAAGGCTAGAATTTTCTCTGGGGTCTTACGGACCCAAGCCTCGTCAGGCTGTTTCCCCTTATTTTGCACCTGCTTCATAGTTCCACAACTTGTAACAACGTTAAGGGCCGGGACAGGTCTTTTCTCTACAGCAATCATCTGAACATTCTGAGTAGGAGTGCCATTTGTTTCTTGTATCTTGGCTATCAACTGTGGGCATTGCTCAATCACATGATCTACTGCTCTGCAATATCGACATGTCGTAGTTGGGTTCTGAAATTCTCTAGCTACATGTCCTGCCTGGTTATAGTTATAGTAAATAATCTGGCCCCGTCCTCTTCCAGGCATACCACCACCACCACGACCTCTGAAATTACCTCGACCTGTGTACCACCACGGTAACCATATCCATCATTACCTTGTGCATCG
Source organism: Pseudotsuga menziesii (assembly GCA_001517045.1). Lineage (NCBI taxonomy): Eukaryota > Viridiplantae > Streptophyta > Pinopsida > Pinales > Pinaceae > Pseudotsuga > Pseudotsuga menziesii. The sequence continues at coordinate 345,776 of LPNX011165941.1, forward strand.
GTTTGTACCCTATAAGCATCATAGGTTTTCTCTCTCATGAGGTCAAAGGTGCGACATTTGTCTTCGTTGTGTCCAACTGACTTACAGAACTTGCAGTAGGGATTCTTAGGTACTTGAACATATCTCTACAGCAGATAGCAACATTTAGGTCGATGTTGGCCGGTTGTTCTATAGATCTCACAATATAGGACATTAGGGTTAAACGGGTTCGGTGCACCAGTATTCAAATAATTTTTTAATGCAGGACACTGTTCTTTGTCATGACCTTCTGTCTTACATCGTGTACACCAAACCTCTTCTCAAATAGATTTCCATTTTTTCATGTCGTGAAGCTCCAAAGCCATTTCTGCTAACTATTCCTGTATCTAGGATATTCTAGAATTATCTCCAACAGGAGCTGTTTCAAGTTTCATAGCAATTTCCAACGCCTCTTACTGATCAGCAACCTTCTGTTGCATAAGTGGAGTCCTTATATGAGGCAATAGTGCTGCAATAAACCATTCTTTATGTTGTTCTGGTCCAATAATGAAGCTAACTTGATCCAACAGAACCTTGAACCTCTGATCAAAGTGCCAAACTGATTCACCTTGCTTCTGCTGAATTTCTTTCAGTTCAATTATACACTTGTTAACACCCAAAAATGGTTAACTACCTCATCTACCCCATTTCATGGCTCATTCGTTCATTTGCCTACCATATTTCCCTGAAAATCCCACTAAAAAGGCTCCAAAAGGCCTAAAATGCCTCCAAAAGGCCATAAAACCATCTAAAAAGGCTCCAAAAGG
>LPNX011165970.1:3805-27947 GCA_001517045.1 Pseudotsuga menziesii
TGAGGAGGAGGATGAGGGTGATGGTGATGATGAGGATGCGGGATGATGATGATGATGATGATGATGACGAAGATGGTGATGATGATGATGATGATGAGGATGAGGATGGTGATGATGATGAGGATGATGACAATGATGAAGATGATGGTGAACAATGATGGTGATGATGAGGAGGATGATGACAATGATGATGATGATGAGGATGAGGGTGATGATGATGATGATGATGATGAGGATGATGAGGATGAGGGTGATGATGATGAGGATGAGGATTATGATGATGATGATGAGGATGTTGATGATGTTGATGATGTTGAGGATGAGGGTGTCGATGAAGACGATGAGGATGAGGAGGAGGATGAGGGTGATGATGATGATGAGGATGAGGGTGATGATGATGAGGAGGAGGAGGATGGTGAACAATGATGGTGATGATGATGATGATGACGAGGATGGTGAACAATGATGGTGATGATGAGGAGGATGATGACCATGATGATGATGATGATGAGCATGATCATGATGATGACCGTGATGATGAGGGTGATGAACGTGATGATGACGAGGATGAGGATTATGATGATGATGATGTTGATGATGTTGATGATGAGGGTGTCGATGAAGATGATGACCATGATGATGATGACAATGATGATGATGATCATGATGATGATGATGATGAGGAGGATAAGGGTGACGAACGTGATGATGATGAGGATGAGGATTATGATGATGATGATGATGAGGATGCTGATGATGTTGAGGATGAGGGTGTCGATGAAGATGATGACCATGATGATGATGATGATGATGAGGGTGATGAACGTGATGATGATGAGGATGAGGATTATGATGAGGATGATGATGAGGATGCTGATGATGTTGAGGATGAGGCTGTCGATGAAGATGATGACCATGATGATGATGATGACCATGATGATGATGATGAGGATGCTGATGATGTTGAGGATGAGGCTGTCGATGAAGATGATGACCATGATGATGATGATGACCATGATGATGATGATGAGGATGAGGGTGATGAACGATGATGATTATGAGGGTGATGACGATGAGGATTATGAGGGTGATGAGGATGAGGGTGACGATGAAGATGATGGTGAACAATGATGGTGATGATGAGGAGGATGATGACCATGATGATGATGACAATGATGATGATGTTGAGGATGAGGGTGTCGATGAAGAGGATGACCATGATGATGATGATGATGATGAGGGTGATGAACGTGATGATGATGAGGATGAGGATTATGAGGGTGATGAGGAAGGGTGATAGGATGAGGGTGACGATGAAGATGATGGTGAACAATGATGGTGATGATGAGGAGGATGATGACCATGATGATGATGAGGATGAGGATTATGGGGGTGATGAGGATGAGGATTAGGATGACGGTGACGGTGAAGATTATGGTGAACAATGATGGTGATGATGAGGAGGATGATGACCATGATTATGATGATGACCATGATGATGATGACAATGATGATGACAATGATGATGATGATGAGGATGAGGATGAGGGTGATGAACGTGATGATGATGAGGATGAGAATTATGATGATGATGATGATGAGGATGCTGATGATGTTGAGGATGAGGGTGTCGATGAAGATGATGACCATGATGATGATGAAAATGATGATGATGATCATGATGATGATGAGGAGGAGGAGGATGAGGGTGATGAACGTGATGATGATGAGGATGAGGATTATGATGATGATGATGATGAGGATGCTGATGATGTTGAAGATGACCATGATGATGATGATGACCATGATGATGATGACAATGATGATGATGATGATGATGATCATGATCATGATCATGATGATGAGGATGAGGGTGATGAACGATGAGGATGAGGATCGACGTTGATGATGATGAGGATGAGGGTGATGATGATGATGAGGATGAGGGTGACGATGAAGATGATGATGATGTTGATGGTGATGATGAGGAGGATGATGAATATGATGATGATGATGGTGGTGAGGATGAGGGTGATGAACAATGCTGATGACGGTGATGATGAGGATGAGGATGAGGGTGACGATGAAGATGATGATGAGGATGATGGTGATGATGAGGAGGATGATGAGTATGATGATGAGGAGGAGGAGGAGGGTGATGATGATGAGGAGGAGGATGGTGATGATGACCATGATGAAGCTGATGAGGATGAGGGTGATGATGATGATGATGATAATGAGGATGAGGATGAGGATGATGATGATGATGATGATGAGGATGAGGATGAGGGTGATGATGACCATGATGATGATGATGATGAGAATGATGATGACCATGATGATGATGATGAGGATGAGGGCGATGATGATGATGAGGGTGATGATGAGAATGATGATGATGATGACCATGATGATGAGGATGAGGATGGGGGTGATGATGGTGATGATGATGATGAGGGTGACGATGATGATGAGGGTGATGAGGATGAGGATGATGACGGTGATGATGATGATGAGGATGAGGATGACCATGATGAAGCTGATGAGGATGATGATGATGATGAAAATGAGGATGAGGATGATGGTGATGGTGATGAGGATGAGGGTGATGATGATGATGATGATGATGACGACCATGATGATCATGATTAGGATGAGGATGATGATGATGATGAGGATGAGGGTGATGATGATGATGAGGTTGATGATGATGATGATGATGAGGATGAGGATGATGACGATGATGACCATGATGAAGCTGATGAGGATGAGGGTGATGAGGAGGAGGAGGAGGAGGAGGAGGAGGAGGAGGATGAGGGTGATGACATCTGATGATGATGATGATGACGATGATGACCATGACGATGCTGATGAGGATGAGGGTGATGATGATGATGATGATGATGATGAGGATGAGGCTGATGATGATGATGATGATGATGAGGGTAGTGATGATGATGAGGATGATGGTGGTGACCAATGATGCGTTAGGACAAAAACAAATTAGTTAAAATTTACCTATAGCACCATTATAATTTACCTAGTTCAATTATGCTAGCAACATTACAGAACTTCCATGAAGTAATCTATAGTGGGAACCCACCACCCATACAACTTCGAAGTAGCTAGTGACATTGTGAATCTAGAAGCCATACCACATAAATTATCTTTGAAAATAATTCTATATATCGCATATGCGATATGAATAAGCTATATTGCATATGCGTTATATCACATATGTGTTATATTGCATATGTGTTATAGATTATTCATGTCGCATATGTGTTATAGATTATTCATATCGCATATGCGATATGGATAAGCTATATCGCATATGCGTTATTTGAAAATTTAAATAATTGGCAGGATTAAGGTTTGGCATTAGGTTTGGAAGCAGCCTTCAGAATACCGAACCTATTAGCTAGGACAAATCATATGCTCAGATTAGATGCCGTGTTTTGATATGACATACACAATATTTTTTTATGAAAATGTACGATATTGTAGAGTACGAAATGACGATTCTGAATATATAATTTTTTCCTTCAAAACTATGTTTTATTTATTTATAATTATTTTTCTAAATGACACACGTTAGTTTTCGAAAATACATACATCGATTGTTTGTTATATAACTTTTGATTTCCATCACCATTTCCCAAAAAAACTATATGGTGCACTAGACGAGATCAAGCTATACGATCTTATATTAAGAAATCAAGGATTTCATTAATTTTTGCCCCTAAAGTGTTGCGCCCGCACATAAGGTTTTAATTTCAAACTTTTCTCACTTCAATAATTAATAATAAAAAAATAATTCATGAAAAATTCCGAATAAATAGTGTTGCACTAGGCCCATATGTCCTTTATATGTCTGCAAGATTTTATCCCAACTGGACATCATTTACCTCATATATTGCTGCACCCGCACAAACATATATGTTAAGATGTGCTAAAAATTTGAAAACCCACTTTCACGGAAACTAATTTTATAATCATTTGCACACATGTTCTCTGCATAAATGCTATATATTATGAAAGCTGATTCAATTACCTATATTTTCTCTTTTTACTTCATCTTCAAATAAGTTAGGGAAGTACCCCTAATTGTCACATAAAATCAGAGTTTTCCGTTTATTCCAGTATTATGTGGCATCTAAAGTGTCCTTAAAGGAGTCCATGATTGTGCATTAGCCCCGTAACTACTATATAATTTCCAAGACATAATCAAGAACATAAGTATTTATTTATTATGTCGATAAACGTTTTTATTTGAGATTTGGGGTGGACTACGACGTATGTTTTTCCATCTATGAACGAGGATGAGAGAAGTGTACTGTCGAGATTGATTCTATGGCACTCATTCAAAATTTGAAATAAACAATTATAAAAAAATAATATAAAAATATAAATGGGAGCTAGATGATGAATGGATAACTAGTAGAAATGCATGGATAACTCATAGATAATGAATGGAAAACCAACACTTCATGGTAGATAACTAGAAGAATGTGATATAAAAAAAAAGAAAAAAATGAAAAATAATTGATAGTTGATAAATGGATAACACTAAGAATGTCGGTGATAACATGTAGCTAGGTTTGTATAACTCACAGAACATGTAGCTAGGCATGTATAACTCACAATTGAACCCGTATAACTAAAAGAATCTTGGTAATAAAAAATATTTTTAAAGTGTCTTCCATTCCATAACTATCTCTCAACCATTTGATCCCATTGAGGTGGTCTAGTTAAGAATCAAGTGATATATAACTTGATCTAGTTAATGTGCTTTGAGGATTTTAAAGAAAAGTTTTGTAATTATTTAATTTTTATATAATAAAATATATTAATAAGATGGGTTGATATAGAATTTATAATATATTTGTTATTTTGAATGAATACAAGATATTAAAATATTTTAAGATGTTAAATTGATTTTTATGTTTAAATTTTTAATTTATAAGATATGCAATTTTACAATGATAAAAACCTTCAAATATAAAAATAAATAAAATGTATAATTTTTTTAATAAAATTAAAAATTTCACAAATTTTAATAATAATAAAAAAAAAATCCATTATATCATTACTATGTCCTAAACTCATTATAATTTTACTGTTAAAAAAATAAAATAAAACTTGATTTGGCTAGTACAGCATATTAAGGTATTAATTACAATGTCATAAACTCTGGAAAAAAAAATTAGAACTTGAATTTGGCTAGTATTGATAAGGGAATACCATTCCTGGATTAACAATATATAACAAATAAAAACTTTCTCAATCAAAAAAATGTAAAATGAAGTTTTTATTTAGATTAGTTTAAAAAATAGATAATATAAATCAAATTAAAAAAAGTCTAAATTTTTTAAAAGAGAAAGAAGATGAAGCAGCAAAAGCAAAAGCTATAGTCATGTCAACGTGCATACCTAACATCAACAAGCCTCTGTTTAACATCCAATAATATGTTTATGTTTTTATGGATTCTGTCATTACTTTCAAATAACAAATTTTGTGAAATTTATTTTAGGGTTTTGCTTTGAGCAAAAATTACTTTCTAAAATTAACTTCACATATTTTGTATAACCCAGCTATCTCACCTTCCATCTCACCTCACAAATCTGTGTTTAGTATTGCGCCCACCAAAGATAATGATCTCCAGAGAGCAATTTAAGCTTCCCATTAATTCACAGAGTGCCACTCTGTGAAATTAACAATTTTTAACTAAATGAATACTTTCATTAATATCTTGAAATAGTAAAGATGTTACCAAATTCATGATGTATGAAATAATAATAACTTGAAATTGATGCTTCAAAAAACATATGATTAAAAAGCCGTTATTTACTTTAGATCCCACTTGGACGTACATACATCAATTTTAGTTAAAGGAGTTCAATGTCCCACTAAATCTTTCTTTTATGTTCTCTCTACTTGGAATGATATGAGAGATGGATTCAGAAAGCATGAAGTGGAAAAGTAACAATCCGAATAAAGATCATTATTTCCGGTAGAAAGAAAATGACGATCGCAAAAATAATGTGAGGACCAAACCACCAGAACCACCAATATTTCTCAAGAGAAGAAAGAAACATCTCTGCAATGGAATTCTCTCGAACAGAAGAAAATGCTGAAGTTGGAGAAACCGAAGTCGAAGAAACTGTTGCAACATGCATAGCCAACATCAAAATACAACAATAACACATTGCCTTCCAGCTGTAACTCCTCGCCATTTTATTGAACTGCCTGCACCTTAATAAAGATAATTAACACAATCTTTATCCTCTGGCTGCTCCTTAAGATGGATTGCGGATCCGAAACGTCTGAAATTTATTCAACACAGTGAATTCGAAAGCTGTTCCAAATCAGCCCAATCAAATCTAAGCACTCAGATTTTAGAGACACATAGAAAACCTTGCAGATACAAAGTATAATTCTTGATTTGAAGTAGAATGAGCACATATTCACTAATATTTATAGATAAGGTTGGGCTAAAATATAGTTTTACTCATAGTTAGTAACATTAAAAATAGGATCAACACAATCAGTCAAGTAGAACATAACATGTTAGTGTGCCCACAGTGCATGTAACTACCTTGTTGGCATTTCGAGATGATTTCTTGGCAGTTACTGGCAGTGAATTTTCCGAGCATGGCATTGACATGCGGTCTATGGATGACAAGCAGATTCAAACTATTTGTTTTATTGTTTACACACTTTGCCACATTGGTAATAACTCTCGAACTATTTGTTTATTGTTTACACAGTTGGCATCAACTATTTGTTTTATTGTTTACACAGTTGGCATCAACTATGCGAGGATGAATATAATTTAGAATGTACATTTTCAGAGATCAAACTTTTTTTGGCGCAAAAGCAAAGTCCATATCTTGCAACAATGGGCACAGTGGAATTCCTCCTTGGATGAAAGTCAGATAGAAGCAGTGAAACAGGACCTGACAAAGAGATTGGCCATTACTCAGAGACCTCCTAGAACCGGGAAAACCTACGTGGGCTTAACCATTAGCAGGATCCTCCTTTCAAATGTAGACTACGTCGGTCCTATTTTAGTAATTTGTTACACCAACCATGCATTAGATCAGTTCCTGGAAATTATGTTGAAGCGAAACCTGGAAGAGCTGAAACACGGTGTTAGGATTTCTGGGCTTCTTCGTTCGAGACATGGAAAACTGCCGTGTATTAAAAGAAATTTGGAAGAACAAATCAAAAGGTGTTCACTTTGTTTGAGAGAAGCACGGATATCCAGGAGGATGTTATTGGGTATAGCTTCAGAACTGCATATTGAATCCCTCTATAGCAGGTATTCAAATCATAATCAAGAAATTGAAGAGGTGTGGTTGGAAGAGATGGAAGATGAACTAGCAGCTGACAAAGAGGATTGGAAACGTAAAGTGAAAGCAAACTTTTTTGTCAACCATGCCTTTAACAACATGCAATGCATTCTCTTCTTTAGACAAGGCTACTGACTGAGTTGTACAGTTTGCAACTCCAGCATATGAATCTTCTTTAGCAGATATATCTCTGGACGAAATCCTTGGTTCCGAAAATTTATGGCTGTTGCAAAACATCGAGGACCAGGATTCATAACTATTGGTTGCAGAAAGCCAGAGAAAATGCTGAGGTGGAACTGCATCATTTGTCTGAGACATACAAAGAGGTTTGTGACCTACTATTTCAGATCCATAATATGCTTTGCCTCGAAATTTTAAGAGAAGCAAAAGTTGTGGGAATGACAACCACTGGGGCCGCAAAAAATTATGATGTTCTATAAGGCATTAAGAGCAAAAATAGTGGTGATAGAAGAGGCTTCCGAGGTTTTGGAGTCCAATGTTTTGTCGTGCATAGGCTCCTTCACCCAACATCTCATTCTTCCTGGAGATCACTGGCAACTGCGTCCTTCTGTTGCAGAATATGACTTAGCCACCAAATACAAATTGGACATCTACCTCTTTGAGAGATTGATAAGCGGAGGGATCGAGCACGTGACCCTGAGATTCCAAAGAAGAATGAGACCTTCAATTTCAAGATTAATATTTGGTCTCTATCCTTCATTGCAGGACCATTGTAGCGTCACCAAGTATGATGTGTTCTTCTTAGATCATAAATCCATGGAATCCCAGACCAGCCATGCTGACAGTAAGGTTAACATAAGGGAAGCGCGGCTTGTTGTGGAACTTTGTGTGTATCTCCTCAAACAATGATATAAAGACAGTGATATCGCAATTCTGACAATGTATAAAGGCCCAATGATTGAAATTCGAAGAGACCTGAATGACCGTCTTCGTTACAGAAACAATGACAATGAGAGCGAGAAAATAGATGATGCCGCTCCAGCTTTTCCAAGAGTTTGTTCCGTGGATAACTATCAGGGAGAATAATGCAATATTATCATATTATCTTTGGTAAGAAGCATTAAAATGCTAGGAATTGGAGGATCAAGGGGAAATATTGGGTTTCTCAAGGTGTCAAACAGGGTCTGTGTAGCACTATCGAGAACCAAGACTGGCCTCTACATCTTTTGGCAATGCAGAGCTTTCAGCTTCTAAAAGTACTTTGTGGGAGTCAATAATTCAGAAATTACAGAGCTCTAATTCCATCAGCCATGCTATAATACTGGCTTGCCAGAACCATCCACAAACAAAAACAAAAGCTTCTGTAGCCGAAGATTTCAGAGAAGCAGAGGATGGAGGGTGCAATAGACCCTGTGAATATCAGTTAAAATATGGCCACGCCTGCCCAAGGAGGTGTCATCCATCGGACCATGACTCCATGATATGTCTCAAGCCTTGTCCACATAAATGCGAGGCTACATGCGGTCATCACTGCCATTTGGGTACAGATTGTCCTCCTTGCCAAGTTCCCGTCTCGAAAATTATTCCTGGATGTGGCCACTTCATAATTCTTCCTTGCTCCACTGTTGTGGAGGATGCCATCTGCAATGAACCATGCCCAACTAACCTTAATTGCGGCCATCCATGTAAACTAAAATGCGGAATACCTTGTGGACCATGTAAACTAAAAATGATCAAAGATTTGCCCCGCGGACATCAGGCAAAGCTGCGTTGCTGTCAAGATGCGGCTAGCTTTCTATGCGGTAAGCCTTGTGGTAAGGTCCTGAACCAAGGATGTGAGCATATTTGCAGAGGAAGATGCAGTTCATGCAAGAAAGGCACTCCACACATTCCTTGCAAGGAACCATGTTCCAGGGATCTCCCATGTGGCCACCAGTGCAAATCTGGTTGCTCGAAGATTTGTCCTCCCTGCAAGCATCATTGTGAGAAACGTTGTATCCATAGTGTCTGTGTTCTTATGTGTGGAACCTTAAGCATGCCATGAAGAAATGTGAATGGAAGTGTGAGCATCATACATGTGATCTTCTGTGCCGTGAAACATGCAGCATGCCTCGTTGTGATGAACCGTGCCAAGAAACTCTAAGGTGTGGGCATCCTTGTATAGGTTTATGTGGGGAACCCTGCCCTAGGGTTTGCAGGGTTTGTCATCCCAAGCGTTTGGATGTCATTACGCAGATGACTTTACAAGAGTGTGATCCGTAGACAGTGGACATGTATTCGAGATAAGTAGACTCGATACTTCGATGTACATGGAGGACACTGTCGCCGAGCCAAGTGATGCTCCCGTTAAGCTGAAGCAATGGTAAGTGATGTCATTCTAAGTCGCTGCATCGGGAGTGAGTTTGTCTATCCTCTTGGAGTTGGTCTGCCGAGGTTCTGGCGTCTTAATACGAAGTGTATCCGATGAATCGGATGTCTCTTTGTGTTTCTTTTTCCGATAACCGATCAAATGGGAAATCTCGCTCTTGAGATTGGTTTTATGGATTGAACTGGAATTTTGAGTTTGTTTCTCGTCCTAAGTTGCGGAAGGTTAATTATGAGTTGAGCCGAAACTTAGCACTAGTGCCTCCGATTTCCGATATTTCTTTCCCAGGTGATCACCGGGTGAATAGAGTGATCAGCAGCTGACACTACGGTTTTCCTTTAGAGTTGGTCTCCCGATGGTGGTCAAAAAGTTTTCCCTCCGCTAGTTCTCCGCCCCGGACAAGGTCTATATAACGTCGTTTTGGGTTTGTTACTGGTCATTTTCATCATAGAAGCCATCCGTCCTGTTGATTACGCAGCTGTCAAGCTTCCATTCGTCCTCCTCTGCGCCTGCGGAAGTTGTTCCCGTCCAGGTTGCTTGTATTGTCGTTGCCAGGTAGGATCTATTCACTCTTTTGGTTTTCTTGGTTTTGTAACGTTTACCGTGAGGTGGATAGGGTTAGGTTTCACCGATAGGGTTAGGTTTCGTTTGCATTTTGTGGCTTTCTTGCGGTGATTTTTATCCTTTTATTGAGGGCTTAGCCTGTTGGCTATGAACGTTTCGTTTTGGTCGATGAGGTTTTCATCTATCCGCCATGAGTGCACCTGTGGCAGTTTTGCAGGGGTTTAGGGCATGTTGCAGACAAGCATTTCGCTGTCTGCACCACCCTGTTCTTGGTTGTTACATTTTTAACTTGGGGTTAGAAAGTCGTGCCTCCTATAGTAGTAGTTTCCCGTGGGATTCAGGAGGGCCGCGCAGCTAATTAGGGTTTTAAAGTGTTGTTGAAACAAACGGCAAGGTGAGTTTTGCCTCAGTTGGGTTTCCCATATAGGTTAAATTATGAAGTTGGAAGAGTTTAGGGTTTGAGCGAGCATATTTTTGGACAGGTTTGGGGAGCATAAATATTTTGAAAGTTGTTTAAAATCTCTCATTCAGAAGGCTGTGCTATTGACTTTGAATGCCACTATGCATATTGAAGAAATGGTAATAATTGTATTTTTTTTGTTTATCACTATACCAGTTGCTAGAGATAGTTAGACTGAAACCATGTTGCATGACTATTACAGGTTGATTTCCAACATTGCAATATACCAAGAAAACAGAGGAAGAAAGGCCAAATGGCTCAAGAAGAACCTAAAGTAGAAGTCATTTATGAAGACACTAAAACTACTACTCGGGTTGAACCAGAATACAAATGGGGAGAAATGTATAGAATTATTTCAAGCGAGACTGTTCCAGATGCTGGTTTCGAAGATATGCACATAGATGCAAATATTGAGAGGTCATCCCTGATGGAACTGGCTACCAGGCTTGAGCTTTTTCCATGTTTGGAAGTGATAGGTTGGATTCTGCCCAGGGCAGATGTAACAAGGATGATCCTAGAAAATACCGAGAAGCAAGGTTATGCCACATACAACCCTGCTTATGTGTCCATGGCATATCATCTATCATCACCACAGACTTATCTAATTGAAGATTAGTTAAAGGAGTTAGGTCTAGACTTGGTAGAGACACTGAAGAAAATGATGATCTAAGGTAGAAATTTCAGGACAAGGCCTTATGGAGAGTATGCGACATCAACTCTCCATGCTCCATATAGGTTCATTGCTTTAATACTGAACAGAATCTTTGGAAGAGCTAATGGGAAAAGTTTTAAGCTGGGTTGGATACCTGTTATTTATTATGTTGCTACATAAGGGACTATTTTCAACTGGGCAAACATAGTGTCAAATAGTCTGTCAGCCTCCATAAGCGCAGCATTGGGAGGAGTGTCCCAAAAGAAGTCAGAATTCTACATGAGTTCTATTTTGATCGATTGCATTATATGCACTCAGCCTTTCTTTGCACTAAAGTGCCATTGGGATAAGGATCGAGCTCAAGTATATGGTCCTTACAAGTTATTTTGGGCTCACAAATATTACAGCGATTATAAAGAGATCTGTGAGTATTTCATCATGCCTTTATACACTTTGATTTTCTTGGTAGAATGTAATTGCATGTCACAAGAATCCTTCAAGGTGATGCAAGAATACAAAAATTATTATTTAACAGAGGATGGCTTATATGTAAGAATGTATGGCGGTTCAAGGGCCCCTTCTCTGCTTCCGAGATATGCTACTGATTATGTACTCCATAAAGAAGTTGTTAGACAGTTATATATTGATGGAGTAGGGAATTTCCTTTTTGAACAGAAAAATGCAGTATATCCTGCAGCGCCCTTTTTTGTTGGAAGTTACAAATTTTCAAGGGTGAAGAATGTAGTAGAATTTATCAAAGAATTGGAATACTTTCATTTCAGTGAAATGAACTTCCATAGAAATGATTCCAAGTATAAAGTAGCTAATTACTGCAAAGAAACTGGAGTTCATTTTGAGTACACTGAATTTTGGGACAAAGATGATGAGACTTTCCGCAATGCTAAGAACATGACAGCCCTAAGAAAAAGGTTCAAGCAAAAGATAGCAACTGTGGGTGGTAAAGGGAAAGCTATGGAGAAATTGAAAAGGCAAGAAGAAGAAGAAGCCAAGAAGAGAGAGGAGGAGGCTAACAGACTTGTACATGAAGCAGAGAACTGGTTTAGAACAGAAGAAGAAGAAGAAAAGAAGTGAGCAGCTGAGGAAGCAGTTAAGAAGGATGAAGAAGAAAAGAAAAGACAAGAAGAAGATGAAATCCGAAAAAAGCAGGCAGATAGTGAAGGGTTCAGATTAGAAGGTGTCCAAAAAGAAAAACAACAAACAGAAAAGACATTTGAAAGGTCAAGAACAAAGACACTAGAAGGACAAGACCCTACGGACCAAAAACATGTTTAGTCTAAGAGTAACCCATTAGAGCGTGTTGTTCCTTCTAGTAGTACAGTAGGAGAAGGTTCAAGGTCAATTACTGGAGTGGATTTAATTCCTTTCATGCCCACTAAAGGGGAAGAGGTGCCGGATTTTAATACTATCTTTTATGACAAGGAGAAAAAGAGAATTGTCAAAAGAAATGAAAAGAAGGTGGACACTGGGGGTAAGCCTGGAATAATGGTGACTGATAAGACAGTGGTCCACGGTACACACAAGTATCCACGATTACTAGCGAGGGCTGGGGTAGCTCTAACCCTAGCCACTGAAGACAATGTGGATAGGATCATGACTAACCTTGAGCAGTCTCAGAAAAAGGTGGCACAACTGAAAGAAACTTTGAAGAAGGAAAGGGGTGAAAGCAAGAATCTGAAGAGAAAGTATGAGGACATGATCGGTGCGGTCAAAGTTTCAAAAGAAGAATGTCAAACCTTGCAGGAAGATAAATATGCTCTGGTAGTATTTGCAGAAAATATGGAGAGGAATTCTCGGGCTACCTCAGCAGAGTTGGGAAAACTACAGCTGAAATATCAGAGTTTGGAGGCTGAGAAAAATCATCTTCAGTTATCAGTTGAAGAACTGAATAAAGAAAAGAGCAGATTAGAAAGTAAAGTGACAGGGCTAGAAGAGCAGAAGACCACCGCAGAAGGGAAGGCTAAGCTATATGAGACTCAAATAGCAGCCTTGGAGGAACAAAAGAATTCACTTGCAGCTTCACTTACCTACAGTACCCGAATGGTAAACCAGACGAATTCCCCATAGCAAACAATAACGAGCTAATTAGGAACGTTTATTGGGGAGAATCCTTACTGTTGTTACCTACGATTTTTCAGGCCTCAACATAGGGCAAAATCTTTATTTTTTTGGAAGGTAAAAGGATTTGGGGTTTGTCATGAGGCTTTTGCTTAGAATTGTGAGTAAGAAAACTCAGAATCCCTTGAATCAAAATTTTACATGCAATGAATTGATTTGTTCCATCAATGAGTTGTTTCTTGACGCCTCTCCTTCCTAGGCTATAATATTTAGCCCATGCACTTCCAATCCGGTTACAATAGTATTATATTATGATACTAAATATTGGTTTGATGCATCTTCCACGAGTATACGCGTGGTTGTGGGTATGAAAAAGATACGTTTTAATAGCTTGCTTCCTCTGCTTCTGGATCTATTATATAAAGGATCTACCTTTACTGTTAGTAAGGTTAAATCTCCATCTCAGTCCGTATATGCACCTGGGGGATCTTAATTTCGATTTAGAACTGCAAGCTATCCATTGCATCCCAGACACACCAAGAAATCCATCAACTCGGACACACCAAGTAATTGTCATATCACTGGTATCACGACTAGTGAATCTTTTGACACTGCCTGCGACACACATAACGACAGTTTTAGTTTATTTTAATTTCTACTAGATATTGAATTTTCTTCCTCTTAATTTGATTTTTATTTTTAAATTCATTATTCAAAATTAAATAAATAATTAAAACCATCATTTATATATAAATTGTATTGTTTCTTCTTTAATCTCAGAGATGGAAATAGTTGCATTGTTCTTCTTTAATTTGATAGATGGAAATCATTGTGTATTTGTTTTTTTTAATGACTTATAATCGGATAAATATTGGTGTTTTTAACTTTGTTTAGTCTAAAACTACCAATAAAATGTTAAAGGCTCTTAGCCATATTACTATCCACATTTCTCTAATTGTAATATTGTCATTCTCAATTTTATGGAATTGCCTCTAATTACATGCTACATAATCTCCAATTGTAAGGGTATAAAACATTTAGGCTTGATTCTTCCACCTCTATGAAAGACTCAGAAAGCATAGCACATAAGGTATAAGCTTTGGCTCCATGTAATCTGTAAAGCAGTCTTCTGTACATAGTTGTATTAATTAAATTCCAAGGTACCTGTTATTTGTCTCAATGCATGATGAAGATATTGATAAGATGTAAAGGAGAAACAAGTGGTCATGGAGGGTTTACGAACATTGTTCATTTGCTATAAGTAGAATCAATAATCACAATTGCAATAAAATACATTTTTTTCATCTGGGATCAGTTAGATATAAGAAATTTCGATTCTATTGTAATTGGATAAAGTCCAAGCTCTACATTCACTACAAGCTCATGTGACCACAAGAGGGTTTGAGAGACTATGGATTATCGTCATAAAGTAGACACTGAATCATATATATAGCATCAACGGGATGAGTTCGAGGGTAGTTATCATTTGGCACAATTAAGCAACGAATTTTATTTCTTTTCTCTTTAATAGATGAATGAGATGCAATGAGTATTTCAGGTCTTTTGTGATTATTGTTTAAAAAATATCTAAAAAATACAAATATTAAATTTTTTTATATGAAGCTGTGAGGTGCTAGCTCAATGGTAGAGCACTTGCATTATATTAGCATAGATCTATTTTAAACCCAGATCTATCAAGCACCGAGAGGGATCCAATTTCTTGAGGTGTATATTTTTTACCTTTGAATCCCTGTGAGTGCTTCATAGATCTGGATTTAAAATGGATCTAGTTTAATTCTTTTTTTATATTTTTATTCAAGTAATATGTAATTTATATTTTTTTATCTTTTATTTTTAATATTTTTTATTTATGTCGGCTATAACATAACGTGACAGGATCCCCCCCATACTAGGCTGAAGAGCACCTCGCTTCTCTCGGTGCAATAATGCAAAAGGTTGGTGGTTCGATTCC
The DNA here is from genome assembly GCA_001517045.1 of Pseudotsuga menziesii. Classification (NCBI taxonomy): domain Eukaryota; kingdom Viridiplantae; phylum Streptophyta; class Pinopsida; order Pinales; family Pinaceae; genus Pseudotsuga; species Pseudotsuga menziesii. Next base: position 19,211 of record LPNX011165970.1, read on the forward strand.
ACCGTAACCTATCATAAATATTTACATTCTATAACTATTACATTGAGGGGTATTGAGACAATATTTTTGTAAATTGTCTTAACTTAAGACAAAAAAAAAACTGTGTATTGTCTTTAAGCGGGTGTCTTAAACTATTGTCTTAAATACTTGTCTTAAACTATTGTCTTTAATTTAAGACAATAAATTGTCTAATATTGTCTTTAAGTGGGTGTCTTAAGCACTTGTCTTAAACTATTGTCTTTAATTTAAGATAATAAATTGTCTTTATTGTCTTAAATTAAAGACAATAGTTTAAGACACCCGCTTAAAGACAATATTCAAGACAATACACAGTTTTGTTTTTGTCTTAAGTTAAGACAAATTTACAAAGATATTGTCTTAATACCCCCCTCCATGTACTAGTGCTACAGAGTTACCAACAAAAGTGGGTAATCAAGAGATACATAAATAGATAAGTTAGTAGAATATAGAAACACACAATACTAATTGATTCTTGATCTTACAAGGAGCTCCCACTCCTTCACCTCCCCCTGAGGGGTTTCCATAGGGATAGTTAAAGATGAGGAGATAGTTCATCAAATTCCAAGAGAAAATTAATTTGAAAACATGACTATGGACTTCAACTTTTCGCAAGTGTCCCTGGCTTGGTATGTTTTTGAAAATACAAGTTTTTGTTTTTCTTCACTAGGAGAGACCAACCCCTGATTAGTGAAGGGGCCATGGGTAAGCCCCATAAATGGATACTGGATCAACAAGCCCCCACCCCACTGTTTTCACCAATGTAGCATCCCAGGATTCCCAAAAATATAAGTTTCTTGTAAAATGTAAGGTTGTATTAAATTGTTAGGTCGATTTGTTAGGATATATAGTATTAGGCTCTTTAGTTATGTTGAAAGGACTATACTAATAGCCCAACAAATATGCAATTTTTTAAAATTTTGAGGGTTCATGAATCCAAATACTTTATACAAGGAAGCCATAACTATTCTTTTAATACAATTACTAACCATTTTAGTTAAAAAAAAACTAGTAAAAAGACTACTAGTAACAAAATAGAGAAAAACAATAAAATAAGAGAGGATACCTATAAATTTGAGCAATGGAGGAAGCCATCTTGAATAAATCTAAACCCATATGAGTTAATGGTATTGATAAATCAGAAGAATTACCTATAAAAGAAAAAATAAACACATGATAAAGCACATAAAACAACTTAAATTTTAATAAACATGTTGTGGTTAATTAAATACAAAATAATTCCTCCTTATAAAACTTCTATTATGAATGTTAAAAATTCAAGCATTAAAAGTCAATGTTGAAAAATAATTAAAGATCAATGTTGAAAAATTACTTAAAATTTTGAAAAGATGTAATGTTATTTAAATATAAGTATAGAGTATATGGATATGTTCAATCTAAATAAAAACTACATTTCATAAAATTATTAGGAAGTGTGAGGGAAAAAAAATGGATGCCAAAATTTAAAAAACACATTATTATATCTAAATTATAAACAATCTCGATGACTTTAGCTTGTTGCACTACGAGTGTCAAGGGGAGGAAATCTCCATTGCAAAATCAATGCGCAACACCATTTTATTATATCTAGAGTATGAACAATCTTGATGACTTTAGGTTGTTGGACGATGAGTGCAAGGGGAGGAAACCTCCATTGCAGGATCAATGTTCAACACCACTTTTGGGGTCAAAGGGATAACCCCACCTCTAGGTTTTAAAGGGGATCGCCTTGAGTGGCCTAATATCACTGCAAACAATTAGGATTGATTGACAACATTGACTCCTTCACCAATATCCCCTTAGTAAAATGTCCATGGAAGAAGTTGAATCATTGTAAGACTCATGTAGTATGAGATCTCATAAATAATAAATCTTTTCTTTTTAGTTAGGAAAAATATGAGGTAAAAGACTCTCTCCCACATGATAGAGATGGGTTAGCTTAATTGGTTTGAAGAAGTTGAATCATTGTAAGACTCATGTAGTATGAAATTTCATAAATAATAAATCCTTTTGATTAGGAAAAATACAAGGCAAAAGACTTTCACACATATGAGAAAGATGAGACGTGTTAGCTTAATTGGTTTGAATCAATTATTTCAAGATGGAGATAGAGAGACGTGTTAGCTTAATTGGTTTAAATCAACCATTTCAAGGTGGAGATAACTAAGTTGTCATAGGTTCAAAATTGTTCCTCTGAAAGAAAAAGGTTCAAAATTGTTACAAATAACATTCCAAAATAGGTAGTGGCTTGATGTCCAATGAGTTAATGAATTAATGGTTAACCAGAATTAATGGTTAACCAGTTAGATAAAAGGTCAATTAGTTTGTTAGTGGGTAGTATGTTAGTTAAATATATATAATTAATGAGTTAAAGTGTTAGTCATAACATGTTTTTACATTAGATAGGTAAATAATTAACGGATTATTATTTGGTGGTTAAATAAATCTTCACTTATTAATTTATTGTCTTGAAATGTGTGCAAACTTAATTTTAAAAACTCAAAATGAAAATGAATTAAAATTGTTGAGGATTTTTTTTTTGGATTATAAGAAAAACCTCAACTACAAAACAATAAAATGTGCAATTTTGAAAATTTTGAATCCGAATCAATACGATAAAACTTGAGTTTTTATGCTAAGTTCATGTTATGTTAAAGTGGCACATTAGTGAAGAATTTTATAATGGTTTTACTCACCGAAATAATTTTATGCTGGTAATTAAGATGAACTTTTTGCTTAATATTTAATAATAAACATCAAGTTTATTTACATTTTTGTTAATTCTTAAATAATTAATTTATTTACGATTTTTTTTTAAATTAAAATTTAAATATTATTATTTTTCAACACAAATTTAATAGAAAAAAATTAAAAAAACGATTTAGCATATGAATAAATTTAATTTAACATGAAAATGAATATTTAGTAAGGTGAATGTCAAGTTTTGGTAGAGAAAATGGCCAAGATGGTTTCGTTTTGCAAGACGACCCGAGATCAAAACTCGTTGCTCCTTGGAGGCGACATCTGTATCCAACCATGCTAAGGGTTGGTGCGGCTCATGTCAGGTGCAATCCCCGAGTGATTTTGATAGCTTAGATGCCCCCAAGATGTGATTTCTCCATAGTTTCTCATACCAAATGCTGACCCAACAAACACAAAGGTATTGCAAAAAAAAAAAAATTAGTAACATGAATAAAATTCAAGTTAACTTAAAAATCACATCCAAACTCTTCATTATAAAAATATGAAGTATGTTTATTTAATAAAATTCAAATTAACTTAAAGATCACATCCAAACTTTCCATTATAAAACAAGTGTTACATAGTAGCTAGCCTCTGCCCCTTAGTTTAAGATTAGTCAAATTACAATTTAAGAAATAAATTGTATTTCTAAATTTTAAAGAACAAAAGTTGATGTAAATAAAATGAAGTGGTGGAAAGAAAAATATGAAAATTTTAGAATTAGTTAATTTGTATTTTAAGAATGAAATTGTATTCAGAATTGTGTTAAAAGATTTGATTCAAAATATTGTGTTAAGAGATTTGATTCAAAATATTGTATTAAGAGATTTGACTCAAAATGTTGTTCTCACTATGAGATTGATCGTTTGCATGTTAAGTTGCAGTTGAAATTTTCTTTTACAATTTGTCTTTATTTTCTTTATGTGGTGTGAAATTAAAGCCAATGATTGCCATGCCGACGATAACTGAAAGGATATGATTGACAAAATTACAATGATAAGATTATGACACAATTGGACTATCAGACGAACATCATATCTTACTTGACTCATCTAATCATAGATTTTTGAAATTTCTTTCACAATTTATCTTTGTTTTCTCTTAGTAATACAGAATTGTAGCCAATAATTTTTATACCAATAACCAACCAAAAAGATATAATTTATAAAATTGCAATAATAAAACTATGACACAATTGGACTATTATACTTTGAAAGACGAGCATCATATAATACATATAGTGTAATAGGTATCCTACCCGAGTTACATCCTTACATATGCATTCTATAATGTTAGATTGGGCGTTTGTGTTTGAAACTCTAACCCTACCCTACTTGGCATATGCAATGGTTTATGGTTGCATCATATTTATATGATGAATATAGTTCCAAGGTTCAAGAATGGGGATTCGGGACGTGTTGCATATGTTAATGTTTAACAGAGTTTTTATTATATTTTTTATATTATGGCTTTAAATCTTATAACAAACTTAGTATGATATTGCCTCTACAATCCATAGTGTGAATGAGATGGATCATTTATTATTGTCTTTATTGTTGATGGATGTTTGACAACTAAATACTACCTTGACATTCTCACACTATACATTTTCATTGTAATATTACGAGGTCCATGTAGCTTCAACGTGTTCATTGGATTTATTTGACATTTGTGTTGAGATATCGATGCCATTAATTAATGTTGAACTGATTTAATGTGGTATAACTATTAAGCACAACAAAGTTATTATTGTAGAATAAGATTTTTAAAATTTTAGCCAATAAATGAAAAGGTAAACTAATTATAATATTTTCAAAAAATTATAAATTTGTGTTTGTAATTATGCAGAAGGCGTTTAACAACACAGACGATAGTATCAAGATTCTTCGTCACTTTATCTAATTGCAATTTGACACATGTCTATTTGGTTTGGCGAATGGTAGTTAAACAAGTGTCTCACGATCAATCTAGGGTTTTTCCTGCATCGATCTGCAGTTTTGTGTTCTTATCTCTTATTTTCGCTTGTCATATCCTTCACTCTCCATATTTCAGTAGGACACCTGACGGGGGGCCTTCCCTTCCACCCTGCCATCTATTTCGGACAAGAGAAAATAACTAGGATGAGATGCGACACCACCATAAATAGAGGGAAAAGGTAAATCCACTGAACAAGTATATCTATGGAGACTATTAATATGGCAAGAGCAAAGGCAGTAGTGGCGACATTGGCGGTGGTTATGGTGGAGGCAATGGCTAGAACGAAGGAGGCGATGGTGACTTGAGTTTTCCAAAATATCAAGTGACGAATTTCTCTTTCCTCTTTTTCACGATTTAGGGTTCGGAAGGTGTCAAATTTCAAAGAAACCCCTCTAATTTCTGAAGCTTGTGGGGTATACCAAGTCTGCATTTTACAGGTTTGAAATATTGTATGTTTTTGAGGACTGTTAATTGTTTGACGGGTTTCATGTGTGTTATTAATTAACTATTTTGATGGTGGATCATGACTTTTTTACAAGGCTTCTATTCCCATTCGCGAAGGCATGACGAATAATGCAATCAAACTTCCTCGTAAAGGTGGGTTCAACTTTGATTTGTGTAGGAGAAATGAAATGATCGCGAACAAATCGTTAGGGTGTTACCTCAAAAGAATGTGAACAAAGAACCTTTGTATACATACTATGGAAATATGCCTCGACAAATTATTACCAATGAAAAGTTTTTTTTCACACAATGATACACTTACCCATAAAGTTAGATTGGAGAATAATACTAAGATGATAACCCTAAGTATCATAGACTTATGAATAGATGCATCATTCATATAAGCTTGCTCTTATTATGTTCTCGATGGGGGACAAGATAGTTTTCATGAAGGCTTTATTAATTTGGGTCTATAGCCTACCTATAGGCTAGAACTTTTTTTTCTCTCTGTAGTTGATTTAAGGCAAAAACCTATATTTAGAAAATGTAGCAATGGAAAATATATATGTTATTTTTTTATTGGTTTGTAGACCATGATGTCATCCTCATTTTTTGGTGCCTAGGACGAGGTGTCAGGCTAATGTCAGATCCTGCAGAAAGGACATGCTTCAAGAAAGGGGCAGGTATGGTGCATTCTTCAAGGAAGTTAGTTCTTCAAGGTACTGTGGGAAAGGGGTGGTGGTTTTAGAGTTGTGTGATGTGATTCAAAATTATCACCATTTAATTTTGTGTGCTTCTTATAGATCGATGGATTCCACCAATGATAGTCTCTCCACCTCCATTTCTATACCACGCCATTGATGCTTATTCTCTGCAAAAGAAGCATCGATGGAGTTGGTATATTTTGATTGATTTCATTTAATTTCCTTAACTTTGAAAGACTTTGATTGATTTCAATTAATTTCTCTTTTAGATCCATGTGATTTTTTCTTTAATTTTTTTGTTAAAGTGGGCTTCTTACCTTTTGTTAGGATATTTAGACACTTAGGAGTTAGTTAAGATCAACTTGTGTAATATATCCATTATGTAAAGTGTGTTTCTTTAGTATGCATTTGTAAATATTCTAATCCAACGGCCATGATATGCTCTAGACATAAAACATAAAGTGATCCCACGGTTCAAATTCTCTTAGATCATACCTACCATTGATTCGTGGCTTAACACCTGATTGGTCCATGATCTCTATTTAAATAGCACGGAGGGTCCTTGGCTAGTTGATCGATTATGAGAAGCTCATGTAACTTTCTTTCTTTTGCATAATAAATTGCTCCAAGTAGCTATTTGGCTGGGGCCATGGACTGTTTCCCTCTCGAGGGTTTTAACCACGTGACAAACATCAGTGTGTTGATCTATGATCTATTTTTGTGAAGTAGTTGCTCAAGGTGTTCAGTATTTTGGGAGTACCCTGTGTACCCGAACATGGTATCAGAGCGTTTATGAAGAGCCACTTTCGGTTTTCATCCGTTCAAGGATGCCTATGCCAATTCAAGGTCGGGGTACAAAAACCAAACCAGGCAGCGATTTTCGATTCCGTCAGCTCCTGCAGGTGTGTTTGGTCATGGCCGCCATGGGAAGGCCACCCTCGGCCTCTCGGCATAGGGTTTTGCTGGGTCGATGCACCGTTTCTAGGGTTGCATGGTGGTTACTAGGGTGAAAACCTAGTTTGCAAAATCTGGCTTGGAGGCATGCCTGAGCACTATTGCATGACGAGTTTTACCTATTTGTCTTAGGTTGTGTGCCTATGTGAGATATAATTTGCATAATCTCTATACGGCTAGTTATATCTTCTTGTGTTCATCTATATTGCTGGTTGAAAGTTCTTATTGGAAGAAAAATTAAAATAACTTTAACACTTAGCTCGATATGTGTATGTTTTCTATGAAATTTCGTGTGTGATGTGTGTAATGTTAAGGGGACTTTGTTAAGTTATTCCACTTTGTTATTGTGTATCATTAATTCATATGAAAAATTGCTCCAATCATATACACTTTTTGGAAAATTGGAACATTGTTCCCAATGTCTATACAATGGAAACTCGTGCCCTATACAAAATATGAAATCTCGTGCCAAAATGCCACATCATGGCTAGTGTCCACTGTGTTTGCATGGCCCAGTGACTTCATTATGGATCGATTTAATAAAATAGGGTTTTTATCAGTTTCCTTCTATGCAACTCTCGCATTGGTGGGTCAACTCTGCAAAACCCTCCACCGTGCTAGTCTTGGTCGGGTTCCCATATCGACATTTCCCATACACAGTTGTTGGAGCCAACAACATGCAATCTTGCTGCTCCGTTTGGTTTTTCGCTCTTCGACCGAGAGTCACCAAGTGTCCCTGAAAAACATTTTCATCTGACTTTCAACTCGACATAAATCGAGAAAAAGAGGTCGGATCAACAAACCATCGACTCCTGTTGGTATCTTGGTATGCCATTACCTCTAGGGGGACCTTCCCACTGCATTTGCATGGTCCAGTGACTTCATTGTGCACTGATTTTGTAAACTAGGGTTTTGCTCAGTTTCCTTCAATGCAACTCTCACGTTGGTGGGTGAAATATGCAAAACCCTTCACCATTCCAGTCATGGTAGTGTTCCCATATCGGCATTTCCCATACACACTTTCCAGAGCCAATGGCATGCAATCTTGCTACTTCATTTGGTTTTTTGCTCCTGGAATGAGAGTCACCAAGTGTCCTTAAATGACATTTTCATGTGACTTTCAACTCGATATAACCCAGAAACCGGAGGTCGGATCAGTGAACCATCGACTCTGTTGGTCTTCTGGCATGCCAATACCTCTAGGGGTCCCTCTCTACCGCATTTTCATGGCCTAGTGACTTCATTATGCATCAGTTTCGTAAACTAGGGTTTTGCTCAATTTCCTTCAATGCAACTCTCGCATTGGTGGGTCAACTCTTAAAAAACCTCCACTTTGCCAGTCTTGGTAGTGTTCCAATATCGTCATTTCCCTACACACTTTCCAGAGCCAACGACATGAAACATTGCTGCTCATTTTAGTTTTTCGCTCCCAAACCGAGAGTCACCAAGTGTCCTTGAACGACATTTTTATGTGACTTTCAACTCGACATAACTCGACAACCCGAGGTCGGATTGACAAAAGCTTGACTTCGTTGGAATCCTGGATTGCTTTTACCTCTAGGGGGGGCCTCTCCACTACATTTGCATGGCCCATTGACTTCATTGTGCATCGGTTTCATAAACTAGGGTTTTTCTCAGTTTCCTTCAATGCAACTCTCGCATTGGTGGGTCAACTCTGCAAAACCGTCCTCCATGCCAGTCTTGGTAGTGTTCCCCTATCGGCATTTCCCATACACACTTGTCAGAGTGAACGACATGCAATATTGCTTCTTCATTTCGTTTTTCTCTCCTGGACCGAGAGTCATTAGAGAGAATTTGAGGTCAAAAATGGGCCTCCTAAGAGATGTACTACAAAAATATAAGATATATTAAAATATTATGAGTTAGGGGTTTTATGG
>LPNX011165970.1:28274-81609 GCA_001517045.1 Pseudotsuga menziesii
GTTTTATTATGAGTACATCACTTTATGACTTAAAAGGTACTTGTACCACTACCTTGGTTAACTATGGATTTTCATCCACCATAGAAAATGTTACAAATAAGCATTCTTAACTCATGCAATGCCACCTCAACCATGGGGGATGATGTCATCTACTAGAATGTAAATGGTTGATTTTTATAGTACATTTTGGTCCTTTTGAGGCCCATTTTTTACCTCAAATTCTCTCTAATGGACCATGTGTCCCTGAACGACATTTTCATGCGACTTTTAACTCGACATAACTTGGCAATCGGAGGTCGGATCGACGAACCGTCGACTCCGTTGGTCTCTTGGCATGCCATTACCTAGAAAGCAATATACCATATACCTAGAATATATGTACCTACAGTACAACAAAGAAACTGCAGTTTTATGAATTACAAGTAGAACCACCTAATTGTATGAATTAGAAGTAAGAACTCTTACATGAATTACAAGTATATAGCCAATTAGGGTTTCATGGATTGAAAGAAATTACCATTCATAGAGATGATGTGTTATTTTAGTCTCTCTTATGTAGAACCACTTATACCATATACCTAAGCTACAAGAGAAAATAGCAAAAAAACTAGGATTTCATGAACTGCAAACCATAAACCTAAAAACTAGTGTTTATAAATTTACACATATAACTACAAACTAGGGTTTTATGAAGTATAAATTCACATACATAGAGATCATGTGCTATGTTATTCTCACTTATGTAGAAATACTTAAACCATATACCTAAGCTACATGCACAAATAGAAAAAAAAACTAGGGCTTCATTAACTACAAACCACAAACCTAAAAAATAAGGATTACAAATTTACACATACATCTACAAACTAGGACCATATACTTATGTAAATAAACTTAAGACCATATACCTAATATATAAGAACAAATGTCAAGAAAGGTAGGGTTTCTTGAACTACAAACCACAAACTTTAAATCTAGGATTCACAAATTTAGACATAGAACTACAAGCTAGGGTTTATAAACTCATTAGGTTTATATCATTATATTTGTTAGTCTCACTCTACTAGAAACTAGTAGACAATATACCTAGGATATATGTACTTACACTACAACATAGATAGGGTTTCATGAGCTACAAACCACAAACCTAAAAACTATGGTTCACACATTTTTGACATAGAACTAAAAACCAAGGTCCCAAAATGTTACTTTTAGTCAAAGTAAAGATGCAATAGCTATGTCATTTTCAAGTTTGCAATTAGGAAGACACTTGTTAGGTAATTGCAAGTGGACTACAAGTGTTTCCAATTCCAACTTGGTGAATGAATGGGACTGTCAAACTAAATGTATTTTCCATCCAAGACAAATTTTATTATGACTATCCCAAATAGTAATTTCCTGTCAAGCCAAGAGTGCCAACAAGTACCTATATGATAATCCTCAACAAATATGGTATCTTGTATATGTTTTTTAGAGGCCTTTTTGGTATTTTAGTAGTGCAAATGTACTTGCATATCACTGTCAAAACTTATTATGTATGGTTGGAAATGTCAATGATATACACAGTCCTCTAGGACTGTGTATCTATCATAAAGGAAGGTAACGTTGAGGAGGGAGAGGGTAGGTGTTAGTATATTGGTTCAATAGGAGTTAGTGTTCAATAGGAGTTAGGGTTCGACAAAGGGATAGATTCCATTCTTCATAAAATTCACCTTGAGGATCAAAGAACGTATTTAACTTTATAGCTTTTGTGAGAGAAGAAGGATAGGGATTGTGGCATTTGAGAAACCCTAAGGTTACTTGGTGTGCTTGTTGTGGAGGAGAGAGAAGGAAACAATATTACACACTCATGGAATGAGTGACCAACTTTAGTTAGAATTTATTCTTATCTAGGAGTTGTTGGTAGCTATGGTTTCAGAGAGCTTGACTTGTAGAATCCTAGGAGGGATACTAAGGCTAGAGAAGGGGTTTTGAAAGGGGTCCAAGGTCTAATCCTATAGGTTTATGAGTATGACATTCCAAGATTAGGGTTAGAAAATTAGAGAGGAGAGGTTGAAAGGTAAGCGAGTATGTTAGGAGATGGAGAAGGGAGGAAGGGTTTTGAAGGGTAGAAATCTAGGGTTTTAGGTTAGGTGTCTAGTTAGGTCTAGGTCCTTAGGGTTAACATCTACAATAAAAAGGCCTAAGCTAAGTATGACAAGTCGAGAGAACAAATGGAAGGGCCGAGGGGTGAAGGGAGGCTTGGAAAAATAGAAAAAGATATCAGTAAAATTATTAGGTAGCAAGAGGAATACTTCATGGGAAAAATTTCTAGATTGAAAAATTATTTGCACTATGATTTACAAGATCAGGTATTTGGTATTTAAATTTATCATTGTTATTGTACACATTTATGCAGTTGTGTATTTTTTTTGTTAACTAACCTACAGTGTTAAACTTTTTATCCATTTTATTGTGAACATACAGACTTTATTGCTTCGTCAACAATAACTATTATAAGCACATCAACTGCAATCTACTACTGCATTCAACATACTATATGAAAATATGTAATCAAAGTAAAAGTAATATTTAGAAGTGCAAAATGATATATTCATATACACAAATTTCCAATCATATACAGTAGTAGTGAAAAATGGAACATCGTTCCCAATTTCTATATAATGGCAAATCATTCCCTATAAAAAATATAGCAACTTGTGCCAAAATGCCACATCATGGCTAGTGTACATAGGAGGGTCTTTCAATCCTCTTGACCACCCTCGGAGATCCCAGGTGCACCTCCAAAATAGATTTTCCTCTTCTTTGATCTAGAGGAATCTCAATCCTTCTGGCCGCTTCGACCACCTCCCCTTGGGATCTGAAACGAGAACAATCAAATGTCAACTCCTACCTGTAATTATACAAGTATAAAACACAATTTAAAAATAAAAATTAAGTTTTCAAATATTAAATAGATCACCTCAAATGAGACCGTAAGTGGTGAAGGGGTTTCCCTCCTCCGTGATCCAAGTCTCTCGGAAATGCCACCCTGCAACATTTAAACAATAAGATAACTCATACAATTTACTACCTATGTTAATTTTTGTTAATATTTCACGATATTTTCATAAACTAATCAATCTCACCATGAACAAAATAGGTTGGTACTCGGGGATGGAAGGTGGAGCGGTTGGATGGTCCTCAAGGCTGTTAGGTGGAGCAGTGGGCTAAACAACCTGATCCGATGTTAGGGTGGATGGAATAGCGGAGGATGTAGCCACATCGACATTGGATACAAAACTAGGGGGCAGGGTGAGAGAGGGCGTGGACTAGAGTGGGCGAAGTGGTGATATAGGGTGATAAACCCTAACTGGATATAGAATGGAATGGGCCACCCTGGAAGGGGAAACAAGGGTGTTAGGGGGATATGGGGTAGGGGATTGAGGTCTGGGATGGGGTGGAGGGATGGGCGAATGTAGATGGATTGTGTATCATGGTTGGAGGGGGGAGGGTGGAAACATGGGAAATTGCAAGGGAGGGGTTGGATGGGTGGGGTGNGGGACATGTATGCCAGGGGCTACACCTGGCATATATGTTGAGAAAAAGGCAGTCGGTGGAGAGATAGTGACACCGACATGCCATACATATCCCTGGCCTCGTATATTAATACATAAAAAATATAACTATACAAAGATAAGCCATCAAAACTGAGATTAAATTTATACTTTATTACATGATACTTGCACATGAGGGGATCTCCTAATCCCTGGCGGGGATGGATAGTCACTGACTCCTGCGAAGACCTGTGCAAACACAAAATTATTTAGATTCAATTACTAATTATTAACTACATTGGATGACAAGATTAACTACTAACATCACATTTAATTATTGAAAGAAAACTACCTGTGTGTATGGTGCCATGATGTCCTCTGCAGCTGCCATGGATCCATCTAAGTTGAACGAACCAATGTCCTCCCACCTGGGTGCTAGAGACTTAGCACTTAATAGTTGTACATTAAAAAAAATCAAGTCATCAACATATGATTCTAAGTTATATTTATTAGAAATTCTGAGATTTCATAATGTATAATCAATACTTGAACATTAAATAAAACAATGAATAACCTGTTGTAGGTAGCTCTCTGTGGCATAATCCTGCGTGGGAACATGGAATGGATTCCCATAGCGAGAACAATGATGTGGCACTGGTTCGGTCGATCTAGATGGATCATCTTGGCTACCACCTGTAGCTTCTCTCCCTCACCCACCACTAGTAGTCTGTGCAAAAGTGTGTCTCTCAGGGTGTTCCTGCTCGCTTTGTGAGGACATAGCCACAAATGTGGTATTCATGAGAAGGTGTCGTGTGGTACATCTAATAGACTCATGGATCTCATCTAGCCTTCTACCTAACCCAGGGGTTTGAGGAAGCAACTTTGTCTCTCTCCTAGGTGCAGGAAGTCCTCTGGGTGGGTTTCAGTGGGCGTGAGGTTGATCTTGGGCTGAGTCAAGACTGACGCCTTGGAACTCGGTGATGTCGAAGTAGTTCACATGGAACCCTAACACAAACTCAACCCACAGTTTCTTGTGAAAATACTATGGGACCTCGACATTGTTGCATGGAGGCTTGTCAAAAACCATGAACCATCTCTTCCTCAATTTTTCTCTCCATGGATGGTAATTACACCATTCAGTGCAAACTCGCCTTTTCCTCACACATGGAGGCTGTCATGTTCTCAGATCTATAAATTTTCCCCACAATTGGGCTTTTGTGATATTAAGGTCTTTTATATCTTCTTTGGATATACCAGTGAAATAATGTTCTCTCATTCGAGCCCTATATTGGCTCAAATTGGTTATCTCACTATGGGCAATGTTGATAGACTCGATTATGTTTTGTAGTAATGTGGCAAGGGAAATCCGAGAGGGTTCCCTGGTTTTCTTCAGTTCATCACTCAATATCCTTAATTGGTTTAAATCCCCGTGCAGTTCATCTTCAAGGTTTTCTGGTGGTTCACCAAATTCATCTTCGGGGTTTTCTAGTGGTTCACCATCAAGTTCTTAGTTTAATTCATGGTTTATTGGGTCTTCTGATTGGTTCGTTTCACTACTTTGATGGGATGGTTCATTGGTATTTGTCATTATGGTAGAGGTAATGTATCTGCAATGTCAAATTTGTTCGATTTCAATTCATTTGATTTTTTTTTTTAATTTTATATTTTATTTGAAAAACATTAACAAAAACAAAAAAAAACAACAAAATGAAAATAATAATCCACCTACCTTATTCCAATGAGTGTGGGTGTCGTTTTGGGGTGCTTGGATGCTTGGTCTGAGCTCCTAGGTGACTCCAACTATATCTTTCCAATGTCGTTACGTGCACCCGGGTTTGTGAGTGGAAATGAACTATTTGCTATCATTTTTTTTATAAAAAACACAGGGAGGCGCACGTGTGTTTAATTCATACGCACTAAACATGTGTGCATGTCCCTATTGAGGTGGCCTTACAGACACGTGTGCGCATGGCTAGGGTCGCATACGTGATCCTAATTTCCACATCGACAAGTTGATGTGGATGTTTGCATAACTGAAGTAGGAACATGTGGGCACGTCCAAGTGTGCATGCGCATTCCTTTTTTTTCCACTCCCATGCTCCCATTGCATCATAATTGGGTAGCAGCTTCTTACGGGCACCCATATATATTTGGATATATATATATATATGGATAACATAGAGAATTTTTGTGATAACATGTATCAAGGTATGAAAAATTTAGAGTTCCCGTTCAACTAGAAGAATATAAAAAAAATCCAAATTGTCTTCCATTCCATTGCTATCTCTCAACTATTTGATCCCTATCGGCGTGAGCCATCTACAAACTATGTGCGTGTGCTAGGATTATAATTGTTCATTTCAAATTTTGAATGACTACGATAAAACCAATCTCAATAGTACACTTGTCTCGTCCTCATCCATAGATGAAAAAGAATAAGCCTTAGTCCACCCCAAATCTAAAATAAAAACACCTATTACAATATTTTTGTGGAAAATAACTTGAGGTCTTTGATTATGTTTTAGAGATTCCACATTAGTCATTTTTTATAATATACTTTTCAAATCCATAACAGGACTCATCATCACGACAATTTCTCATCTTAGAGCATTAATATTCTTTTTAGGATGTAGAGATGAATTTAAGTTGGCTAGGAAAATTTTAGGGTTAAGGTGGAGGGTAGGGTTAGACTCTTTGTAATAGTCCATAAAATGTTAATCTAGGAGTAGGATTAAAAACGGTTCCTACTTTCAGAGGTTCCATTAATATATTGATAGAATATAATAGTAATTTTAATTAATTCTTCATTTCAATGTTATTTAATTATTCATTAATTTAATGAATAATTAAAATGTTAATGAACATGTCACCTTGTAGACACTTGAGGACATGTCACCTTGTAGACACCTAAGTGTAATACCCCCTGGTTACTTTTGATATTTTGTTGTTATTTACTTTAATGAAAGAATTAATCTAAATTTTATTTGAACATAATTGGAAATTGAGAGTTTTAACAGCTATATAATTAATTGAGCTAAACAGTTATCAAACCTCAACATTCTTTACGAAGACAAGTGGCCAGTGTTAGGGAGAGTTAGTTATTTGCTATAAAAGTCCTAGGCAAGGAAAAATGCATGCAGAGAATATGAGTTATAAGAAAAGGGAAATAAAAGAAAGATCTTCCAGTGATCACAAAAGGTGAAGGCTCTATGGAAGGTATGCATGAAATAATGTAGAGCTGCCAGAGAGCATCTTGAAGATGCTAGGACCTGTACTAGAACCATTAGTGAGCATAAGAGAATGCTAGGTTTTGGAATAAATTACTCTCTATAGTTATTGGTGGAAACTTGAAGCCCTGGGAGAACTATTTTAAACCCAAGAATCTGAGCAAGGGGGTGCAACCATCCAATCCTGCTTGTTACAAGTTCCAGTGCTAGGGTGGTGTGTGGATGTTAAGACTACAATTTCCAGATTATACAGATATGTATTCTAAAACTAGTCTTTTTCTATGTGATTAATTTATTACTAATGTTGTTTATAATTCAAATATAGTCATGAGTTTAGGGTTAATATTTTCATTATTGATGTTTGCACTACATCCACTTTGTTTATATTCATTTTTAGTTATCATTATATTTTCCTAGGGTTAATTTTATTTTGAATGCAGTCTTTTTGTTTAAAATACACAGTCAATGATAGGATACGAGGAATTCTTTCTCTAATATTACTGATAAACAATGATTCAATAGCAAAAGCAAAAAAAATGAATAAAATGAAATATATTTCTTTTAAAAACTAAAAATATTTCCTCGATATAAAAAACCCTTACTGTATCGAAGTCCAAGTCCACCGAGGAGTAAGGGTCAGATACTCATAAGAATAAAATTAGATATATATTTCTATTAATCTTCATACATGGACAATAGTAATAACCAACAATGAAACAAATAGGGTAGAAATCTTGGCATTAATTCTCGTCTCAGCAATTCATCCAGACAATAAAACCAACACGAATATACATGTTACAAAAACAAAATAACTTATACATCCAAACAAACGTCCATACAAAGTATTAATTCTGGATCAAACCCTGGTGTTTAAACAAAGACGCCAAATAACCTGAGGGAAATACTTTCTACATTACTGTATAACAATTCTAAAAACCCAGTACTGTTTTTTTGTCCAGTTAGGGTTTTATTTCCTAAAACATAAACAAAAAACCCAACTGTAACTGGGTTCAAAATTACAACAAAACTTAAATAAAATCCCAGCTGTAACTGCGTCGAGTGGTGTTCAAATCCTATAAATTTCATAACAAAAATTTCCTAGAATCTAGAAGCCAAATGGATTCAGACGTTAAACCCTGAGCCGAAAGTTATTTCTTTTACAACGACCAAACAACATCAAGAACAGAGCCAACTGATAACCAAACATACCAAATAAATGGCCGTGAACACTATGCATTGCCTCCATCAAAGATCATAACAAGGAAATAATCGCAGCTTTAAACCAAAAAAATTACCCGTTGAGTCAAGGACCAAATTCCATGGCGGCCACACCTGCAAACGAATATTTATCATTGCTGTTAGTAAATAGTTCAAAAGTAAAACTACTACAGTTACTAATACAAGAGCATATAAATTATTTACCTGTTGAATGAATGATGTACAATATTTGAATAACAAAGACCTCGTTTAGGTTGTGTATCTCGACTGTAGAGTTTGGAAACCAGAGACAATATCTCAAGACAACCAAGACGTGAAGATGTAAACTGTACTGCTGAAAGTTTAGTCATAAAAGCATAAGCATTTACCTTCTCGAATACTAGAACAGGGTTTACATAATACTGTATTGCAGCTCTTCGACCGAAGAAGATTCTTTTTCGACAGTTTCAGTGTAATGGATAAACCCAAGACAAAGTCAACCCTAATGTTTGTGCTTTCCAGCTATCGTCCATGACCTGATCTGAAATGTTATAATATTTAATTAAATCTATTTTGTCGAAACTTTTTTCTATAGTTGGATTGGGTAACTTTGCTTCCTTCTCTTTCTCCCTTGTTGAAGTAGCCTTTAGAGATCTACGTCCATTGAAGACTCTCTTTAGTTGCTTGAACCAATGGATATGGAACCTGCAAGGTTGAAATGAGTTAGGTTTGACGCTAAGTAAGTTTAATGGTTTAAATTGGCGAGTGAGTCTTTCCAAATCTTTCTTAAGGAATTGCTCATCGATTGAGGCGTAACTTTAACTTTTTCTTGAACTCTGTTTGCGTTGAGGATTTAGATTCTTATAATTTTGGTGGTGCATCTTAGTAACCTCCTAAGGTTACACAAGCAATGAGAAGAAACTAAGATAAAGTAAATATATAATTTTATTTATTTATTTCCGTTTAATTATATAATGTTTTTAGGTTTAATTATATAATGCTTTTAACTCTGGTATGTTACACGAAGCATGCTCAGTTGCTCTCAAGATATAAATAAAATTGAGAAGAATGGGAGCATCCCCTTCCTAGATATCTCAATAAATAGAAAGGAAGATAGAACATTAAGGCACAAATTGTTTAGAAAAAATATACATACATAAAGCTCCCTCCATGCAGAGTCTCGTCACCACCGCTCCCAGAAGATGACAATTCTCAACACCTTGAAGAAGAAAATGACCATCTCACAAATTCCTGAATGAACATTGGATACAAGACTACGGACATAAAAAACTATATACAAAGAAATAAAAATGATCGACACTCACAACACCAAAAAATCCACCAAATATACAAACACCAATGGTACCCAAACATCTAACATAAGGTCTTACTTACCAAGTACATTCAAGGGATCATAGGAAATATTGATAGAATCCTTAAAAGGAAAGAGATCAATACCTCATTCAAACCCTTACAAACCATTAGGCAAAAAATGAGACCTGTGAAAAGACCTTGTTGACCATAACCAATGCAAACATGTCTACAATAAGGTGACATGTTCATGTGGGAAATTTTATATTGGTGAAACTCGACGAGCTATTTCCACATCATAATTAAGGAACATGGGGTTAGAATTCAAAATGAACGAATCCGAACCTTGGCACTACAAAAACACTCCTTCAAAACCAAACACCAGTTACGCTTAGATGACACCAAAATCCTAGCCAAAGAGGATCACTGTAACATACCCAACTTCCACTTTACTACTCTTGTGGAAAAGGGGTATATAAGTCCTCCTTAAACATATTTGAACTAGACCCAATATTGTTAGTACCAATGGTTATTTGGCACTAATAATTATGAACAACTCTATATTCATACACATAGATTGATATACTATTATTCCATCTCAATATTGACACATAATCCTTATCAATTTGGTCTCTTTATTAAACCATTTTTGCTTCATATACAACTTCCAATTGATTGCAACTAAATTAGAATAACTTAGTCTTGACTAGAAATAAGATAAGTCAACTTCATATAATCACAACATAATGATATCATAAATCCTTTTTCCACACTTCATCATTTTTACGTTTCAAGCATTAAAGATATTCTACAACAATTCAAAGCCACACTAATATTCTCTTTAACCTTTCAAATAACTTTCCACACATTACTACTTATATGTATGCTTGTCATGAGAGAATATCTTCATGGCTTATTAAAAACAATCACATGTGTTCATCTATTAACCGTCATTCATTAATAATAACACTCTACTAATACTTCCTATTGTTCTTTGTTTCTTAATAATTTTGAGCGACATGGTCCACATTTTATTCATGATGTTCATTAAAGATT
The DNA here is from genome assembly GCA_001517045.1 of Pseudotsuga menziesii. Lineage (NCBI taxonomy): Eukaryota > Viridiplantae > Streptophyta > Pinopsida > Pinales > Pinaceae > Pseudotsuga > Pseudotsuga menziesii. The sequence continues at coordinate 38,602 of LPNX011165970.1, forward strand.
TGAATGTTTTGTTAGAAATGCAGATTTTCAGAGTATTAACATGAGAAATAAAACACATATGAAACAAAATTAAAAGTGAGACACCAATATACGTGATTCACCGAATTTTGGGCTACATCCACCAATAATTGTTTATCTTTATATTATTTTATCGAACAAAAAGAATTACAATTCTGCATCACAAATGCCTCAAGGTATCTTTCACAGAGAATACTTTCAAATTACTTATTCATCCTTAGTGTAAGGCCTTCCATTTAAACATGGTGAATCTCATCTAGTATAATTCAAAACCTTGTCACTTAACTTTTCCAAGTGAAAACTATACAAAAGATACAAAGCTTACTAAGCTTTCATCACCTCTTAATTCAAAACAAAGACTTAATCATTAGCCATTGATTTAGATACTTTGATCAACAAAAGAGAATGTTCAAACATTGATGGGGTGTTGACTCTTATCCCTCCTTTTTATTTTAAAACATAAGTTAAAGGACACATCCTTCAAATGTTACATTAATAAAAAAACTGAGTAGATATATGCGGATGCACCTTTCTTGCATCTCCCGATACACATTCCACCAACAAAACTATCAGTCACATACTTATATTTAAATGTTTTAACATATGTATTTAAAGAAAGGCATTACACAATCTCATTGTCCTGGCAAGGCCCTCGACTCTTATTCACACTATATATATATATTCTCTACGTTTCTACCTGGTTTGTTCTTCTTTGCACATATGGAGTGTAATAAAAAGCAAAAAAACATATAGAAATACCAATATATAAGGACGATTGCCTCTCTCTACATCCAAAGGGTAACATTAAATCAAGTCTTAAAACAAGAAAGGGAGTAGGATCGGTCCTCTCTACAAAGAGGTCATCCCTACCTCCCTTAAGTAAGGTAAGTAGTTATATTTGAAACATTATTCATAGTATTATAAATGAAGGAGACCAGCTTTCTCTCCATGGAGAGACCACATTTATGCATAAACAATATGGTGAAGAGTGGAGCCAATACGACAGATCCAATATATGGGCTCACCTTCCTCTTATATAAGACGGTATATAAAAAAATAATTGGAAACATTCCTTTCAAGAGTGGCTCTTAAAATATTCAACTGACCTGGGAATTATCAGGGAGTGATATTCATATGCGGTTTCATTAAGCGTTGAGGCCAGGGTTGGCTCCTTCTCCAACGCTGCTCTCCTTTTTCAATGCAACGATGTTCCCTGTTTCATTTCCACTTCCTCTTTGCTATCTTTTTTATTATAATTGCAGATATGTAATTAATCTCTTTTTTCACTGTCAATTGAAAAAACAAAATCCCTGTCATAATCGTTAAATATTTTCCTTTCACTGTTGGATCTTAACAGTTTTTTAAATCTTTTAACAAAAGGTTTTTAGACCACTTTTCTATTAATTCTTAAAAACATTCTACTTGTTACATTACCTTCATATATAGAACTTAATTACCTTCATATATAGAACTTAATATATTCATAATATAATGTAAGATATAATAATAATATTATTATTAAATTGTACTTTTAAGAGTATATATATTAGGAAACTGGAGGATGGAGCTCTGCGCTCGGACACAAAGGTGGTGAAAGATGGAGCAGTTTTTTCTCTTTTTTCCCAAGGTCTAAGAGTGTAAACAGAAGAACAAATTTTGGCACAACGAAGTCACAACGTAAACAGATGTTGTGGACTATGGTGAGGGCGAGGAAAACAGCCCCATCTTTTGCTCACATGAGGAAGTATTGCTCGCATATAAGGAAAAGAAGGCGCAGGATGAAACAATGATTAAAAGAATAGCACCAGGAGAAGACATGAATGAACATAATCCAAATAGAATGCTGGAATCCAAGGAGGAAGTACTGCTCGCATATGAGAACAAAAAGGAGCAGGATGAAACTATGATTAAAAGAACAACACCAGGAGAAGCCAAGACCGAGCATAATCCAAACAGTATGATGGAATCTAAGCTGACTAACTAAACCATGAAGAAGCGAAGTGGAATGAGAGCTTGCAAGGACAAACTAGAATTAATCGTAGGTAAAGACATTGGGATCGAACAAATCCCTAAATTTTTAAACTAGGCTCTGGTTGGACGTTTTTGCGGTAAAACAATCTCAAGGGATTCTTTATAGCGATGGGTTGCGGCGAATTGGGATGCCTTGCTAGGATACACACCAGTTTTCTACACTTTGCCTCGAGGGTGGTTTCTGATAAAGATGCGAAGCATGGAAGACCACTCTGTGCTCTTAAATCAGAACTGGCAATGGGGTCCATTTGGTTTAATTTTAAAAAAATGAACAATTGATTTTAACGCCTATAAAGAGCCTCAAAATATTCAAAAGGTGTGGGTAATTCTCCCAGGATTACTAGTAATTTTTTGGCAACAAAAAATACTTGAGGCCATAGGAAATAGAATAGGGAAGTTTTTAGCTTTAGAGGAAGACTAGGAAAGCAAACTTGATAGGAGATGCGCTAAAATTTTGGTCAAATTAGACCTGAGAAATGGTCTTTTTGAAGAACTAAAAATAGTCATGCATGGAAGCTCCTGGTGGTAGCGCTTGGACTACTGGAAGCTTCCTTTTCAATGCTTCAACTGCAGAGAAGTGGGTGATATGCAGAAGGAATTCCCAAAGGTTTCTATGAAACCAATGTTTAAAAAGACTTGGGTGCGGAAACAAGCTAACAAGGAACAAAAAAACAATCAGGAGGACAGTGCTCAGGAAAGCTAGGAACCTTACCACCTTTCTTCAGACAAAGGAAGAATTTCAGTGGAAGAGAAAAATGTTGAAAAAGACAAGCTGAGTGTCAAAACGAAGAAGGTGTGGGTTAGAAAATCTAATAGCAAAGGAAAGGACACAAGCCCCCTTAGGAACCAAGAGAAACGAATCCAGGACAAAAAAGTACATACACAGTCTCCCAATGGGGGGAAAAAGGACAAAGCTTTGATCGTGGACAATGATGATGGAGACATGCAGCAAGGCAAGTTGGAAATGATGGAAGGGTCAGCTTCTTCAGAACATGAGCCCTCATGTTCAGAAGCGGGACCACCTCTACAGGAAAAAGGTACTCTATCTTCGATGTCAGACAAGGCCTACCCTTTTTTTAAAGCATTAGTTGAAAACCAGGCTGTCAGCACAACAACAAAAAAAATAGTGGTTAAGAGAACATATGAGCTTCGATCTCGTTACACTCCCCTTGAACCTTTAGAAGAAGTTGTCTCAACTGGTGGTTTAGCTCCCAATCCCCCATAGAAAACTAAAATGGGCAGGAAGTCTTTTCTATCCAAAGCTCAAAGACAAGCTTTGGTAGATGTAAATTTAGGAAAACAATCGACACTCAAAAGGGCAATTAGAGTTTTGGCCCCAAAAGAGGGCCCTTGATGTTGATTGTCTCCTTCAACACAAGAGGATTGGGAGGACCTCAGGAAAAAGCCTCCCTAAAACGGTTGTGTAACAACCTTAAACCCTTTGTCATAATGATACAAGAGACCATGTTGGAGGGTTCCAAAGCATATTCTATTATCAAAGAACTCTTAAAGGATTGGGAAGTAAAGAGTTTAGATTCAATTGGTTTATCAGGACGCTTAATAACGGCTTGGAGCCCAACATTGCTCAAGATAGATTCGAAGAAGCTGGAGTCAGCTCTAGAAACAAAACTTTTTGATAAGGAGACAAGGATGAACTTCACCTTGCTAAACGTTTACAACCCTTTTTACGAAAGGAAGAATTTTTGGGAAAAAATCAAGGCAGAAGGAGTTTTTAATTAGCCAAATGTTATTCTAGGAGGAAATCTGAATCTAACATTAATAGCTAGAGAAAATTGGGGAGAAAACGCAAGACAAGACTCTCTAGCGTTATACTTTCAATTTTTTTTTGAAAAAGAACACCTGGTGAATGTGAAGCCCATAAAATTAGAACCAACTTGGCGTAACAAAAGGGGAGTTCCTTAAGCTATCTCCAAAAGATTAGATCGTTTCCTAATTAAAGATAGTCTTCTAAATGAGAACCTGATAATAAAATCAGTAGTTGAAATAGGAGGTTGCTCTGATCATAGACCAATCTCTTTATTAATCTCAACTCCAGAGAAGAAGCCACCTGATCCCTTCAAATTCAACCCCCGTTGCTTGGAATATGAACAATATAGAGAGCAAATTACTGCTTCATGGCAATCGGTCCAAAGGAGCCCAAACTGTAGTAAGATGCACCAGTTTGCAGAAAACTTGACAAGGGAAAAAAAGATAACAAAATACTGGAACAAAGTTCATAAGGCTCAAATTCAAAAATACTTGAAGGATACAGAAGAGAAAATTGAAGCTCTGTTTCATGGGAATGAGGAAGGGGTTTTTAGTGAAGATGAAAACCTACAAATGAAGGATTTGGAAAAAAAGAAAGAAAAACTCTTGGCCATTGAGGAAAAAGAACTAAGGCTTAAAAGCAGAGCTATATGGCTTGAAGCAGGAGATAAAAACTCCAAATTTTTTCATAACTATGCTTCACACAGAAGAAACATAAACACCATATGTGAGATAAAGAACCAGGAGGGCAGGCTAGTCAGAAATTTTGTTGAAAAGGAAGAGGCAGGAGTATCTTACTTTCAGAAAATATTCAAGGAACCTGAAGGTTGCCCTATTCAAGAAATATTGGAGGTCCTGAATTTTTTCGCAAGAATGATAACAAATGAAATGAATGAGGAGTTAAGTAAGGAGGTTTCAGAAGAAGAAATAAGGTTTACCATGCACTCTTTCCAAAAAGGAAAAATCCTAGGACCAGATGAATTTACAATAGAGTTCTACTTAGGGTTCTATGATTTGATGAAAAATGACATCTTGGAGGTGGTGCGAGAATCTCAGGAATCAGGGAAAGTTCTTAGAAGCATAAATTCTACATTTCTGAGTCTGATACCAAAAAAGCAAAAGCCCCAAACCTTTGAGGATTTCAAGCCTATATCATGTTGCAACATGATCTATAAAATCATAGCCAAGGTTCTAGCCCTAAGACTCAAACTAGTGCTCAGTGACATCATTTCAGAAGAGCAATTTGGATTCCTAAACAATAGACATATACATGATGTGGTGTCTTTATCCCAGGAAACAGTACATATCATTAAAAAAGAAAAAGAAAAAGCATTTTCCCTCAAATTGGATCTTTTAAAGGCTTATGATAGAGTGAGCTGGATTTTTGTAAGATTGCTTTTTATAAAAATTGGGGTAGTAGTGGAAGTGGCAGATTGGACAATGGGATGCTTACAATCTACCTCCTTTGCAGTCATAATCAATGGATCTGCTTCAATTTTCTTCAGACCTACTAGAGGGCTAAGACATGGATGCCCCCTTTCGCCTTTTCTTTTCCTCTTGGTGGTAGAGACCCTAAGCAAGATTATCCACAAAGCCAAATTAGATGTAGCAATTAAAGGCATAAAAGTCTCAACAACAGAGGAGGTAACTCACACTTTATTTGTAGATGATGTGTTGTTGTTTGGAGAAGGCACAATCAGGAACCTAGAGGCTTTTTTGGCCTTAATAGACAAATATACCAAAGCGGGGATGGTGGTAAATGTGGAAAAATCAAACCTTATACACAACGAGTTCCCAGAAGAACTATTACAGAGGTCAAAAGAGATAATTCAATACAAAACCACTCCAATTGATGAAGGTTTTAAATACCTAGGTTTTACTATAAAACCTAACTGCTACTGTTTCCAGGATTGGGTGTGGCTTTATAAAAAAATTCAGAGCAGAATAAATATATGGGCAAATTGATTTTTATCAAGAGGGGGCAAGTTAATTTTGCTAAAAGTTGTGCTTCAGAGTATCCCAGTCTACTGGGCCTCAATTGCTTACATACCAAAAGAGATCCTAACAAAAATAAGGAAGTTGTGTTTCTCATTCCCGTGGATATCTAGTAAACAAAATGATGGCATTGCCTTGGTAAAATGGAAAACACTAGCTATGCCAAAGAATCTAGGAGGTTGGGGCATAAAAAATCTCGATCTGTTCACCAAAGCGCTGGCAACAAAAACATTATGGAGACTTATTCAATTTCCTGAAAAAATTTGGAGTAGGGTGATCTTGGCCAAATATTTCCCTGATAGCAGCATTATAGAGTGGCTAAGAAACCCTAAAAAAAACTATAAGAATGGTTCCATAGGGTGGAAGGATTTGGTATTGGCCTACCCTTTAATTGGTCAATGGATTGGGTGGAATATAGGAGATGGAAAGTGTGTTAAAGTTGGAGAAGATCCCTGGATGGGGGAAGGGGGAAATTTTAAACTGTCACCTAGTCTAATTCAAATACTAAGATCAACCAGAATCTTCACTGTAGCCGATGCTTGTAAAGACCCGATTATCAGGGGTCGTAACTAGTAGAAAAACACACAAGAAGTTGGTCTAAGAGGAAGCCATGCTGAATAATGGAACAAAATATAAATATGTTAGTTTCTAACCATATTGGCACCTGGGGAATGAACCAGATAAACTGATATGGACGAAAAATTCAAACACTCGTCAATACACAACAAAATTAGGATATCAGGCGGTCTCTGAAGAACAAGCAGAATCAAGAGAAAAATAGTGGTGGTGGAAAAAGTTGTGGTAGGTTCAGTGCCCTCTAAAAAATTTAATCACGAAGTGGTTGGATTTTTCCAATAAACTCCTTACATGGGAAATGCTAAAAAAACGCAGTTTTGAAGGACCAGGACTATGTATTTTATGCAGAACCAACGAAGAAATGAGATCACATTTGTTCGCCTCCTATTCTTATGCAAGAACTGTATGGAATGGAGTGGTTAACAGACTAGATGTAGACAGAGCTCATGAAGCAAATGGATCATTAGAAGAAAAAACAAAAGCCTGGTAGAATGATGAAAAGGTAGATCTTTTGAAGCTTTTCCAATTCTGTATGTATATAGTATATGGGAAGCCAGGAATAAATCCATTTTCAACAATACGTGGGTACCTCCTGATATTTTCATCACTCTACTATTGAATAAAATACAGGAACACAAGAAGGTCTCTATCAGGCACAAAACAAGATTAATCAAGGAGCCAGAAATAAACAAAGAAATGCCTTGGGCCTTCTTCGACGGAGCAAGTCAGGGGGACCCTCCTTTAGGACGAGTTGGGATAGTTATTTTCTTTTCTTCAACAAAGAAAAAGAAGATAAAATACGCAATGGGACAAGCCTCAAATAACAAAGCGGAACTTTCAGCCTTATGGGCTACCTTAAGGGTGGCACAAAAATCTCAAATACAAGAAATTCAGATAGTTGGAGACTTGAAAGTGGTGTTTGATTGGGCAAATGAACAAAACAATATAAGAGCACCCCACTTACAACACTTGCTAGCAGAAATTCAGTCTTTGAAAAGCAGTTTTAGAAGGATTTCTTTTGGTCATGTCTATCATGAATTGAACATGGAAGAAGACTCTCTTTCTAAACAGGCTTTAGCCTTTCAGCCTGGGCTTTTAGAGAGAGAAGAGGTGGTAGAAGGCATGTCAGCCTTCCATTATGAGACAATTTGAAAGTATACAGACGGTAATGCAAAAATGCAAGGAAACAACAAACAATAATGTGTTTTTTGTTGTAATAATCAATCCTACAAAAACAAGGATGATTTTGTGATGTAACATGAACTAAAAGTTTGATATGATGTAAGCTTGAAAAAGCACTTCATGTTTTATTTGATGAATAAAATGGTTTTTTTTCTGAGGAAAAAAATATATATTAGGAAACTATGCCAGCTTTTGTATAAAATTGACTATTAAGATAACCTTTAAGTAGGAATATCTTTCTTACTTAATATCCAAGGTGATTATAGTAAAAGGAGAACCTTAGCGTTTTTCTTTTGAGAGCTCTAGAGTTAATTTTTAGACCACCCATGCCTAAATTAAGATAATTATTTATAGTGAAAGATCACTTAGTTTAACTTAGGTTTTACACCAAGATGGCACCCGTCATCAATATTCTTGGCTTTTCAACCATGTTCAACTCTCTTTAGTGGATTTGTGTAGTAGTTGAGTCAATTCTTTGAGTCTCCTAAGTCTACCAATACTATTGACAACTTAGAAAAATAAATAACATTACTTGCAATGCTAATACCAAGATGTATCTAAAAAGAAGATTTAGGGAAACCCTATAAATAACATAGCATCCGGACAACTTAAACAAAAATGAGACCTTGAAGTTAGTACTACTCTCCAATCACTATTAAACCAAAGAAAATAACCAAAATTTAGTTTTACTTTGAAACTTGAAGTTTTGAAATGAACCTACAAACTTAAGGTCTCAATTGAATAATCCATTGATATTAGTATTAATACTAATGGATAAGAATATATTATTAGTATTAATATCAATATCATTCTTATTAATATAGTATTAATATTAACTTAGTACTATATTAATATTGATGATGATGATGATGATGATGATGATGGTTAACGTCCCCTGAGACCAAACTTTGGTCTATCGGACCTAAAGAAGAGAATTAATTAGTTTGCTTTAAAGTTATATTTATATGCTCAAAGAGCTTGGAAAGAAGCGTCCCGAGCTTACTATAATTTTGATAGGCTAAAAGGCTAGGAATGTCGATATTGCAACAAAGATTATGAAACTGGGATCTAATGTGGGTGTACGCAAGGCACTGTAAGAGGAAGTGATTTTCATCTTCAGTGTTCTTACTCTCACAAAGGTGGCAGATCCTTTCTACCCATGGTGTTTTAGGGACTGTCCAACGACCAGTTTCACTATGGATCTCATGCGAGTTCGTTCTTATCTTAGCTATGTTAATTTTTTTCTTAGTACTGATTAAAACAGAGAGATACTTTTGATCTTCTAGAGTAGGGTTGATGACCTCCTTATAATATCTTAATTTTCTTTTGGCCTCTAAATCTTTCTCACACCACAATTTTTCTTTAAACTTAGAAGAAATAATATTTTTTATGTTATTAATATTCTGCAAAGCAACATTTTCATCGATCTCCCAGTGATTTAACCAAGACCTGGTATCTTTATACCACCCACGCTTGAGCCTTAAGTGGTTTTGGCTAGAGTTTAAAGCTAGCTTAGGGAGTCTATGGTCTCCCATGTTATTGATTTTGTTCTTGTATAACAAGAGTCTAGTCATAGCTAGGCTTTCGATGGGGGAAATATCCACTTCTATAAGGAGAATAGGATAGGGTGTATTGTTTTTGATTTTGAGGTTATAAGTTATAAAACGCTTCTGGATTTGCTCGATCTTTCTCCAAGATTCTCTAGAGATGCTGCAACCCCAAACCTCACACCCATACAAGATAACAGGAGTGACTAGAGTTTCAAAAAGGAGCTTCTTTTTATCCCACATCATGAGGTTTGCAGCTTTACAGTTATTTTCAAGACCAAAGTAAGCTTTCCACCCTCCGTTAATCATTTTCTTATTGCTATAGTTCCAGTTGAGCTTGTGATGAATATCAATTCCTAGGTACTTGTAAGAAGACACTTCCTCCAAGTTGCTATTGTCATACATAAAATTAGCGTATGTATCATTCTTGGATTTGATAATCATAACTTTTGTTTTGTCAGTGTTAACAGTCGTACCCATGTTAGAGCAGAAATCTTTGAGGAGTCAAAGCTACTTATTAAGATCAGAAGAACACCTTGCCAGAAGGACAATATCGTCAGCATAAAGAAGAAGGATGATGACTATTACAGCTAAGATCGTACCAGCACAACCTGCTTCTTCTAAACAACCCTCTAACTTATTAATACATTCAAGATTTTAAGTCAAAGTCTTTAAAACATTGACTTTAGATATTGAACTATATCAATTTGTTAATATCATTATTGATATTATTATTAATATATTTTAAAACTATATAAACAATTTAATAAATAGTAATAATTAATTAAAATTACTATTATATTCTATCATGATATTAATAAAAAAATTTAAAAATAAGAATAATTTTTAAGCTTTTTCTTAAATTAACAAAATATAAATTATTACAAAGAATCTAATCCTAATTTACACTTTAACCCTAAAATTTTCTTATCTCGTATACATTCATCTTTATAGCATAAAAAAGAACATAAAAAAACATTAATGTTCTAAAATCAACTACTCTTTAATCTTGACAAACTATAGTGATGATAAGTCTTCTTATAGATTCGGAATGTTGATTATAAAACATAATTAAAATAGAATTTCAATAATCAAGGACAAAAGTATTTATATAAAAATTAAATAATATTAATATTTTTTTCCAAATCTTACTTGAGTCTCTCATATATATATATATAATTGTGCTAGTTTATTATTTTTAATTAAATGATATATAACTTAATGTGCTTTGAGGATTTCAATTTTTTTGGTAATTATTTGTACCAACATTGAATGCTGTGTTGATATACCAACATTGAATGCAAGACAAAGAAGATGGATAGAACAAACTAGCTATATATTTGGGTTGAGTTGGATCGAATAAGGGATTTCCTTCCTAATATGGTATGGCCCATAGGGTCATTCTCACCTATGTTCTACACCCTTTTTTTTTGGGCTAAAATACTAGCTTGTATGGTGCAGGATCTCAATCTATAACTGGTAGCTATGGATTTTGCGCTGGAGTTGGATTTGCGCTTTGACTGACTATAATATATTAAAATATTTGAAGATGTTAAATTGAATTTTATATGTAAAGTTTTAATTAAATATTTGAAGATGTTAAATTGAATTTTATATGTAAAGTTTTAATTTATAAGAAATATGTAATTTTACGATGATAAAAACTTTAGAATATAATTTTTAAAATGATAATTTTTTTTTAATAAAATTAAAATTTCACAAATTTTAATAATAATAAAACACAAATCCATGATATCATTAATTACTATGTCACAAACTTATTATAATTTTGAAGATGAAAAAAAATAAAAATTTAAACTTGAATTTGGCTCGTACAGGCATATTAAGGTATTGCTTACTATGGCATACACTCATTATAATTTTATCCAAAAGTTAGAACTTGAATTTGACTGGTGCAGGCATATTAAGGTATTGTTAATCCATTGATAAGGGAACACCTTTCCTAACTTAACAATATGTAACAAATAAAGACTTTATCAATAAATAAAAAAATGCAAATTCCAGTTTTTCTTTAAATTAGTTTAAAAAATAGATAACAAATATAAATCAAATTAAAGAAAATCTAAATTCTTTGAAATTTAAAGCAGCAAAAGCAAAATCCATAGTCAGTCAACGTGCATAGCCAACATCAACGAACCTGTGTTTAACAGAGAGTATGGATAACCACAGTCCAATAATATGTTTATGTTTTTATGTATTCAGTCTGAAATTTATTTTAGGGTTTTGCTTTGGGAAAAAATTACTTTCTAAAATTGACTTCACATATTTTGTATAACCCAGCGATCCCACCTTACCTCTCACCTCACAAATCTGTGTTTAGTATTGTGCCCACCAAAGATAATGATCTCAGAGAACAATTTAAGCTTCCCATTAATTCACAGAGTGCTAGAAATTAACAATTTTTACCTAAATCTTTAAATTAACAATTTTGAACTAAATCTGGAAATAAACAATTTTTAACAATTTTGTATAACCTAGCTATCCCACCTTGCCTCTCACCTCACAAATCTGTGTTTAGTATTATGCCCACAAAAGATAATGATCTCCAGAGAACAATTTAAGCTTCCCATTAATTCACAGAGTGCTGGAAGTTAGTTAACAAAATTTAACTAAATGAATACTTTCATTAATATCTTAGTATCCAACACGTGAATAAAGATGCTACCAAATTCATGATCTATGAAATAATAATAACAACTTGAAATTGATGCTTCACAAAACATATAATGAAAAAGCATTTATTTATTTTAGATTCCACTTGGACGTACATACATCAATTTTGGTTAAGAGGGAGGTGTTGTTTCTTAGCCTAGCTATGGTAAAGCACCCCTAGCCTGGTAACACCCTTCAGACACTAGCTACCAGTCTAAAAAAACGAGACTAGAGCAACAAGTTCCAAACTTCAAGTCATGACTAGAGCAGGCACCTTCAAATAATGCCTCCCAATAAGTCATTGCTATCTGTTAAATAGGCCTTAGGAATAATGGGACTAGAGCTATTCAAGTTCCAATGGCTGGCTGTTCCAGATTTATGTTCAGACCTCCTCATCAAGTTGCAAGCTTCAATCAAGTGTAAATACCTACTCTGGGTTCCAGACCTCCAGTGTTAGTCCCATTTCAATTAGGCTACAACTTAACCCTTCTAGCTAGCTTCTTATTGAGGGAATAAACATAGGAACCTGGATTAGGACCTTACTGGGTAGGACCTACCTTGACCACCTTATATTTCGAACTCTAACTCTTTGAAAGAAAGAGTAAAAGGCTAGGACCTTACTAGTTTGTGGTGCTCATGCATGTTTAAGAGGGAGGTGTTGTTTCTTAGCCTAGCTATGGTGTGGTGCTCATGCATGTTTAAGAAGGAGGTGTTTCTTACCCTAGCTATAGTGTGGTGCTCGTGAAGTTGTGGGTCTTTATAGATGCAACTTCAACATAGGATTGTCTTCGATATGATTTTTTATTTTTATTTTTATTTTTATTTTTATTTTTTATAATGTCTATACAATATTAAGGTACCCCATTCATACACAGTGTTATGGACAATCACAAGCATTCCAACTTGTATATAATTTTGACTTTCAAAGAGTCTACGGGTGAATTGCCCACATCAATAACTTGATGACTCTTCAGCAACCAAAACTACAAAGTTACCAGCAAAAGTGGGTAATAAAGATGGTTGGTAACAGATATAGACATGCAATACCAATTTATTATTGATCTTACAAGGAGATCCCACTCCTTGATTTCCCTCCCAAGGGTTTCCATAGGGGCGCTTTAAGATGCGGAGACACTTCATGAAGTGCGAAGAGAAAATTAATTTAAAATTATGAATGTGGACTTCAACCTTTAGCAAGTATCCCTCAATGGGTATGTTTTCTTTTGAAAATAGAAGTTTCTTATGCAATGCAAGGTTGTTTTTTGTTACGTTAGTTTGTTAGGATATATATAGTACTAATCTATTTAGTGATGTTGAAAGGATTATAAGAATAACTCAATAAGTATGTGGTTTTTTAAAATTTATACAAGGCCCACACATGGCTTTCCTTTAATATAGTCATTAGCCATTTTAATTAAAAAAAATGTAGTTGAAAAAACTACCACAAGCATAGATCCAAATCCTAGGCTCTATCAAGTGCCAAGAGGGATCAAATCTTTGGAGGTGCAGACCTCTTCTTAAGTATTGCACTCAACTATCAGCTTTACTGTGATTCATACCAAAATGCACATCTTTTTATTTAAGGTGCACAAATAATGTTTTTATTCTTAATATTTAATACTATTTATGGCTGCATATAATATTTTTTATTTTGTTAGGAAAGAACATTAGAACATCTCCCCCATACATAGTTTTAAAACCATGTGCAAGGCCCTCCTAAAATCATGGGTTGTTTAGGAGGCCTTGCACATGGCTTTAAAACCATTTGTAAGGCCCTCCTAAACCATGTACAATAAAACCATGGGTTTTTTAAGGAGGCCTTGCACATGGTTTTAAAACCATGTGCACAACCAACATTTTTTTTTGCCAATAATTCAATTTATAATTTTTTATTATTTTGTTATGTAGAAACATTACAACATCTACCCTATATTGTGTTGTTTTTCTCACCGACATTTTTTATGGCCGATAATTAAATTATTTATTTTTATTATTATTATTTTGTTAGGTAGGAACATTACAACATCTCTCCCATATTAGGTTGTTTTTGTGGCCGACATTTATTTTGGAATATAATTAAAAGTTTTGTTTTTTATAGTCGACATCTATGTAACGTTACGTAACGTTACAAGATCTCCCCCATACTGGGCTGTAGAGCGCCTCTCGGCACAATAACAAAAACAAAGAGAAAATCAATAAAATAAGAAGGGCACTTATAAATATAAGTAATGGAGGAAGACATCTTGAATAAATATGAATATCTACGAGTTAATAGTATTGATAAATTATAAAAATTACATATAGAAAGGAAAATCCACACATGATAAAGGACATAAACACAACTCAAATTCTAATAAACATGTTATGGTTAATTAAATAAACAATAAGAGGTAGAATGCAATCCCTCGAACCAAGAAAAGGTAGAAATCGTAGAAACCTTGTTATTAGATGAGCCTACTTCAGAACATATACACAAAATTCATTGTTTGGAGTTGTGGGACCCGGTCATTCTGCGGAAGATGGAGGCGCTACTCGTGAAGTTGCTAGCAAAGAATTCACTGAGCTCGGATTACAAGGCTTTCCCCATTACTAAAAAATGCTACGACTCTGTCCATGGTGGTTGCTCGCATTAGTAGAGGTTCTTGGGTTGGTGCAAGCTAATGTTGGTCATTTATGGCGTGTTCGTTGCAATGGAATTCTAGAAAAATAGAAATTTGAATGTCAAAAAGCAATATTAGAGGTACCTACACAACTTTTTGGAATATGGTGTAAGAATATGAAACGTGGACAATCGGATTACCTTCCTGAATATATAACTTTTATTTATGGAAACTAAGCATAAATCCCAAAAAATGAGGTTCTTCTAAGGTTGGTATGTTATATTTTTCCAAAAAAACAATGAATATGTTTGCGTTGGTCCACTCGTTTGGTATGCAAATGGTGGAATTTTGTGAAAAAAATTATATAGAGTTGTAGATAATAGGTGTGTCTAGTGCAATGTTATTTTTCCATATTTATTTATGTTATATTTTTTATTTTTCAAATTAAGGAAGTGTTGAGGCCTGGAAATTCGCAGGCGACAACAGTAAGGGATTCTCCCCAATCAACGTTCCCAACTAGCCCGTTGAATGTTTGGTATAGGGAATCCGTCCGGTTTTACGGTCCGGATACCGTAGGTCAAAGTAACAACAAGGGTTTACCGGTTGCGGTCCGGTCCACCGGAATTTGTATTTTTTGACTTAACTATGAAATGCATAAGCCTTACTAAACATGCAGGGTGGTGAAGGATGCGGGGAGCAGTCACAATGTGATGCGCAGGTTCTTACCTATCGTCTTAGGCTCACCAGCACCAGAATCACACATGCATCTATGCACTGACCTAGCTATCTGTCTATCTATCTATCTCTATCTACCTATCCCCGGGGAGCACAGTTATATTTAATAAATATGAGCAATGTGAATGTACACACATGATAAAAGCAATTACAGATAGCTGACATTTACTTTTACAGGTATGAACAATGAAAGATATTTCCACAACTAGCTAACCAATTGTTTCGTAATAAGCATGCATTACTCATGGTGGTTATTTCATAAAATAAATCAGAAATCATTTAAACAAGGCATAGGTCATAAGTTAGAACGATCTCACGATTCACGGATACAATGCTGAAAAAAAAAGTAGTTCATCTTTCGACTATCCATGGCAAAACATTTGAAATCCCACCGATCTTCTTTCAATAGGAAAACTGTAATTTTTATTGCAAAAGGAAATAGTTCTTCTTACAACAACCTCCAGTCTTCTCTGGGGAAAAAAGCCCCTTTCCCTTCTACCCTTCCTACTTTTATACAAAAGGTAAAAAATGGTTGGGTTGCCCAAAGTGACCTTTGGGCTTCCCCAACGCTTCATTTTCCCAAAAAATTTTTTACAAAATATTAAATTAATACACAGTTGACCGGTCCTCTATGAGGAGGGTCCCGCTTGATTTTCAAGGAACTTTTTCCACGCTGCTGCCTCTGCAGCGAGGCCTTCAAAAGCGCATGGCTCTAGGAACTGGATGTTAATTTCAAACTTGTCGACTTGGTTCCTGATGGCTTCGATCCTTGCTGGGCTCAACCAAAGCTGGTCTTCTAGAATCTGTACACTAACGACTGCATGGCCCACCTCGTTCTTCAGCACTATGGCGTCAATGGATTGAATCTGCTGCGTCCTGGCCTCTGCATCTTGGTATATTTTATGCAATACTTCCACAAAGGTCTCATGATCCGGGAACTCTTCAAACCTGAGCTCATCCTCTGTCTGGCAGCGGTTGTAAGCATTGAGGAACCTTTTAAAATACTCCGAGCATGCTACCTATGCCCTCTTGACAGTCTTCTTAAAGTCTTCAGCAGTGCTAATGGAAAACTCTACTAGGTTGTGATCTCTCCTGAGAGTTTGATGATATTTGACTGATAGCTCTGCTGGGATCTCGGCATCATCTTCTGGTCTTGCCATTCTGGCGTTCAATACCTCAAGAACATCCTGGGACCTGTCTACGAAATAGGAGGAGGTTTCTATGATCTCCTCTAAACTGCTGTCCATCTGAAGAACTTTGCATCTTTCCTCTTCCAAAGCAATCTGTAGCTGCAGCATTTTAGCCTTTTGCGCTAGGATATATTCTTTAAACGGCTGCAAATTGACTTGCTGTTCCTTTGCCGTCTCCAGTTCAGCAGCCAGAGAATCCATCTTCCCTTTCAGTTCTTTGGTGTATTCATTATTGGACTCATAGATGATACTCTGCTGCGCCTCTAGGTCTTCTACCTTTGCCCTCAATTGTTCCTTGTCATTCTTCAGATCTTGAACTTCATGTCGCGCATTTTCTAGAGCCTCTTGTGCTGTTTCCTTGGCTTGCGCCTCTACCTGGAGGGCATGGATTTCACCCTTTGTGGATTCCATTTTTCTTAGCACGTGTTCATACTTTCTCTTAAGTCTGCTACCCTCTCCTCTTTCTTGTTTCAGTGTGTCTTTCAGCTGAGCAGTGGTCTTCTTAGCTGATTCTAATTCAAACATCACCTTCTTTATGTTATCAGCGGAGGCATCAATTAGTGCAGCCCCGGCTCTTATTGTGAACATAGGGTCTTTGTCTGTCCCTAGCATGACTGCTGTATCCGTGACCATTTTCCCTGATAGGTCTTTCGCCTCCACTTTATTCTCCGTCCTTCTCATTATTCTTTTAGTGGTCCTGTCATAATATATAGTACTGAAATCAGGGACTTCTTCCCCCTTCTTCTGGACGAAAGGAACTATTTGGAGCATAGGGGTTACAGGAGTGCTAGCAGTAGGTACTTGAAGGATTTGCACCTCAGGGTTATCCTCTCCCTGACTCTGCCCTGTTAGTGCTTCAGAGGCTGACTATTGTGTTAACTCTATCTTTTCAGCCTCCTGCCCTTGGAGCTCTTCATTTAGTTTTCTCTGTGCTTCTTCGGCTGCTTGCCTAGCTTCCTCTTCTGTTTCTCTGGCTGCTTCTTTTGCTAGTTCAGCTGCTTCTTGGGCAGCGTTCCTTTTCTCTTCTTCTCCCTTCTGCAGCCACTCTGCAGCCTCATTTTCCAGCCTCTAAGCTTCCTCCCTTATCCTTTTGGCTGCTTCTTCAACTCTGGCTTGTTCAGCTTTGTCCTGCTCTGCCCCTTTTCCACCTTTGGTGGGGTTCTTTGGTTTGAATCTCCTGCTGAGTGCCGTCATGTTTGGAGCTCTCTGAAAAATAGATTCATCCTTATCATAATGATGGGTATATTCAAAGAACACTTTATGCTTCTTGCAGTGCTAAGCCACTTTACCGTGAGTGTCATTTCGTCGGAAAGGCATCTCCCCAAAATGGAACTTCCCTAGTTCCTCTATAAATTCCGCAGCTTGTTTCACATTGGCGAATCTACAGCTGCCTAACTTGAATGGTAAAGGGGGATATGCAGCCTTCTTATGATGGAACAAGAAATGACCAACTCCGTCAATGAACACTTGTCTGACAGACTCTTTGTGGATTATATAATCCGTTGGATATTTTGGCAGCAGATAGGGTGTCTTTGATCCTCCATACATTCTCAGATACATTCCGTTTTCTATCAGGAAATAATCTCCATAATCCTCTATTACCTGCATAGCCTCTTCCGACATGCAGTCACATTCCGTCCGGAAGATAAGCTTGTACAGTGGCATAATGAAATGCTCACATACTTCTCTGTAATACTGTGGTATTGATGAGCCCACAGTGGTTTGTAAGCTGCATATACAGGCATTCTTTCCCTATCCCAGGCACACTGGAGACCGGTGAAAGGCTGGTTGCATAGTACGCAGTCTATCAAAAAGGAACTCATATAGAATTCATATTTTTTTCGGGCTTCTCCTCCTCCCAAGGCTGCAGCTACGCAAGAAGAGAGACTGCTTGACACGAGGCTGGCCCAGTTGAAGATTGTTCCTTCTGTCACCACATGGAACATAAGGGGTATCCACTCCAATTTGAAGAGTCTACCATTGGCTCTACCAAAGATCCGATTTAGCATCAGAGATATAAACTTGTAAGGAGCTCTTAAGCTCGCTGTATCATAATCTTCGGTTGCTCTGTTTCGATAGAGCTTTCCTGGCAAGAGCATTCTCTTCAGGGTTTCTACTAAATCCATCCTGATTTTATCCAACCAATCATTTGACAAGAAGAATTGAGGCTCTGGCAGGTGGTAAGCCAGCGCCACGTATCCTGGGCTAAATGCAGCATAGCCCTGACCTTCCACATTTCCAATAAGCATTGTGTTGTTGTTTGTGTGGGGCAGAATCCATCTCATAACATCAGAGCATGGGAACAGCTCTGGTCTGGTAGCCACCTTCATGATGGCGGATTTATCTATGTTGGCATAAATGGGCTCCTCTTCGAGACCCATGTCTGGGACTTCCCTGTGGGAAATCAGTTTGTGTATCTCGCCCCATTTATACTCAGGTTCAACACCCGAGACACATTGGGTGTCCTCATAGATATATTCAGTCTCTGTGATGACCTCTATTGCTGATTGTTCTTCGGCCATAGGGGCCTTCTTTTTCTGCCTTTTGGACATTGTAAGTTCTTCCTGCCATGTATAACATTATGACATTAAGCAATTCGAACTTGTGAACATTGTGCAGCAGTTTATTCATTCTCAATTCTATTATGACTTGTAATGAAATTAAGACATAAGCCCTTCAGGATGAAGAATTGAGCTAGTATGCAATACTGTGCGATGTGCTATTATCCTATGTCTAGTATGATAATAATTTGTGCAACAAACACATGCATTGCACAGCTCTATAATGCCTTGAGACTAGGGTGCAATATTTCATGACTTGATTTATGTGAAGCATACATAGTTCTGATATCAAGCTTATCAACTATGTTTGAGACAACATTAAATCTACCATTATGTGACATGCCATTTTCTCGAGATAGCAATATATTGAAGCAAAATATGCACATCATATGCGGAGTGCCATTCAAAGTGAAAGCAGGCCTAGAAACCAATGCATGTATGCACAACCCAAGCATGCCCTGATTACCAGAACTACCAGCGCGAAATAAACTCAATCCACTACTGCAATATAATGAGCAATGTTCTTCTACTGCATGATACTACAACTTGATCAATCATAATTTGGCTGGTATTAAATCTATATTATTTCACAGTATGCCAATTTTTTCCATGATAACAACTCATACAGCAAAAGTATGTATTTCAAACGCAAGGTGCAAATGTAACTATCCCACAAATCATTAGGGTGATCTATTGTATAACGAAAGAAAACGGGAGGGGGAAGAATATTAAAAATTATGCTAGTCCGCCTAGGTTTTCTTCATCAAACACTTCGACCAAGCGATGCCCGTAGAAGCTAATTACATCAATTCGACAACATGTTGTAGGCATTAGCATCGATTTTCTGCACACAGCGCTCTCCCCACAACCACTATCCATGCTATCCGTAAAAAGCAAACCACCACCACAGCGTAACCCCCTTTGACCTCCTAGGTTTTTAGAGCGACAAGAAACGTCGGACTGCGCGGGACGGCGCGGGAAAGAGGCTGGGACTCGAAACCAGGCAAATGGAAAAAATGACTCACGGTGGAACCATTTAAACCACAAGAAAAATGTGCAAACTACCTCTGAACCTCATTATCACAAGGGGAACACAGGTGCAGGCGGCATAACGGCCGCCTGCACCGCCTTCATCCACTGCACACGGGTGAAATAATACGGCCGAGGTCAACAAAAAGATACTATGCGGGTTTTAAAGGAAAAACGCCCCTCCCCCCTAACTTATATTAGTTAACCTAACCGGGAAAACTCAATACGGGTGCAAAACATAAGAAAAACGACTATGGCACCTAGCCGCGGGGGAAAAAAAAAACTCCGTGCGCAGGTAGCATGAGAAATTAGGGCACAAACCTAGTAATACCCCCACCAAAGCAAACTTCACCCAATCAAAAACCTTGAATAGCAAGAGGTATGGCGATACCGAGCCTACCTGGCAGTAATGCGCAGCTGGTGAGGCGACAACGGTTGAGCTTCCAACCGACACTTGGATGCGGGTACAAGCACGGAGCTCCACAAAGTTCGCAGGATCGCTAGCGCAGAGAGGACAGTGACAAATCGGGCCCAAAATAACAATAAAAATACAAATCCCCGCCCCCCGTATATATAAAGGAGCCGCACGTGCGAGAGCTCTAAATCAACCGTGAAACCAAACCTGAGTCGGACGGCTAGAACCCCGGACCTTCCGCAACAGCGGACAGTCCCCAACATCAATTCACCCGCAATGGCGAATAGAGCATGTAAGCAAAAGATCGGGCGTCGACGGGAACCGGGATCGGAGGCCCGCAACTCGGACTCCTCCGCAACGGTGAGCGTGCAACGTTCGTAACCCACATCGGCCACCCAGAGAATCTGCATTGAAAGATTGAAACTCGGACATGCCCACAATGGCGGAGGGAAAAGAAGCTAAAAAGCTCTGATACACACGGATCGGCGAGAAACGGAACCTCAGAACCTCAAATGGTCTGCAACGTCGGAGATCAAAACAATAGCCCTTCCGCAACGGCGGCCAAAGAGACACTCATCCTCTTTCGACTCAGAACAAAAGTCCACCCGCAACAGTGAAAAAAAAAGCGGGAAACCTCCGAAAGGGTGGGAAGAACAAATGACTCAACTCCCGATGAAGAATAAAAAACCATCCGATACGTCAGAGAACTGAAACTCACCCGCAACGGCGGAAAGTCAAAAACTTAACTCCCGATTCACAACGGTTTCGAAAGATATGCAAAAACAACGATGAGCTCGATCAAGGATGTGATTCTTTCAAGCATTAAAGGAGCACAACAGATCGATTAATATCAATTCAAAGTGCTGTAAACATTCCAAAAATCCATAGACCAAAATTCACCAGACTGAAACCAAGAAGAAAACCAACTTGTTCAAAGTAAAGGGGGGTCCTAAAATTTTTAGAATTTTGGGAAACTGTTGCAGGTGCAACAATTGGCGACTACCTGGTAAACCCCAGATCTCTGAATTAACTCTCTCTCCTAGCTTAAGACTGTCTGAATAAAATCGAAATCTTCTAGATGTCTGTATCCCTAAGTAAGCCAACTTATGCATTAAATTACTTATCCAAAGCCCATCTTTTTGGGAAAAGGTAACATCAGTAGTATTTCGGGTCTGAATAAATCTTTTGAGGACAAATGGATGAGATTTATTTTACCTACCCTTGGGTAGCTACAGCTTAGACACCACAGGACTGGGACAGAGAGTAACAACATTATCATTTTGTTCCTCATTCCCATGCCAATTTGCACTTCTGTGTCTTCTAGAACTTTATTTCTTTTGATATGAGTCTTCCTGTAGGCCTTTCTTACTGAATTTTAATTCAGGATCCTCTATCCCATAGTGTCCTTTTGTGTGAATGATATATTTCATACTTCAGTTCACGGACGGAGAGGAACTTGTGGCCATTTGGTACTTTATGCTTTGAGATTAAGTTTTTTTTGAGCTCTGCTTAGAGATGTCTTGCTTCTTTTAGGAGTTTTGACTCTTAATATCTTTCAGCCTTTTCCTGTACTTTATGGCATGGGATCATTTATATATGATAAACTGCTCCACTCTGCTTCCTTTCCATGGGTCTTTTGCCATCACTCCCTTGGGTATTTAAGATGTGAAATAGATGGAGCCTCGAAATAGTACTTCAGACCTTTTCCACTTCTGAGTTATTTACAGGGGTTAAGTGAGACTTCAATAAATGCAGGCCAGTTAGGAATACAATTACTAGAAGATATTCTATGCTTTAAAACACAGTCTTTCACTCAAGATTTTAGTTAACAAAGAACCCTGATGTTTCCATTGCAACCAAGAGCTTGCCTCTTTATTCAAGATCAAAAGGAAAACTAGCAAAGCTATAAAGAAAACAACAAAAAAGCAAGTAATCAAAAGAAAGAAAACATCAAAGCATCACAATAAGCAAACAACATAAGCAACAAAACAATTTATTTATGTGCAAAAGAAAACAAAACTTGCCCATTCCTGAAAAATTATAATAATGAAAAAATGAGGAATGAGCTGGATTTAGACATGGATTGCCTAACCATGGTCCAACTGTGTTGTTATTGAAATAGAACCCATATCTAAGATCCTGCAGTCATTTCTTTCAGCCCGAGGGAGTTGAAGGAGCTCAGGCCGAGTGCCTGTCATAGGACTGGCCCTTTTTGAGGTATGATGCTCTAGCTTAAACTCAGTGAGATAGTTTCCCAGGATAGAATCAGCAGACTCATTGCCTTCTCCTAACTTAGTGACAGTATACTTCATATAAGGTTCTCTCATAATTTTTATATGACTTGGGGTACCCTTGAGAGGCAACCACAGATGAGACCAATCTGAAGAAAAATATCCTTTCATCCTAGCAGCCCAATCTCGGTTGAGAATGAGCCCATATCCCCTTGGTATATCGACCACCATAATGTCAATAAACTGACATATTTTGTTGTTGGTAGTGAAACGAATTTGGACATTCTTCATTTCACCCACCACCTTGACTCCTGTGCGATCTAATTGCGTTACTTCACAAGGTGTAAACTCTAGTTGTCCATTAATCCTTTTACAAATATCAAGGGGCATCACATTCACTGCTGCTCCAGAGTCTACTAAGCAATTATGCACATTGTAGTTCAGCATCTCTAGAGTCAAGAGAAAAGGAGGGGTGTCAAGGTTTTCTTTCCAACCTGGTTCTTGGTCTTCTTTTCCTAGTTGGTTTTGAATAGGTATATCCGTTGCTAGCTCTTGAGTTTCATCAGAGTATTTTCCACTGACCCCTATCTTTTCCTCTACAGGATCGACAATCTCAGTGGTTGGTCTTGTCCCCTGGTTGGGGGTATTACTTTGATGCGCTTTGCACTTGTCCAGTTTCTTAACATTCTCCTGCAAACTGGTAACCTTAGAAATCATTGTATTGTCTTGGCTTGTGAAAACTTTGTCCTTTCTAGTTATGGATGTGCATTCAGATTCAGGAGTGTCATCTGCAATGTTAAACAGTGAAATACCATTCCATGAGAACATAGTATCATCCTCTGGTTTGCTTATGATTTGTTTCTCCTTTTCTTCCTCACCACTGTCCCTAGTCAATTCTGGGTCCAACAACTTATTCATCACCAATGTCATTGAATGTAACCATTGAGGACACTTCTTCTCAGAATGAGGTTGTTGATGAAAGGTACATAAATTATCCCCTCCTATTTTTGTTATGTTTATTGATGCCAAATGAGGAGGTGGGACCTGCCATTGGTTGTTATCTTCCTTTTTTGGATAGTGTGGCTTATTGGTTTTCTGAATGTCCCTCTCCTTTTCCAGATCTACAATTCGTTTGGACATTTTCTGAAGCACCTTCATCATCTCATGATAATCATGTGGTTGATCTTCTCTAGATTTAAACAGCAGTGATCTTCTTCCTGCAGTGGTCTTCTCTTCAAGTGAGTCAAGATAGTCTTCTACACTCTCACTTTCAGCCTCTACCCGCTTAGCCTCTTGATAAGTCTCTACCAGTGTAGGCTTGACTTTCATCTTGGAAAACATGGCCAGCTCAGGTCCTAAGGCTGAGGTATAATACTCAACCAATACTTTATCTGAAGGTCTGTCCACAACGGGAAATTTTTTTAAGTACAGTGAAAATTTCTGAGTGAAACTATGTACCTTTTCATTCTTCTCTTTTCTTAACAAACCAAGCCCTTTCATCAACGAGGCATGCATCTTCTGAGTTGTGTATCTACTTTTGAAAACCCTTTCAAAGGTGTCCCAATCTGGAATGGATTTTGCAGGTAGAGCAAAGTACCAGGATGCTGCTGCTCCTTTCAGAGTGTGTGGGAAAAGTCTACAAACCACATCTTCATACTCCCCAGCTCTTAGGCCTTCTAATGCTAGGTAGAAGCTTTGAAGGTGATCATCTACAACAATATTTTCCATAGGGTCAAACTTGGGTAAGAGCTTGTCAAAGGCTTGCAGAAGGTTATGCAAAGGAGGAGTTAGGTTTAGAGGTGACCTAGTTCTCCATGCCGACAGAGGGTTGGGTTGATTACCAGCCATGAGCACAGGTAAACAGATAAGCCACTGGGAAAAACAACCATTCAAGGATAGTACCGGAAACTGCGAACACTTGGGTTAGGTTGAAAGCTTCAAACATCTGCTGGTAGGATGGTTTCAGGAAAATAAGTTCCACGGCCAGCCTTTACTGGCGGCCCTCCTTCTAGCGCCAAAACTGTTGAGGCCTGGAATTTCGCAGGCGACAACAGTAAGGGATTCTCCCCAATCAACGTTCCCAACTAGCCCGTTGAATGTTTGGTATAGGGAATTCGTCCGATTTTACGGTCCGGCTACCGTAGGTCAAAGTAACAACAAGGGTTTACTGGTTGCGGCCCGGTCCACCGGAATTTGTATTTTTTGACTTAACTATGAAATGCAAAAGCCTAACTAAACATGCAGGGTGGTGAAGGATGCGTGGAGCAGTCACAATGTGATGCGCAGGTTCTTACCTATCATCTTTGGCTCACCAGCACCAGAATCACACATGCATCTATGCACTGACCTAGCTATATGTCTATCTATCTATCTCTATCTACCTATCCCCGGGGAGCCCAGTTATATTTAATAAATATGAGCAATGTGAATGTACACACATGATAAAAGCAATTACAGATAGCTGACATTTACTTTTACAGGTATGAACAATGAAAGATATTTCCACAACTAGCTAACCAATTGTTTCGTAATAAGCATGCATTACTCATGGTGGTTATTTCATAAAATAAATCATAAATCATTTAAACAAGGCATAGGTCATAAGTTAGAACGATCTCACGATTCACGGATACAATGCTGAAAAACAAAGTAGTTCATCTTTCGACTATCCATGGCAAAACATTTGAAATCCCACCGATCTTCTTTCAACAGGCAAACTGTAATTTTTATTACAAAAGGAAATAGTTCTTCTTACAACAACCTCCAGTCTTCTCTGGGGAAAAAAGCCCCTTTCCCTTCTACCCTTCCTACTTTTATACAAAAGGTAAAAAATGGTTGGGTTGCCCAAAGTGACCTTTGGGCTTCCCCAACGCTTCATTTTCCCAAAAAACTTTTTACAAAATATTAAATTAATACACAGTTGACCGGTTCTCTATGAGGAGGGTCCCGCTTGATTTTCAAAGAACTTTTTCCACGCTACTGCCTATGCAGCGAGGCCTTCAAAAGCGCATGGCTCTAGGAACTGGATGTTAATTTTAAACTTGTCGACTTGGTTCCTGATGGCTTCGATCCTTGCTGGGCTCAACCGAAGCTGGTCTTCTAGAATCTGTATGCTAACGGCTGCATGGCCCACCTCGTTCTTCAGCACTACGGCGTCAATGGATTGAATCTACTGCATCCTGGCCTCTGCATCTTGATATCTTTTCTGCAATACTTCCATAAAGGTCTCATGATCCGGGAACTCTTCAAACCTGAGCTCATCCTCTGTCTGGCAGCGGTTGTAAGCATTGAGGAACCTTTTAAAATACTTCGAGCATGCTACCTGTGACCTCTTGATAGTCTTCTTAAAGTCTTCAGCAGTGCTAATGGAAAACTCTACCAGGTTGTGATCTCTCCTGAGAGTTTGATGATCTTTGACTGATAGCTCTGCTGGGATCTCGGCATCATCTTCTGGTCTTGCCATTCTGGTGTTCAAGACCTCAAGAACATCCTGGGACCTGTCTACGAAATAGGAGGAGGTTTCTATGATCTCCTCTAACCTACTGTCCATCTGAAGAACTTTGCATCTTTCCTCTTCCAAAGC
This sequence comes from Pseudotsuga menziesii, assembly GCA_001517045.1. NCBI lineage: Eukaryota > Viridiplantae > Streptophyta > Pinopsida > Pinales > Pinaceae > Pseudotsuga > Pseudotsuga menziesii. The sequence continues at coordinate 64,735 of LPNX011165970.1, forward strand.
AGTCTGTATCTGTAGCGTTTTAGCCTTTTGCACTAGGATATATTCTTTAAACGGCTGCAAATCGACTTGCTGTTCCTTTTCCGTCTCCAGTTCAGCAGCCAGAGAATCCAACTTCCCTTTCAGTTCTTTGGTGTATTCATTATTGGACTCATAGATGATACTCTGTTGCGCCTCTAGGTCTTCTACCTTTGCCCTCAATTGTTCCTTGTCATTCTTCAGATCTTGAACTTCCTGTCGCGCATTTTCTAGAGCCTCTTGTGCTGTTTCCTTGGCTTGCGCCTCTACCTGGAGGGCATGGATTTCACCCTTTGTGGATTCCATTTCTCTTAGCACGTGTTCATACTTTCTCTTAAGTCTGCTACCCTCTCCTCTTTCTTGTTTCAGTGTGTCTTTCAGCTGAGCAGTGGTCTTCTTAGCTGATTCTAATTCAAACATCACCTTCTTTATGTTATCAGCGGAGGCATCAATTAGTGCAGCGACGGCTCTTATTGTGAACATAGGGTCTTTGTCTATCCCTAGCATGACTGCTATATCCGTGACCATTTTCCCTGATAGATCTTTCACCTCCACTTTCTTCTTCGTCCTCCTCATTATTCTTTTAGTGGTCCTATCATAATATATAGTATTGAAATCAGGGACTTCTTCCCCTTCTTCTGGACGAAAGGCACTATTTGGAGCATAGGGGTTACAGGAGTGCTAGCAGTAGGTACTTGAAGGATTTGCACCTCAGGGTTATCCTCTCCCTGACTCTGCCCTGTTAGTGCTTCAGAGGCTGACTGTTGTGTTAACTCTATCTTTTCAGCCTCCTGCCCTTGGAGCTCTTCATTTAGTTTTCTCTGTGCTTCTTCGGCTGCTTGCCTAGCTGCCTCTTCTGTTTCTCTGGTTGCTTCTTTTGCTATTTCAGCTGCTTCTTGGGCAGTGTTCCTTTTCTCTTCTTCTCCCTTCTGCAGCCACTCTGCAGCCTCATTTTCCAGCCTCTGAGCTTCCTCCCTTATCCTTTTGGCTGCTTCTTCAACTCTGGCTTGTTCAGCTTTGTCCTGCTCTGCCCCTTTTCCACCTTTGGTGGGGTTCTTTGGTTTGAATCTCCTGCTGAGTGCCGTCATGTTTGGAGCTCTCCGAAAAATAGATTCATCCTTATCATAATGATGGGTATATTCAAAGAACACTTTATGCTTCTTGCAGTGCTCAACCACTTTACCCTGAGTGTCATTTCGCCGGAAAGGCATCTCCCCAAAATGGAACTTCCCTAGTTCCTCTATAAATTTCACATCTTGTTTCACATTGGCGAATCTACAGCTGCCTAACTTGAATGGTAAAGGGGGATATGTAGCCTTCTTATGATGGAACAAGAAATGACCAACTCCGTCAATGAACACTTGTCTGACCGCCTCTTTGTGGATTATATAATTCGTTGCATATTTTGGCAGCAGATAGGGTGTCTTTGATCCTCCATACATTCTCAGATACATTCCGTTTTCTGTCAGGAAATAATCTCCATACTCCTCTATTACCTGCATAGCCTCTTCCGACATGCAGTCACATTCTGTCCGGAAGATAAGATTGTACAGTGGCATAATGAAATGCTCACATACTTCTCTGTAATACTGTGGTATTGATGAGCCCACAGTGGTTTGTAAGCTGCATATATAGGCATTCTTTCCCTATCCCAGGCACAGTGGAGACTCGGGAAAGGGTGGTTGCATAGTACGTAGTCTATCAAAAAGGAACTCATATAGAATTCAGATTTTTTCCGGGCTTCTCCTCCTCCCAAGGCTGCAGCTACGCAAGAAGAGAGACTGCTTGACACGATGCTGGCACAGTTGAAGATTGTTCCTTCTGTCGCCACATGGAACATAAGGGGTATCCACTCCAATTTGAAGAGTCTACCATTCGCTCTACCAAAGATCTGATTTAGCATCAAAGCTATAAACTTGTAAGGAGCTCTTAAGCTCGCTGTATCATAATCTTCGGTTGCTCTGTGTCGATAGAGCTTTCCTGGCAAGAGCATTCTCTTCAGGGTTTCTACTAAATCCATCCTGAGGTTATCCAACCAATCATTTGACAAGAAGACTTGAGGCTCTGGCAGGTGGTAAGCCAGCGCCACGTATCCTGGGCTAAATGCAGTATAGCCCCGACCTTCGACATTTCCAATAAGCATTGTGTTGTTGTTTGTGTGGGGAAGAATCCATCTCATAACATCAGAGCATGGGAACAACTCTGGTCTTGTAGCCACCTTCATGATGGCGGATTTATCTATGTTGGCATAAATGGGCTCCTCTTCGAGACCCATGTCTGGGACTTCCCTGTGGGAAATCAATTTGTGTATCTCGCCCCATTTATACTCAGGTTCAACACTCGAGACACATTGGGTGTCCTCATAGATATATTCAGTCTGTGTGACGACCTCTATTGCTGATTGTTCTTCGGCCATAGGGGCCTTCTTTTTCTTCCTTTTGGACATTGTAAGTTCTTCCTGCCATGTATAACATTATGACATTAAGCAATTCGAACTTGCGAACATTGTGCAGCAGTTTATTCATTCTCAATTGTATTATGACTTGTAATGAAATTAAGACATAAGCCCTTCAGGATGAAGAATTGAGCTAGTATGCAATACTGTGCGATGTGCTATTATCCTATGTCTAGTATGATAATAATCTGTGCAACAAACACATGCATTGCACAGCTCTATAATGCCTTGAGACTAGGGTGCAATATTTCATGACTTGATTTATGTGAAGCATACATAGTTCTGATATCAGGCTTATCAACTATGTTTGAGACAACATTAAATCTACCATTATGTGACATGCCATTTTCTCGAGATAGCAATATATTGAAGCAAAATATGCACATCATATGCGGAGTGCCATTCAAAGTGAAAGCAGGCCTAGAAACCAATGCATGTATGCACTACCCAAGCATGCCCTGATTACCAGAACTACCAGCGCGAAATAAACTCAATCCACTACTGCAATATAATGAGCAATGTTCTTCTACTGCATGATACTACAACTTGATCAATCATAATTTGGCTGGTATTAAATATATATTATTTCACAGTATGCCAATTTTTTCCATGATAACAACTCATACAGCAAAAGTATGTATTTCAAACGCAAGGTGCAAATGTAACTATCCCACAAATCATTAGGGTGATATATTGTATAACGAAAGAAAACGGGAGGGGGAAGAATATTAAAAATTATGCTAGTCCACCTAGGTTTTCTTCATCAAACACTTCGACCAAACGATGCCCGTAGAAGCTAATTACATCAATTCGACAACATGATGTAGGCATTAGCATCGATTTTCTGCACACGACGCTCTCCCCACAACCACTATCCATGCTATCCGTAAAAAGCAAATCACCACCACAGCATATTCCCCTTTGACCTCCTAGGTTTTCAGAGCGACAAGAAATGCCGGACTGCGCGGGACGACGCGGGCAAGAGGCTGGGACTCGAAACCGGGCAAATGGAAAAAATGACTCATGATGGAACCATTTAAACCACAAGAAATTGTGCAAACTATCTCTGAACCTCATTATCACAAGGGGAACACAGGTGCAGGCGGCATAACGGCTGCCTGCACCGCCTTCATCCACTACGCGCGGGTGAAATAATACGGCCGAGGTCAAGAAAAAGATACTATGCGGGTTTTAAAGGAAAAACTCCCCTCCCCCCTAACTGATATTAGTGAACCTAACCGGGAAAACTCAATACGGGTGCAAAACATAAGAAAAACGACTATGGCACCTAGCCGCGGGGGAAAAAAAAAAAACTCCGTGCGCAGGAAGCATGAGAAATGAGAGCAAAAACCTAGTAATACCCCCACCAAAGCAAACATCACCCAATCAAAAACCTTGAATAGTAAGAGGTATGGCGATACCGAGCCTACCTGGCAATAATGCGCAGCTGGTGAGGTGACAACGGTTGAGCTTCCAACCGACACCTGGACACGGGTACAAGCACGGAGCTCCACAAAGTTCGCAGGATCGACAGCGCAGAGAGGACAGTGACAGCTCGGGCCCAAAATAACAATAAAAATCCAAATCCCCGTCCCCCGTATATATAAAAGAGCCGCATGTGCGAGAGCTCTAAATCGGCCGCGAAACCAAACCTGAGTCGGACGGCTAGAACCTCGGACCTTCCGCAACGGCGGACAGTCCCCAGCATCAATTCACCCGCAATGGCGAATAGAGCGTGTAAGCAAAAGATCGGGTGTCGGCGGGAACCGGGATCGGAGGCCCGCAACTCGGACTCCTCCGCAACGGTGAGCGTGCAACGTTCGTAAACCACATCGGCTACCCAGAGAATCTGCATCGAAAGATCGGAACTCGGACACGCCCGCAACGACTGAGGGAAAAGAAGCTAAAAAGCTTCGATACACACGGATCGGCGAGAAACGGAACCTCAGAACCTCAAATGGTCCGCAATGTCGGAGATCAAAACAATAGCCCTTCCGCAACGGCGGCCAAAGAGACACTCATCTTCATTCGACTCAGAACAAAAGTTCACCCACAACAGTGAAAAACAAAGCAGGAAACCTCCGAAACGGCGGGAAGGACAAATGACTCAACTCTCGATGAAGAATAAAAAACCATCCGATACGTCAGAGAACTGAAACTCACCCGCAACGGCTGAAAGTCAAAAACTTAACTCCCGATTCACAACGGTTTCGAAACATATGCAAAAACAACGATGAGCTCGATCAAGGATGTGATTCTTTCAAGCATTAAAGGAGCACAATAGATCGATTAATATCAATTCAAAGTGCTGTAAACATTCCAAAAAGCCATAGACCAAAAGTCACTAGACTGAAACCAGGAAGAAAACCAACTTGTTCAAAGTAAAGGGGGGTCCTAAAATTTTTAGAATTTTGGGAAACTGTTGCAGGTGCAACAGGAAGTCAGTAACGCCCTAAAATGACAAGGTCAAGCGTTGGTCCACCACATCTTGGTCTTAACATAGTCAATGAACGATATTTTTTTTTAGGATCTAGGTCTTTATGTCTTCTTGTGCAAGTTCTTTTCCATTTTCTAAATAGGTGAGCCAATCAAAAGTTATAGCCAAAGCAAATAGCTTACCTTTTGTGTTAGATTGACGTTAGTCCATTTAAAATTAAACAAAAATTAGAAAAAGATAATAGATTTAAATAAAAATTACATACTCAAAATCTATAGACAGAGTTACACACGTGTGTGAATTTTCATTAATAGTGGACAAGCGTGGCATATGGAAAATCATGCACGAAATAGGAGAAGTGGTACAAAACAAGTTTTTATGTCATAAGACAGTCCAAACCACTTGGTTGGACAGCCCGAACCTAAAACCAAAGAAGCCAAGTCATGTGATGTGATGTGATGTATGATGATGAGGAGGATGATGACAATGATGATGACTATGATGATGATGATGATGATGATGATGATGACGATGATGATGATGAACAATGATGGTGATGAGGATGATGACAATGATGATGACTATGATGATGACGATGATGATGACGATGACAATGATGATGAAAATGATGGTGATGATGATGATGATGATGATGAGGAACAATGATGACGATGATGATAGGTTGAGTTGAAAATTTGCTTTGATTTTATTTTCAAGAATTTGTAATGGAATGCTGAGGATTAACAATGATGATAACGAGGAGGAGGATGATGACAATGATGATGATGAGGATGATGACTATGATGATGATGAGGAGGAGGATGACGACGACGACGATGAGGACACTGACGACGGTGATGATGATGAGCAATGCCGTTGATGATGAACAATGATGGTGATGATGAAGATGATGAGGAGGAGGATGATGATGATGATGATGAACAATGTTGGTGATGATGATGATGAGGATGATGACAATGATGATGATGGGGATGATGACTATGATGATGATGATGATGACAATGATGATGAACAATGATGGTGATGATGATGATGATGATAATGATGATGATGATGAGGATGAGGATGATAATGATGATGATGAGGATGACGATGACGATGATTATGATAGGTTTAGACTATATTGTAGTGGTGATGATGATGATAGGTTTTAGACTATATTATAAAAATACTCGAAATAATTATGAAAACGAAGTCGTTGTTGAAGAACGTTAGTCATTAAATGAAATAAATGTTAGTGAGTAAATTCTCTAAATGTTAGGCTCGGGAGCACACACGTTTGATTTTACGTGAGAAACAATGCGCATGCGTGATCTTATACACGCGTGCGCGTTCTTAAAGACACGTGCGTGCACCTGTTAATAGGTAAAAAAAACAAAGATCTGGATTCTTGGGATTGCTACCAATTTTCACGGGTTTTCTTTTGTTGTTTGCGTGTTTTGTGCTCATGAACTGTGCAATTTGGCTCACAATCCATCACCACTCTTTGATCTATTGGATAGAAGCTCACTCTTGGAATCTAACAAACATATTCAGTGGTATTTAAAGTTAGTGGAAAGATTCACAATACAAGTTTTCACTGCAAGAAGAGATCATTTTGAATAGGTATGGTGAATTGTAAATAATTGTTTTAATTCACAAGCTTTTAGATCATTTCATTGATTTATGTTTTATGATATGCCTACAACAATATCTCTCTCATAGACAACATTTAATTTCACAAGACTAAATCCCAACTTCACATCTAAACAAGTCTCATATTCTCCATACAGGATATATTATGCAATGTTAACTAATTTACATTTGTAGATGAATATATTTTGATTTCACACAATGATGGAATAGATGAAGTTATCTCTTGAGACTCTTCAATTTAAAAAAAAAACCTTTGAAGTAATCATGGGAGAGGGTCCATATTGAATAGTTCACCAAGTTTTCCATATTCTCTGTACAAGATGAAGTATGCAATGAGACCAATAATCATTTGCACATGAATATATTTTGATTTCCCACAAGGATGGCATAGATGAGGTTCTCTATTGAGACTCTTCAATTTGTATAAAAACCTTGGAAGAAATCATGGGAAAGGGTCCATATTGAATAGTTCACCAACTTGTCCATGCTCTCCTCTTCATGCTAGATTTATCATAACATGCCTTTGAGCTTGACAGGGATGCCTCTACCTCAATGATTTCTCCTTTTTTCGACGGATTTGCAACCTCCTCATTTCTCATCTTCTTTTGACTTCCAATATTTTTTGAACACAAAGGAAGTCAGAATCCTATAGCTGTAATACCTGAAAACTTGACTATCTTTACTTGACTCAAATAGAGTATAGAAATGAAAATTTGGTTCGAACATAAAGAGAAACCTTTAATCAACGTTTATGTATCAATGCGAATAATTAGCATACTAACATATCTGTAATTTAGTTAATTATGTTGGAACGCATCATGTATCTTGTATAATGGAACTAATACCTTATTTGTTGCTTCTTATGCAGGGGTAGACCTCATAGTTTTGATAAAGAAACTTTTGGATATGGGAAAATCATGTAACAGAGCAAGAAAAACTAGAAGGAATATGGCCATTGAAAAGGAAAATGAGGTAAGAGAAAAGGCCAGGTTGGCAATGGAGAGAGTGAGACATGGTCCAGACATTTCCACTGATACTGCGACCGATCCTAACAGAGTTGATGACATAACAACCTCTACTTCATAACCACGGGTGAAGCGGTTGCATCCAACTGACCCAACTCAAGTTCCAACATCAACACAGTCTCCACCCAACAATCCATCAACGAGCCATGTTGAAGCTATTGAAGACATAGGTGTATTGAGAGACGTTGAGTATGAAGCGTAGGACCTAGGAGCAATGATTAATTTGCAATCTCTCCAAGAATACCACAACCGTGTCGAGCACACTCCCAATATGGACCGACATGTGAATGAAGCACCACAACAAAGAAGCCCTAGGATCCGTAGCTCATGTCCACCTTCCCTACCTCGACTGTCTACTGCAAGAAAAAGGAATCCTAGACTTATTCATGTGGATGAAAGTTGCATGTCAGGCCTTGAAAGTAAGTTGCCCAAATGCACTATTGATTGGCAATGTAACAAATTAATGAAGGAATAATTTGAATCTAAAGGTGATGTAGGTAAATGTCAATTATTACTATGTTTGTTAAAGTCAAATTTTTTAGTTGTTGTTAGGAGAATTCTGGGCATAAAGATGGTTAGAATTTTAGAGACTGGGCACGACAAAGGTGAGAATGGTGGGGCCAGTGTATGCATCAAGACTGCACTATGAATGGAGGAGACGAGGTTTACCAAAAACCCCCATATCAAAGATGCAGAATCCATAGTTCAATGGTGCTATGCAACAATGTCAGACCGAACTAAAGTGGAAGGAATGCCAGTCAGGAATTTTTGGTATGTGGTTGACATAGATCGATCACGTTCCTATAGTTGCGGCACAGTACAAGGAACACGTGGATTTCATTAAGTTCGAAGCTCAAACAATCCCCTATTTGAAATATGGACGTGAAAACTTGCTTGCTTTTGCAGCCCTTGTAGTAGTGATGAATGGGATGGATGTGAATGCATGGATTGGGTTGATGATTGGGATCGTGTGTCACTTGCAGTAGACCCACATGTAGTCGGTGAAATAACCCACTTAGAGGAGGGTCAGTCAGCAATTTCGACAGACTATGAAAGTATCTCAAATCTTGTACAACCAGGACTCATATATGTAGTTGTTTCCCCGAAAGGTAATGAATGGGGAATAGATTATTGGTTGGAATGATGCATTCAAGGTAAGAAAATATTGAACGGATCATTGATTGATGATGAAGGAAATTAAATTCCTATTGGTTCGATGGTGGTTGAGGGTGAATATCTTACACTATATGGGAAATCAAGAAGAACTAGTGGGCATGTATTCATGGATTACAAACCAGGTTCTATGGTCTATCACTTCACAAACTTAATTGTTGGCACGAACATCCATCTACAAACAATGTCAATGAAGAACTCAACCAAGGTACGTCACTTCTTGCCTCATTCAGAGCACAAGAGATTGATGGAGGCAATTAGCAACATAGAGGATCCAATTGGATATATTGAATGAGATTGGATAATTGCGCTTACACTCCACTTAGATGCTAGTTCCATGAGTGATTGAAATTGAAAGATACTATTAAAAGACAATATGATCATGATAACTTACTCCTCTTTCTATGTGAAATCTGCAAAATCCTTTCCCTTTCCATCTATATTGATGTCATGTTTGAATATATAGCATGTATAAATACTTACTACCAAGTATGATTTTTTTTATGCACCATCTAGGTAATAAGTATTTATACATGCTATATATTCAAACATGCCATCGATATAGATGGAAAGGGAAAGGCTTTTGCTGAGTTCACATAGAAAGTGGAGTAAGTTATCATGATCGTCTTGTCTTTTAATAGTAGCTGTCAATTTCAATCACTCATGGAACTAGCATCTAGATTTTGATGTGTTAGCTTGCACAAGCACACGATTCTCTACAATTGACTATTTTGACTAGAGATAATTGAATATTTTCTCCATCCCTTTCACGCTACTTCTTGTTAGCCACTAAAGCTATGCAAGAATACAAATTTTCATCATTTGCATTCTCAATTCCTTCTGTTCTTTTTAATTAGAGATTGAATTATTTGAATGTAACTTTCAAGTGAAAATATTTGATGCATGTATCTTCAATAGACACCCTTCATTGGTTTAATCTTTCACCCATGTTTCTCTTACCTTTGCTACAGGAGTTTAAAATATATGCCTAGCGTCATTGCTATGATAAACAATACAAGATCAATCCATAGTATGTTTTTGGGTTTCCATTTAATATTGGAAAAAACTTCTAATGTGGTGCAAGAGGCTTAAGCATGTGAGTAATAAAAATGTTGGTCAAAAGTGAGATATTATTGCAGCTAACTGAAGCATGCTTATTTTTTTGGTCTTCCATTAGGCTTGTATTGCATCTTTTCAGGTTTAAAGTTTTTCCAAAATTGGAGGGAGAAAATATTGTTAGGAAACCAACATCATGTCCTTCGCAGGTTTTCTAACTCTGCACTTTATATTGTTCTCTACATGTCCTTCCTAGTAAACCACTATATTTGCAACTGTCTCTCCAATTTATGTTGCATCGGGGTACTAATCAAAAAATAATTGCTCTAATATTGTTAAATGGTATTTGACTTGAGCATTATGCTTTCATCTCTAAATTTTAATTGCTATTCTAGTAAGATTTTATCCTTCTTCTATTTGATTCAATAATTAGAATTGAATGTGAAAGAAGAAGGTATAACACAGAGAAAGGTCAAAGATTTGTTCATGTTTAAGAGATACAGTTTCTATCATATACCATGGCTAAATACACCCATCTTAAGTCTTCTGGGACAACTCGGATTATGTCTTTCCAAGTAACATTTCTTCTATCCTTTTTTGGAGAAATATAGTTCATGCCCAATATTTGTTGTGTTGGACCCAAAGCCTTCATTGAAAATTGACTTCCCAAGTCCTTCTTCAACCTTTTAATAATGGTCTTACCATGCCCAACAATTAGCATGTCATCCCGGATCGAGAGTGACCATGTCCCTGAACGACATTTTCATACAACTTGCATCTTGACATAACTCGGCAACTAGAGGTTGGATCGATGAGCCGTTGACTCTGTTGGTGTCCTGGCATGCCATTACCTCTAGAGAGCCCTCTCCACCGCGTTTGCATGGCCCAGTGACTCCATTGTGCATCAGTTTTGTAAACTAGGGTTTTGCTTAGTTTCCTTCAATGCAACTCTCACATTGGTGGGTCAACTCTGAAAAAACCTCCACTGTGCTAGTCTTAGTGGTGTTCCCATGTTAGAATTGGACATACACACCTATCGGAGCCAACGACATGCAATATTGCTGCTCTGTTTCGTTTTTCGCTCCTAGATCGAGAGTGACCAAGTCTCCCTGAATGACATTTTCATGCGACTTACAACTCGACATAACTCAGAAACTAGAGGTCTAATCAACAAGCCGTCGACTCCGTTAGTCTTCTGGCATGTCATTACCACTAAAGGGCCCTCTCCACTGTGTTTTCACAGCCCAGTGACTCCATTGTACATTGGTTTCTTAAACTAGGGTTTTTCTCAGTTTCCTTCAATGCAACTCTTGCATTGGTGGGTCAACTCTACAAAACCCATCTCTATGCTAGTCTTGGTGGTGTTCCCATGTCAGCATTGGCCATACACACATGCCAAAGCCAATGACATGCAATCTTTCTGCTCCATTTTTTTTTCGCTCCTGAACCGAGAGTGACCAAGTGTCCCTGAATGACATTTTCATACGACTTGAAACTCAACATAACTTGAAAATCAGAGGTCAGATCAACGAGTTGTTGACTTTGTTGTTCTCCTGGAATGCCATTACCTCTAGAGGATCCTCTCCACCATGTTTTCACAGCCCAATGACTCCATTGTGCATCGGTTTCATAAACTAGGGTTTTGCTCAGTTTCCTTCAATGCAACTCTCGCATTGGTGGGTCAAATCTGAAAAACCATTCTCCATGCCAGTCTTGGTGGTATTCCCATGTCGGAATTGGCCATACACACTTGTCGGAGCCAACGGCATGCAATCTTGCTGCTCCGTTTGGTTTTTCGCTCCCTGACCGAGAGTGACCAAGTGTTCCTGAATGACATTTTCATGCGACTTGCAACTTGACATAATTCGACAACTGGAGGTCGAATCAACGAGTCGTCGACTCTGTTGGTCTCCTAGCATGCCATTATCTCTAGTGGGCCCTCTCCACCACATTTTCATGGCCCAATGACTCCAATGTGCATCGATTTCGTAAACTAGGGTTTTTCTCAGTAGATTTATTGTTGTTGTAATTTGTTGTAATAAGAGGTTCTAGATATGTTATATTCTTGGAAAGAGTTCCCTAAAGGGATGTATCTTCATGGTGTTAACGTACACTTGGACTAGGGTTTATTTTATTGGGTTGCCTTGTGATATTAGGATGAAGATAAGTGAAATATTGGACCATAGTGACCACCTTGACACACATGTTGAGGAGAACAAATGAGCATAGTAACCACCTTGGCACACATATTGAGGATACGCATTGGAGCAATGTAACCACCTTTGACATATATGTCGAGGAGCATTGGGAACAAGAAGATGTGGTACACAACTAGAGGAGGAATTCTTTACATGATGAAACTTGGATATGCATGAGGACACTAGGGTTTATATATGTAAGTAAACCTTGGAGAAGGAGATATAATACTAGAGGAATTGATGGTTGTATTGTAGAATCTATAGCTCTGGTTGTCAAGGCAAAGGAGGTAGAATTAGGGTTCCAACCCTGTAGAAGATACAGAGAAAAGAGCTAATGTCTTTGGTGATATTGCAGTCTTGTTCTTGTGTGATATGTGGAGGTTAGGGAAAGACCATGGAAAAATTAACTTGATAAGTCTCGAGCTTCTTTTGATTCCTTGCTTAGAAGAATATTTTTTTAAGTTTAGTTGATTTTCCATGGAGGTCTTGGTGCTTGTGTTGATGCAATAGACAAAGACCTAGGGTTTTAGGAATCATACTAGGATAGACATGTTGATGTTGAAACTGGTGCTAGACTTGTCTGAAATGCCATGTGCTTCTATGATGAAAGATGATTATAAGGGTTTATAAAACATAACAAGGAAGAAAATTATAGTGTGGATACCTTAATGCGTGCTAGTGTTTCATGAACTACAATCTCATTGAGACTTGCATACCAGGGTTTCATGAACTACAATTGCATACTAGAGTTTCATGAACTACAATTGCATGCTATAACTAGGGTTGAGAAGTCAGTGAGATGAAACACATGTACATGTACAAATTGAAAACCAACTAGGGTTTTGTGAACTACAATTGCATGCTATAACTAGGGTTGAGAAGTTATGAGATGGAACTAGGGTTTTGTGACCTCTTTAAAAGCTATGAGATGGAAGTAGAAACACATGTACATGTACAAATTGAAAACCAAATAGGGTTTTGTGAACTACAATTGCATGCTATAACTATTGTTGAGAAGTTATGAGATGGAACTAGGGTTTTGTGACCTCTTTAAAAGCTATGAGATGGAAGTAGAAACACATGTACATGTACAAATCCTAAACCAACTAGGGTTTCATGAGCTACAAATTGCATGCTATAACTAGGGTTTAGAATTTATGAGATGGAAATATAGATTTATGAGCTCTTTACAAGTTATGATATGGAAAAGAGAAACACACCTACGGTTTCATGAACTACAATCTCGTTGAGACTTGCATATTAGGGTTTCATGAACTACAATTGCATACTAGGGTTTCATGAACTGCAATTGCATGCTATAGTTTCATGATCTACAATTGCATGCTATAACTAGGGTTGAGAAGTTATGAGATTGAAGTAGGGTTTTATGACCTCTTTACAAGTTATGTGATGGAACTAGAATGGTATGGTATGTTATATGTTAGTATGGTATGGTAAGGTATGTTAGTACATGGTATGATGTTAATATCATAGGGTATGTACTATGATGTTAGTATTGTAGGGTATGGTATGATATGCTAGTATGGTATAGTATGTTAGAATGGTATGATGTTAGTATGTTATGGTATGTTATAGTAGTTGGTAGGGTTTCATGAACTCTTTATAGGTTATGAGATGGAAGTTGAAACACATGTACATGTACAAATCCTAAACCAACTAGGGTTTCAAGAACTACAATTCCATGATATAACTTGGGTTGAAAATGGTCCTCTTCCTCATGTTTTCATGGCCCAATGTGTCTAGAGATCTCTAAGAAAGAACATGTTGCAGCATTATATTATTTGTGTACTAAAATATAAGGCAACAACCTGCATAATAAAACTAGGGTTCACATATTGAGACATGGAACTACAAACTAGGGTTTTATGAACTCTTTAGGTTTGAAGATAAAATTAGACTGGTTAGTATGATTTAAGTAGAAACCAAAAGTCCATATAGCCCTAGGCTACAACTACAAATTGAAAACCAACTAGGTTTTCATGAACTACAAATTGCATATTATAACTAGGGTTCACAAGTAATGAGATGGAACTAGGGTTTTATGACCTCTTTAGGTATCATTAGATTGGTTAGTATCATTTTAAGTAGAAACCAGAAGGACCTATACCTAGGATATGCACATACATGAAATAATTTTATTGGGATTAATATGAACTACTTACTATTTCATATGTTCACAAATGCAAATACCAATGTGTGAAAATGTTAGGATGATTTTTAGAGAAGTTTAAAAGGTGAATCAACAATACTCAAATGATCAAATTGTTACAATTGAATTAAACCCTAGGTTATGAATTGAATTTCTTTGTTATCTTAAACCCTAGCTAACACTATTGTAATTGATGAATAGTTACATGCTAGAATTTCCTGAAATGCTAACCCTAGCTAGACTTGCCTGAAATTCCATGTGCTTCTATGATGAAAGATGATTAGGGTTTATAAACCCTAACAAGGAAAAAAATTATAGTGTGGAGATTTGAATTTTAGCTTATAGTATCTTTATGATTGGGTAGATTCTAGCATTGGTTATGCATGCTAATTTGAGATAATTTTGGGTTGAATTTGTTAAGTAAAATTTAATGGTGTTTATTTCGTTAGATATCCTAAGTGCAAACCTTTGGATAGGTCATCATGAACTTGTGTAGGCCATCAAGATGAAGCATGTTAGTGGTGTTTTTATGGGAGATTATCATTATGGGATGTTTTCATTTCAATTATGCATGTGGTTGAAGCATGTTAGTGGTGTTGATGGGACATTATCTTCATATCGTACAAAGTCAACCTCTTTTGCAACCGACATAAAAGTATTTCCAGCCAAGCATTTAGCATTATGGCAGTCCTATATTTCACTTTTTAGGTTGTCAAGACAAAGGTACAATCTTTTTAGGTAAACATCAGTGATAAACAATTTTATAAGTGACAAGTTTCCAAGCCAATGGGACTGTTAAACCAAATCAAATTTCCATTCAAGTAAAATGTCTTATGACAGTCCAAGATGTAATTTCCAGTCAAGTAAAATGTCTTATGACAGTCCAAGATGTAATTTCCAGTCAAGTAGGAATGATAAGAAGTATATTCACTTGGCTTTTGATGACACAATGACTTGCAAGCAATTCAAGGACTTTTCTAGTATTTTGCCAAGTTATGGATGTTTATATGCCACTGTCAAATTTGTTTAAGCATGGTTGGGAATGGTTGTTTATATATAGTCCCTTTAGGGTGTCTTTGTGCCACTTTAAATTGGGTTATGGACAAATTTGAGGTGAGGCGTTAGTGAGTGGGTAAGATAGGAAGGCAAGGAAGTGACCTTAGGATATGATAGGTGGGTAAGAAGGCTATTAGGGCTGCCATAAATAGGATATTACAGTGAATAAGTTAGGGAAGCTTAGGATGAGTTAGTGGTGTTCTAGGCCTATCCAAAATGGATATTACAGTCAGAGATATAGGGAGAGTTGTGGGGATCTAAGTACTGTGAAAATGAAAGGAATGAGCCTTGCTTTAGAGAGAGGGAAAGGTAGGAGTCTAGGGAAAGGGTTTTAGCAAGGGTTAGGCTAGAATAGAATGGTTTAGTTGTGTCTTATGGCTGCCTAATAGGTAGTATTACAATCTAGTTTGACATACAATACTAGGGTTAGTCATGGATAGAAAATGGAGTAGAAGGCAAAAGGTTAGAATTACTATGTAAATACCAAAGGCAAACAAGTGCTTTTTATTGCAATTTGGACAATGAATAAGACTGTAGGTGTTAGTATTGGTTCAATACGAGTTAGGGTTCTATAGGAGTTAGAGTTCAATTATCATTGTTATTGTACACGTTTATGCATTTGTGTACTTTTTTGTTAACTAACCTACAATGTTAAATTTTTTATGCATTTTATTGTGAACATACAGAGTTTATTGCTTCGTCAACAATAAGTATTGCAAGCGCATCAACTGTAAACTACTACTGCATTCAACATAATGTATGCAAATCTGCCATCAAAGGAAAAGTAATATAAAGAAGTACAAAATGATATATTAATATACAAAAATTTCCAATCATAAACAAAATATGGCAACTCGTTCCCTATACAAAATATGGCAACTCATGCCAAAATGCCACATCATGGCTAGTGTACATAGGAGGGTCTCTCAATCCTCATGCCCACCCTTGGAGCTCCCAGGTGCAACTCCAAAATTGATCTTCCTCTTCTTCGAGCTAGAGGAAGCTCGGTTCTTCTGGCTGCTTCGACCACCTCCCCTTGGGATCTGAAACGACAATAATCAAATGTCAACTCCTACAGGAAATTATACAAGTATAAAACACAATTTAAATATCAAAATTACATTTTCAAATTTTAAATAGCTCACCTGAGACGAGACTATAAGTGGTGAGTGGGATACCCTCCTCCATGATCCAAGTCTCTCAGTAATGCCACCCTGCAACATTTAAACAGTAAGATAACTCATACACTTTACTGCTATGTTAATTTTTGTTAATATTGCATGAGATTTTCATAAACTAATCAATCTCACCGTGAACACAACAAGCTGTTCCTGGGGGTTGGCAGGTGGAGCAATTGAATGGTGCTCAGGGGTGGCAGGTGGAGCAATGGGTTGTACAACCTGCTCTGATGCTAGGGTGAATGGCATAGCAGAGGATGTAGCCACATTGACATTGGATACAATACTAGGGGACATAGTGGGAGAAGGCGTGGACTAGAGTGGGCGAAGTGTTGATGTACGATGATAAATGCCAACTGGCTGTAGAATGGAACGAGCCACCCTAGAAGAGGAAATGAGGGTGGTGGGGGAATATGGGGGAGGGGGATGAGGTCTGGGATGGGGTGGAGGGATGGG